>CM060947.1:199710179-199754321 GCA_030765055.1 Mantis religiosa | reverse complement strand
ATTATAATAATAATAATAATAATAATAATAATAATAATAATAATAATAATAATTATAATAATAATAATAATTATAATAATAATAATAATAATAATAATAATATATAATAATAATAATAATAATAATAATAATTATAATAATAATAATTATAATAATAATAATTATAATAATAATAATTATAATAATAATAATTATAATAATAATAATAATTATAATAATAATAATTATAATAATAATAATTATAATAATAATAATTATAATAATAATAATTATAATAATAATAATAATAATAATAATAATAATAATAATAATATAATAATAATAATAATAATAATAATAATAATAATAATAATAATAATAATAATAATAATAATAATAATAATAATAATAATAATAATAATAATAATAATAATAATAATAATAATAATAATAATAATAATAATAATAATAATAATAATAATAATAATAATAATAATAATAATAATAATAATAATAATAATAATAATAATAATAATAACAATAATAATAATAACAATAATAATAATAACAATAATAATAATAACAATAATAATAATAACAATAATAATAATAACAATAATAATAATAATAATAATAATAATAATAATAATAATAATAATAATAATAATAATAATAATAATAATAATAATAATAATAATAATAATACTAATAATACTAATAATAATAATGATAATAATAATAATTATAATAAATAACGTGTTTATTAAATTAGCCCAGAATGCAGTTTAAAAATGCAATTTTTCGCCGCATTGTGGCACAAACGCAGCTGCTTTTCCAACTTAAATGTTGTCAGAAAGATTCTTAGAGGTTAATACACTTTTAGATTTTCTTAGAACTCCAATGAAAACTAACTTATTTCAGGAGTATAAAACCTCAGGTTTTACAGGTAACATACGCGAAGAAACACTGCTGCAAAGGTTTGCAATCCCTTTCTCTATTACAAACCGCTGAGCTAAATTTCATTTAGGGCGGGAAAATATAGGCAGAACCAATCTGTTCTTCGTTAGAAATTTAACAGCAAACACTTAAATTTAATCATGAACAGTGCAACAGATTTTTGCTCTCGCGTAAATACCAGTATTAAACCGTAATATGGCAATCTATTTGATAATAGCTGAAAAGTTACTTTTGAGTTTATTGTGGTACTGCAATAGATAACACATTTGGTTTTGATCAAAAAACTATTAGTAGCGGCAGGGCTTTAATTTTGTACTTTTTTGTATTTGTACATGAAACCGTTGTTAACTGGCTGTGATAGGAGGGTTTGAGGTCTCGATTTGTCACTAGGGTCCGTTAATTGATAACAAGTTACACATTACTGTTGTGGTCTGCGTGTCTCTGATAAAACGACCGTTGACAGCTCTGCTGAACACAATCACACACACGTGCTCCAAAAACATTTATTCAACATTCGAGGATCAAAAACCGTGACGATTTTTACACAGCAGATTGAATATCATCACCGCAGGATTTCACAAATGCAATGCTTTCAAAACGTTATTTGTTTCCACATTTCATATGGGTGAAAAATCTAATTGCTGGTGTATTTATCAAAACCTTTTGCATTATCTGCAAGAATTTTAACTGGTAGCCCTTGAATACTCAAATTATATATGATTAGTGTTCTGTATTCGTGTAATTACGATTTTAATTATATTTATGGCTTTAATTATTCTTAAGAACAAAACGGATGCACGCCCAAATAAAATGTTTATTTTAAAATCAGTAATATAAGAAAGAACAACAAACAGATGTTTGGATAAACAAAGTAATTCAGAAAGATAAAAATAAAAAATTATAAAATAGAAACAACAATAAAAAGAAAATAAAACTAAAGATAGAATGGTAAGTAGTCCTAAAATATCAATAATTATATTAATCTGATTATTAACTGTAGTATTTTTAACTGTATTTCAGGAATGCTGGACATATCCGCATATAAACAATGAGGATTCGTTATATTCGTTGTATATCTGTTATATCCCTCTGTAATGGTTAATTTTTATGGATTTTAAGGAAAGCAAGAAAAGAGCTTGTTGATGTTCACACACAAAATAGTATATTTACTCTAATATTACTATTCCCCCCCAAAAAAGGTTTAGATTTAAATATATTTACAATAGATGTACGTTGGGTAACAGTACATAACTTGAAATGTTGCACATTTTCTATTAGGTTCACTCTCAGGTTCACATATAGCCGAAACATATTCGAGATTTTTCTAAAGAATAGTTGTTAAGTAAAATTAATGTTATTTCTTTTAATGAATAGCAATGTCTGATTAGTCATTTTATCGATAATACTATAATAACAACCCATAGCGTGACAGCCCTTAGAGGGCCAAGGCCTACCAACCCGATTGCTGGCCTCACGCCCACTTACGCACGTTAGAGGAGGACGATCATCCAACCGATACGGGGAGGAGATGTGGTCAGCATCTCGGCATCCCCCAGCCGGAATTTTGGTTTCCGTGATCAGGGCCGATTACCTAGCGTAAGCTCCTCACTTTCCTCACGATGCTGAGTGGGCACCGGTCCTATACCCGGGACCTAAAATCACCATCACATGGGTGTGATCGAACACGGGCCACTTTCCGTGGCCAGGGACCAAGACATGCTGCCTTAGCCCGCGACGCCACGGCGCAGGACTTATCGATAATACTACTATCATGTAAATATCTCAACGAGGTTTTAAAGTCTATTTTTGGGCTTTGTTTTCTACCTCTTTAGGGTATTATATTGAGATTATGTCTAAAAGCCCGGACGATCACACCTTCGTTATTTTATAAAATCTGAAACGTTCTCTGTGTATGTCTCTAAAATAAGTAAAAACGACCCCCGGACTATACAGTTCGGATCACGGTGGCTTTGAAAGATAACAGGTAGGAAATGTGCAAAAAAAATTGCACGTCAAATTTTATTATGAGTATAGTTATAATTCTATTTAATGTAAGGGTGTGGCAGGGAGCTGCAAATATACTAAATGACTGACCATCGAAGGCGTTACTTCCTATATTATTCCAAATAAAATATATAACAACTGAGCTTTGTACTTGTTATATTATGTAGTAATTTTTTTATTCTTGATTTTCGTAATGATATATAATAGCGCCACCCATTAAGCTTATGTATAACCTTTATGCGTCCTTCTTTTATCTAATTTTGTTTATGGCATTCTTATTCCATTATTATTGTGTGTCTGTGCTAATATAAAATATAAAACAAAGCTAAGTAAAGTCCCTAATGACCTAGTTCATTAAAATATCCTCCACTCCAACAGTACATTAACAAGTTTGAGTTTCAATTTGCTTACAGCTTTGCTACCTCCTATCTTTGAAAACCATGGTGATCCAAACTTCATAGTCGGGGCATCGATTTTTACCTATATTAGGGACACACACACACACAAAATGTCAGGTTTTATAATATAACGAGAGGATGATAGTCACGGGCTCTTGCGCTACTGTAAACATGTTTAATGGGAATTTTGTTTGTCAGAAACCTCTCCAATTCTTTGTGAAATTTTTGTCCAATGACCTAGAAGACATGTATGGTCAATGCTTTTCATTTAAACCCCTTACAACTGTTACGGAAATTCTTAGTAACGGATCTAAAGCATTCATGCAAAGGGATGTGAAACATAGCCGAAACATCGAATTCCTTAACTTCTCTTCAACAGTCTAGTTGGTTTATATATAAATAACTATAGCAGATGGAATTTTAAATTCTTACACATATTTTCTTCATCCCAATATTATTCAATAATATTATAAAAGCTACAGAGCATTCCTATAATACATATACTCTGAAAGTATACAATGGAATGAAGAAAATGTTCTCCGTTCCCAAAATACCAACTTTGCAGCTGTGAGAATGATTGTTCTGCGACCATTGAGAAAAATAAACTTCTCAGTCGTAAATTATAAAATATCGTTTGGGTGACATCTATTGTTATCTGGACACAACTTCCTCTGTATTATATGTACAATTATTTTATCTTACGGTCGTAGTTATAAATACGAAGGAAATAAAGGACATTGGAATATGTTGGCATTGGCAGATCCGATTCTCTTCTGTATTTCTGTGTCTTAGTTGTTAAACCGTAAAATATATATGCATATTGCTTGGAATGAAATATCCTTAGCCTTTAGTTTATTCTAGATGCATACTCGCTGCATCCTATATCAATATATTTAATTGAATCTAAACGGTCCGTTAAAGGTATTTTATTTCTTATGCTGTGGATTAGCACCAATGCTTAGTACTTAGTGATATGTTTAAAGGGTTAAGCTTTTACGTCAGTAAGTTTACTTATAATTCAATTTATTCGTATTTAAGTGCAGATTTATACTAATCATTCATGAAATAAATTTGTCTGAATGAATTTGAATGTTCAATGCTTAAATAATTAATAGGATCCTGTGGGGTTCTTAAGACTACTATACATACACATAGAGGCATGTCTATTTATATCAATAATATAGACTAGGGTTGCAGAGACTACATTTATGCAAAGCATCATTATTGTTGGTCCTATATTTTGTTTTAAATTACACGAGAATTTAGTATTCAAAGCGTACTGCTTGGAGTGCAAAAGGTTTTCAGGGAAGTTTTATTATTTACAGTTATTGAAGTGTCAGTCTATTCTTAAAACGCTCTACAGATATCATATAGTTTATTTTTAAACGAGTGATTTAATTTGTTTATACTCTTCAAGCATTTTAAAGTTTCCTATGATAACAAAATCTTACAAAACTTTCTTACTGATGTGCACACCGTGCACGATGGCTCAGTCGGTTTCGTCTGTGTCGCATTTGAGAGGCCCGGTTTCGATTTCTATGGCCGACTAGCTTAACCCAGGGGTTTTCCCGAGTCGCAGGCGAATGCTGGGTAAGTTAATTATATCCCACGAATTTTTTGTCCCTCCATTTCAACTCCGTTATCATTTCACGTAATCTCCCATCTGGTGGTCTGCTTCTGGGTAGAAGGTTCGGCGGGTGTCTCGGGGTGCATGACAGGATGATATCCTCAACCTCCGATACGTCGGTTGCAGGTCTCCGAACCTGCTGCTGAGACCGGTTCCAAACGACTGTAGCGGGGAATATACTGGTTTACCGAGGGAGGTTTCCAACTAAATAAAAGGTAAGAACCAGGCCCTCTGCATTATCGGGGCTCCTTGGGAAGTTTACTCTGTCTCTTCTCGCATCATCCATCCATCCATCCATCCCGAAGATGCTCCACTTGGGGGGCGTAGGTGCACTAGATCAAGAGTGGTCGTAGTGCCGAATCCCCTCGCAGTAATCCTAATCCTATTGATGTGCCTGACAAGGAGGTAGCCTAGAAATAATTACACTAAGTGCATTGACCAAATATAGAGGACGGAAAGGGTAAATGTGTTGTCTACGTAGGGAAATCAGCGTAACTACTGAATATGACGACGGGTGAAAAGGAGGGAAGTCAACCCCCCAAAACTATAACATTTAACAAGAAGCTACCGCAAAAAGTTGGAACTTATAAATATCTGGGAATAAACACTACAGACAACTGGGGCGTCCTTTGGTATACACATTCACGAAAGATCAGCAGTTGCAATCAGGGTCTCGTACGACATTCCAAACATAGCAAACTTATCAACTTGCACGGCGATGAGACTATTCAAGATGGCAGTAGCGGCAGTGGCAACATATGGAATTGAGATCGTGTGGGAAAAGCTGAAGATCGGAGATCTGATCAGAATATAAAGAATAAAAGTAATGTTCATGAAGAGGATTACCCGAGTTGGAAAAACAGCGCGATCCCGGATGGTATATGAAATGATGATAGAAGACGTACGAGCACAATTCTGCTTAGGATCAACAGAAGCAAGTAGGGCCGTAGTAAATATCGGGGAAAGAAAGAAAAGTGAAATCGACCTCATCAGCGATGATGGACAAGATTGACTAGAGATAGCAGTAGGTACGTAGCGCCACGTCACAACACGACTCTCCATCCACGGATTTGACAAGATATTTATTTATTTTTATTTACTTATTTTCAGTTCACTATAGTGTTAAATACACAAAAGAACCACGTCATATGAATTTATACAGTTTAAGAACACAGCTATATATTAACTTGCTTTAATAAATCCATACTCAATAATAATAATAATAATAATAATAATAATAATAATAATAATAATAATAATAATAATAATAATAATAATAATAATAATAATAATAATAATAATAATAATAATAATAATAATAATAATAATAATAATAATAATAATAATAATAATAATAATAATAATAATAATAATAATAATAATAATAATAATAATAATAATAATAATAATAATAATAATAATAATAATAATAATAATAATAATAATAATAATAATAATAATAATAATAATAATAATAATAATAATAATAATAATAATAATAATAATAATAATAATAATAATAATAATAATAATAATAATAATAATAATAATAATAATAATAATAATAATAATAATAATAATAATAATAATAATAATAATAATAATAATAATAATAATAATAATAATAATAATAATAATAATAATAATAATAATAATAATAATAATAATAATAATAATAATAATAATAATAATAATAATAATAATAATAATAATAATAATAATAATAATAATAATAATAATAATAATAATAATAATAATAATAATACTTTATTATCACCTTATGTTTTACAAGCATTGTTGAAAACAGGCAAGTCGTCAATTATATACAATTAAAGTTGCTGGATATTTTATATATATATAAAATATATATATATATACCCCGATATTTGAAGAAACTAAAACTTAGGTGATGTTATTCTAAATGTATAATGTCTTGTACACCTAATGCAATGTCTAGGTTTTAGTCATAAGTATTGTAAAATAAGAAACTAGCACTCAAACGATAAATTCTGAAATTGTAGTCTTAGTTTAGAAATTCATCAAGTGAATAAAAAAACATTATTAATTAAATATGATTTCAAGAAAAATAGGAATTTCGTTAAGTTACTAGACACTTTATCTTCTGCTGGGAGTTTGTTATATAGCTTGGTTCCCATGTAACTAGGCAACTTGTCACACAGGTGGAGTCTATACATCATAGTAGCGAAATTATTCTTGTTTCTTGTGTTGTGGTTATGAATATCCGAATTTGTTTGCAATGGGATGTCTTTTATCATATATAAAATTGTTTTGTAGATGAACAGGCTTTTCAGCGTCATTATTTTTTGCTGACGAAAGGCTTCCCTACATGATTCTTTAGTTTTTAAATTATATATATATATATATATATATATATATATATATATATATATATATATATATAATTGCTCTTTTCTGTAAGGTAAAAATTTTGTGTAAATTTAAATTCGAAGTATTTCCCCAGATATCCAGATGTAAACAATAAGTTCCATGAGCCAGACGAAGACTGCAAGTGCATTTTGTGCGGGCAGAAGTGTGGTAGATATCACATCATAACATGCTCGAAAAGGACCAGGACAATAAGACTATAGCAAAGACTGAGATGTCAAAATAACCTAATGCTCAAACTTGAGTGCACATTTCTCTATTAGTTTAGTTCACTTGGGCCGTGAAACTTATGGGTATTTTTTGAAAGTTCAATTTTGCATGAAACTTCATACACGTCAAAGACTCAATGATGCTTCTTTCGTTGTGGTGTACAGAATAAGTTTTAATATCCAAAAATATGGCCACAAAGTGCACGAGATAGTGGAGCCTAAAGAAGCGGGAATCTTGGTAGTTTCATATTTTTACAGTTTATTACATTTGCTGGTTTAGAAAAATAATTTTGAAAAAATAAAGAAAACAAGAAAGAATGAATTACAGATTGTTAGTGTTAATAAATTTAGAAGCTATACATTTAGTATTATTTTTTAGTTTGTTTTTGGTTTTGTTTTAGGGAACGTCACTGAGAAAATTAATTCAGGAATAAATATGTGTAGATGCAGAAACACATATAATGACATTGGAAACAACCATAAGAAGGTATGTTAACAAGCTTTCTGGAAGGCAGCAATGCTCAAACAGATTTATAGGTCTGTTCTTTATCTCTAATTGACGATGATGCTGAGATCTAAGTTATGAACAAACTCATGTCAGTATTCATGCGTACCCGGCTTGAATGGCGTGCTGTCCACAATGAGGAATGAAATTACGGTAACATCCCGCAGTCATACCGTGGAGAGATACATACAACCCTAAACCTGCATATGTTACGTTTATGAAGGACACCAAAATATACATTACAATTAGCACGTGTTGCGTCGTCCAATGCCGCATGTGTTGGGAGTGCTGAAATAGGAACGCTGACCTCATTTGGCAAGCATCACTCCTGCAGAGTTTCTGCGTTTTCGCCAAATGTAGGATAGTAAATATAAACTTTTGTTTCTGGGTAGGAAAATGATTACAACATGTTAATCAATACCTATTACCAACGTGCCAAAAAACAATTGCTTATTACCATCACTTAGCAAAATCAAAGCACAGCTTTATGTTAAATTTTATATTCGACTTCTAGATACAATAGGTGGACCTCATATGCTGCAGCTTACTAGGTATATTCTGGCTAATATCCTCCAAAATTAGGATGAAGTGAAGCAACCGCAGAAGATGCGTCGCAATCCGTATCAGTTCTAGGTTCGAGCACCCGTGCTACTACTGCAGCTATCCAGAGACGATGATAAACATTTCGTTGCCAGAGCAGTGTCCACGGGAGAAACTGCTGTATTCTTTGATCAGATATGAAACTTCATTCAGGCATGAAACTTAGAAATACGCGAAGGAAGCGAATGGAAAGAAACGTGAGGAGAAAAAAATGGTAGAGTAGAAATCACAAAAACATTCATCTGCCGACAAGGGAGAAATCATGAAAACCAAGGTCAAAGTGGGCGATTGGTAAAATAAAACCCTCAGCAGAACTACTATAGTCACAGTAAGCATGAAGGCACTGAAATACACTAAAAATTTCTATAATGAAACTTCACAGTAAATGCATAGTTTGAAATCCGTGATATCCTAAAAATACGCTTTCCAAGTAAATGTACATTGAACTAAAAAAAAAGCTGTGTGTATGTGTGTGAGTTTAGGATTTCAGCACATAACTCAAAAATAATATTGGAGAATACCAAAACAATACCAATTGTAGGGAAATTCTAAGGAAGCAAAATTAAAAACATCAATAAGTTTTCCTCAAAATTACCCTTTTACATGCAACATCTTTCGTTATATTTCTTTACGACCGATGTACCTCTTCTTTCAAACAGTTCCCTTTCTCTGGGAAACTCAACGCAAGGCGTCTCCAATTCTGTGCACTTTTATAGTCATCACACATTTTATCGAAGCACTTTTGTTAAATCGCACGCTGACAGTCCCATACCCATAAACTCACTTATATATTAATAGCAGCTTTCTAGAATATTCGAGAACTCCATACATACCGAAGGTGCTTGATATATTTAATGTTTACGCTGGGCGAGCGTAAATACGATATGACCGGACTGTCTGGCGCCGAACTTTCGCGAAAGCTGTTGCGTCAGCACACACACGCGCGCGCGGGTGCACACACGTACATACTCACAATATATAAACAGGTTGTGGCAATTAGTGGTTATTAGATTAGGCGTCTACTGAAGTATTTCCTTTCGTTCGTTATACTGTTTAATATATCAAGTTATTCATTTCTAAAACACAATGTCCGGCGACTTCTTTCTTATTGGGCTAATCAAAAACAATACAAAATAGAAAGTTCAGTGAATAAATAACGAGCTTATTTTCAAACATATGACTACTGTACTTAGGCTTTCATTGCTTCTATGTTGCCATAACAACATATTTAAAGTTATATAACATAATGCCGTAAGAATTTGTATCAATCTTAATAACTTGTGCGACATTTTATGTTAAATATAACAGTTAAATATCATATGAGATGTAAATACCTATTATATACTGTATTTTCTATTATAAAAAGGAGAGTGTAATATTTAAATTACTTTCTCTATGGCCGATTCTTGCACATCTCTTTTGTAAATTATTCTAAGAGCAATGGGTTTTTCTGGAAAGTCGTTTTATCCGAGATAACGTTCGCAAAAGTTATTTCCAGCACATCTCATTTTATATAACATTAGGGTTTGAGACGGAAATCTCTAGAGCTAGTAGCTATGACCACCGACTGTCAGGCTTGAAGCGTCGGGGTCTCCGATTTGAAAACCCTCTAGCTCCCTGAAGTTCTTCCGCCTTTCGGGGTCACTTCCATTTAGATTTGCTACCTCCTTGAAATCTCGCTTTGCTGTTTCTGAGGTCCTGGCTAAGATTATCTAAGCTCAAGCACAAGGATCTGTGCATAAAGTTTGGATAAGCGACAGCGTGGATCTCATTTTGAAGGACATGAAACTGTTATTCCTAACCAACGGAAAGTCAATTGTATTTTCAAAATCCACACCCGCTCAACACATACCGTAGTTAACTAAGTTCCAGGCGGATTGATTTACTATCCCCGCCTGTGATCTATATTTCGCGAAAATTAACCATAGGTTACTCTTTTGATTACGCAGCACCTCCTTATAATTACTGAGCACAAAATTTACCAGCACCTTCGCGATTTTCTAATTAATTATGCCACAGTGAAATATCGAACTTTAAATTTCCTTTCAGCACTTTGACTACATTTGTGCGCGAATAGTTGCCTCTTAGTGAAGTGAATTTTTATAATACCTGCTGACCTAAATGTCCTCGTAAGGCGATATTTCGTAGGTTCATATTCACGGGCGGACGAAGCACTTTCCTCTAATTGACTAATTCTTCCTACCGTTTAAGAAATTGGTTTTTATGACATTTTAATCTTTCCTCGTTGGCTTTAGTACCATACCATATTATTTTCTTCAAATATCTCATGGGACTTTCCCAATGTTCCTGATATTTCGCCCTCTATGCCTGTGCCTTGAGTCCCCAAACGAAGGCAATAAAACAAAGGACTTTTAGTTCTTCGACCAATTAAAGGTTTTACATTGCGATCTGCAAACATCTTACCTCCTACCCTCAAAGACTCCACTATTGGTGAATATTACAATATTAAATAATTATCCACATCAAGTGTGCAGTTGGTGATAGATTGAGTGAGAGAGCAAGCCAGGGGATTAGCGAGTGAGTAAGGTGTAAGGGCTAGTTAGTCATTTGGGCCCGAATTTCTATATTAAAGATTAACAGTTATGCAAGTTACAGTAGCATAACATCTTAGACTCATAATGAACTTGACTTCAGACACAAATAATTACACCTTAAAATACTTTACAAGAATAACTATGGTCACAAGGATAAACATGGTACGACGCTAAAAGACGCTATAGGTGTTTCGTTATAGATCTGAACAACATTACGAAAAACAAAAGAACTTAGCCTTTAATTTTAAAACAAAATGTACAAATAATGGAATAAGAAACCAGCAAGTAGGAATTGGTAGAAAATGGCTAACACCAAAGAGCTTGTTAAACATAGATGTCTATTTTAGCATCATATATGCCTTGTGTTGTTGGATTTTGTATATATTTTATGGATTTTATAAAATATACCAGTTTATACACAGTAGTTTCAAAATGAAGAGAACTTCACAAGTTTTTGGTAGAGCAATGAATATAATTAGGTACTGTACTCGTAAATAGGCAAACCTCTGCTGCCGGCATTTTTCCTTTGTTACTGGTATTCCCCATTTCTCAAGAATACTACACGTATTTTATTATATTATGCACAGTTCAAAAATAAACTTACAGTGAGAATGAGTGAGAATATTCTAGTGAAATAAGTACATTATTCTGATGCTTCCTATTTTAGCTTTTCTTGCTTAATTTCCATACATCACCCAAGATAAATTAATACAAATCGATAGTTATATTTGAGAAGATACCAATAATGCTCAGGGTAAACTTTAGCTTTTATCAGAGGGTTTCTCTTGAAAATCTGTAGAGAATGCTATCTTACACTCTGTTAAATCGAAGATGGTTGAGTAAGTGATCGTGTTTTAAAATAGATGGTACTGATAGTGTTAAATATATGTATATGTAGTTATTTGTCACTTCAACGAAACAAACGTGGTTCTGATTCATGGGTTAGTTTGGATTTGACAGACTAGTTACTACTAAGTAGTTGAATGTTGGAATTTTCCTAATTGTAGTAGATTCCAGGAGATAAAAGCGAAATAGAAGGACCTTATTTTGACCTTTCGCCATCAATGACGACAGATATGTGTTCAATGACATTTTAGGTTGATCAAACATCCGTGACCTGTTGTCACTGAGAGGTCTTGGTAAAAGTCCATAATATGGTTCTCCCTGATCAACAAAGGAAACTGATTAAACTGGCAGTGTCTATGGGGTGCCGAAGTAAATGTCTGTTCATTCTTTGCAGAATAAGTCGACTATAAAAGATTTGTTGGCCTAATGGGTGCAGAATTTGGTTATATTGGACAATGGAGGGTGCAGCTTTCAAATTGGAAACTGTATTGGAGCCATTTAAACGAAATCTTTTTGGTTCCAGTTGCCAACTTCGATGAATTATGGATTCACCATTATTCTCCAAAATCCAACCAGCAAACAAACAAGAGTTGTGTGCGGTGAGTCTGGACCGAAGGAGGCAAAAGCAAGTCACATCACCGGGTACAGTAGTTCTTTGGGAATACCTTTTATACAAAGAACGTCATACTCATTGATATTTTGGGAAAAATTAAAACGGTTATGTGATTATCATATATGAGTTATTATTTGCCTCGTTCGACAAGACTTTGAAGACGACACGGCTATATTTGGTGAAGAGGAAAGTGCTATTTTACCATAAAAAACAGCACATTTAAATGACGTAGTCATTACCAAAGTTGAGTTATGAGCACTCCACATTTTCACCAAACCTAACTCAATTGAATATCTTGTTATTGTCAAACATAGAGAGGTATCTCGTGGAAACAAAATTTAAATCAAATGAGGTCGATACAATCGTGTATTTTGCGCAAATTGGCAATTCGTATTTTTGAAAGGGTTCCAAGATGTCAAATGTTAGGAGAATCCTACGTTTGTGCAAGCCAGGTTACAAATTATAAATTGTTTGCTTTAATTCAATGTACTTTAGCCTTAAAAATAAAATATCCACGTTTTATCTGTCTTTGTAATGCAAAATGCACAATTATGCAGGCACTGGTTTCATGAATTAGCAAAATCACTGTGCTTTCTAATTCACTCTGGAACGGCCGCAATGTTATTATTAGAATTAATGTTCATTTTTAATAATGTCATTAGGTATAACACACTTAACACCCCATTTTGCTAAGAGGTGATGAATATTTGAGTTTTATGTTCTGTGACGTGCAGTGAAAGCATTAGAGTTTACAGAGAACGGGTTGGCTTGCGTTAATGTGTGAGTCTCATAGTTTCGAAGTCTCGGATTTGATTTCTATTACCGCCCACTCTATTCTTGGGCTTTTTCCTAATTGTCGATGGTCTATAGTTGGATACTGGTTTGGTTTCTCATTTACCAGGATTTCCTTTCCAACCATTTACTCTCATTTCGTTTTCTTCTCATGTTTGAAGGTGCACTCCTTTTGCTGGCACTGATGGTCGTTCAGTGAAATAATGATCTCGGTGGACATTGAGGGCTGCTTGGTCGACAGATCGAGCGGACATTGTATTCTCAACTCAGCTACAAGGTTGAGATGAATTTTGTACTTAAATCCTTTAGGAACTTGCGCGCCTCTCTTGCGGCCTGTAACCCACGTTTGGTTTCCTCAAAGTACCCCTTCCGCCTGCGGGGTTGTAGCAATAACACATTAACAATAGTAGGTCCCAGTTAGCGAAGTGCCTTTCTACTTGTAGGAGGCGTGTCCGTAAAATAAGGTCTCCAATTTTATTTAGTATAGAAAATATGTTTATTGTCAATGAAAGTTACATTCATAGAAAGGCGAAACTTACAGCTATTTTTCAACGTAATCACCATTGCAATCGATGCACTTTTGCATGCGCAGTGGCAATTTTTGTATACCCTTGTCATAGCACTCTCCGCCAAGTTGCGCAGGTAGCCCTCAACCTCGTTTTTCAAATCATCGTCGGTCTGGAAATGTGTCCACCCAGGTGTGACCTCAACTCAGGAAACAGATGATAATCACTAAGTGCTAAGTCTAGACTGTAGAGGGGATTTGTGAGGATGTTCCATCTGAACTGGGCCAGGAGATCAGCCAATGCATGTGCAGTATGGGGACGAGCGTTGTCGTGATGAAAAATCACTCCCTTGGTCAGCATTCCCCCTCCTTCGATTTTGAATGTCGCTTCGCAACTTTTTTAGTCTCACAGTAGCTAGCGGCGTTTATTGTTGCGCCGGTAGGCATAAACTCGCACAGCAATACACCTTTTCTCTCCCAGTACACACTGGCCATCATTTTGCCGGCAGAAAATGTCTGTTTGAACTTTCGTGGCTTCGGCGAATTCAAATACCGCCACTGACGAGAATGTTCTTTAGCTTCTGGTGTTGTTTAGTGCACCCGGGTTTCATCGCCAGTGACAATTGAATCCAACCATTCCTCGCCCTGTTCTGCATAGCGCTCCAGAAATCGGTGGGCCGTTTCAACACGGTGTTGTTTATGGTCTTCGGTGAGCATTTTGGGAACCCACCTCGCACACACCTTGCGATAATGCAAATTTTCGGTCAAAGACTTGTCAATCGTAGTGTTACTGACTTGAGGGATAATTTCGCACAGCTCGCGAACTATCACACGCCAATCTTTAAGCATTTCTAGCTCCAATTTTGCAATTGTTTCGGCTGAAACCGAAAGCCGACCAGAACCCTGTTCGTCATGGACGTCTGTACGTTCGTCTTTGAACTCTCTGACCCCCTTGCTCACGTTTTTGACGTCAATACACTGTGGTCCATAGACTTTGCATAACTGACGATGCATTTCAGTGGGGGTAGTGCCCTTAGCATTCAAAAAACGGATCACTGCACGCAACTCGCACTTGGCGGCGGATGTGAAAGGATGCTCCACCACAAACGGCTGCCCAGCCAAGACTAATGGTGGCAATGGTTTCGTTGTGGTGGGGATTTGAAGGGGTAAAATCAAGCTATACGCCAGCGTTGTCGGATCTCGCGTAATAGCGTTCCTCACGGCCCCAGCGCCTTGGAGACATTTTACGGACACGCCTCGTATTATTATTATCTATACATATTTTTATCCCATAGTGCTCCTAACGTATATGAACAAAAACATAAGTGCATGTGATTATCAATGAAATTGGGACTTTGAACATTAATAATGTAGTTTGTAAATCACTAAGTAAAGTGCGACATTTAAATTTTGCATTGTCATTTTTAAGGTATTAGTACCCATTCTCACAGTTATGCAAGATATCAAAAGCACATCAATTCGTGGCATAAATAGCCCTAGTGGGCCAAAGCCAGCCAACCCGACTGCTGGCCTTACGTTCAAATACGGAAGTTAGAGGTAGGCGATCATCCAACCGATACGGGGTGGAGATGTAGTCAGCATCACGGCATCCCCAGCCGAAAAGTTGGTTCACGCAACCAGGGTTGCTACCCTGCGTAGATCCTTACTTTCTCACGAGGCTCAGTGGGCAACGGTCCTATACACGGGACTTATATGTAAAGTACGCCGCACCAGAAACCTAAATCCCCGCACAAACTCTTACTAGTTATTATGCTGTTTAATCCAAACGGCCCGCCTCAGTAGCGTAGATGGCAGCATGTCTGCCTCACGTTCAAGAGTTCCCGAGTTCGAATCTCGGTCAGGGTGAGTTACCTGGATACGGTTTTTTCCGGGGTTTTCCCTTAGCCTTACAGACGTATGTCAGGTAGCTCTAAGCTCCATGGACCCTGGACACATTTGAGCACCATTTCACCGATTTCATTCACCGTCCGATATGACTTAACGTTGGAGGACGTAAAATTACAAACAAAAAAAAGTCCAAACGCCCTAGAATTGGCCAGACGTTGAGTACATATGACACGATTGCTTTCATAGACATGGCTGACATTTGCCAGTAACACGCTTTTGTTTATAGCCAATCAATTAGTTTTCATGTGGAAAATAGACGCTGTCAATTATTGTAAATTACCCGTAAACGCAGTGAACACGATGGAGACCACAAGGCTGCTGGTACCATCAGAAATATTTTGAAGTCAATACTGCATTCGTTCTCATAGAATGAGACATTTTGATGAGATGTTTACTAGATAGTGCTGAGTTACGAGTATTTATAGGATGGACACGCCTTCTCTGTTATGTTCTGTGAAGATGGTAAAAATGTATAGTTTTCAACGCATACAAATAATATCACAAACATGAAATAAAATATGGGCTTTGTCAACGATAGTGAGCTAGAAGTTGTGCCCTGTAAAATATACATATGAAATATCAAGACCATCTATAGAATTTTCCAAATATCATTTCGGATGTGGAATGAAAGTGGACGACCCTTTCCAGGGATTTTTCACTATGCTCATACCTATAATCGTTTGAGGGTTTGATGGCATCATCTCTTCTCTATTTGGGGCCTATGCACCAAAATATGCTGCGGAGTAGAACCGCAATGCCCAAAACTGAAGCCTGAAAGGTGCCGCATGCGACCATTTGCACGTAGCTGCTGGACATCCATCTGAAACTCTGTGCCGGCGCTTCCTACGTATGCCATGTGGCCGCGGGGGTAAACGATCCCTCCTGTACAAAATTGTGTTATTATGCCTATATGTTCCTACGTTCTTCAAGTTTATATTTCTTTAGAAGCTCTTTCAAACCATTGTGTAGGTTTGATATTGTTACTCTTCTCTATAACTGTTGCGACAGTTAAGGTAACCACAGTACTGACAAATATCCCTGTCTTGTGTAATATTTGTTTTGGTTTCCCAAATGATAGGCCTAGAATATTGCAATATTCAACATATGGTTACAAATTACAATTGGTCATCTTCATGTTGTGCCTACATTGTATGTAGCAGTATGTATCTATTTTCGCAACTCCAGATTCAGTATCGTTTTAATGCAGTCTTTTTCTCGGCATCTTCTAACAGTTGGTCCGATGAAACGTGTAGACATGAGATCAAAACTACTATTTCACCCTTTTTGGAACATATGATACAAGTGCTTCGTTTTTTCATCATCATCACGGTATAAGCCTTGTGGCCTGTTCCGACTTTAAGGAAATTGATCGGACCATCTCATTCGTGACCTGGTAACATTTCTTATACCTACAGGTTTATACTTGTGTACTATTTGTGGTGTACGGTCTTCGGTTATTCTCTGCACATGATCTTGCCATTTTGGCCTGTATGCAATGATTGTTTCATTAGACTCTGAATGTCCAATTCTCTTCTTATATCCTCGTTTCTTTCCTTGTCTATGAGTCTATAACCTGCCACCTGTCTCAGAAATTTCATCTCAGCAGACTCCACTTTCTTCTGTTGTGAGATAGTCAAGACCCAGTTTTCACACCCATAAAGCAGGGTTTGGATAACCATTATTTTATACAGTTTTAACAAAGTTTGACGATTACAATTTTTAAAAGTTCTTTTTACTGTGCCACATATTGTTTGGTATATATTTATTTTGTTTTGTATACCTCTATTACTGGTGTATCACACAATATAGCCAATATAATTAAAACAACTTTGTTGTTAGATAGATTTATCATTTATGCAAATTTTTGCTCTCAAATGGTTCGTTCCTATAAAAGCCATTATTTTTTTCATATGAAATATGAAGATTATATTCTCTTGCAATATTATTTAATTCATGTATGGCTATTTGTGTTCACTTCCGTCTCCACAATTAAGCTCTGGTCATCATAAAACAGCAATTTGTCAACATTTCTCCCCTTTATTTTAAACTGTGTTCTGAGCATAGTTTGCCATCGTACAACTGCGTCATTAACTAGGGTAGATGACAATGGACACCCCTGTCTTAGTCCTAAATTAATCTCTACGAGGTTATCTTTTTCTATGGATTTCTCCAATTTAAATTTTGTAATTATATACATTCTTTGTACTGTTCCTACTAAATGTTGAGGAAATCCATTTTTACTCATTATTTCCAATGGAAGATTTCTTTTTACTTTATCAAAAGCTTTTACATAGTGTATAAAAGCTATTAGAGTTAGTAGATTATATTCTCGTCGTTTCTCCATAATCTGTGTTATTGTGAAAATACAATAATAGCAGGAACGCCCTTTTCTAAATTCATTTTGTGAATCATGCAATTTAGTTTCTGAGATTGGAGCAATTCTTTGTGTTATGATTTCCTTCAATTTTTATGCTAAATGAACTTTCGTATTGGCTGCAACCTTTTGGAGAAGAAAAATTACTGGGTAAATGCCTTCTTGTTCTTGTGTATTGTACCCAAAAAGGAAAGCTGTCTTTTGCGCACCAGGAAGACATTAGTGAACCAATCATCTGTTGTCACTTTTCTGACAATACCATAGATTAGTTCAGTTAGTCTCAGTACTACAGCCTCTTGGAAATTATTTTGCAAATTTGGTCCGTGCGGATGTGTCCATGATAAATTTCCATACTAATGGCCTGAAACATCTTTCATCATTCAAGCATAATATTTTTATGCCATACATGTTTGGCTTAGATGGTATAAATTATTCAAAACCAAATCGACCACAAAATACAGGTAATTGCCCTTCGAGAGTGATGTTTTATTTAAAGAGTATAATGCTTCTGACAGTTATTCGCTATGATTATAAACATTTCTCTATCACCAGTCAAATTGTCCAATACCACTTAATGCCATTTGGTACTCACGATGAATTGTCAACAGCTCCTTCCACTGGCAAGGAAAGTTAAACGTGTTCCTGCCCTGGGTTGGGCTTAACCACGAAGTGACGGGATGTGGGTGTTGCAGGGTGGCTGGTGAGACTTTAGGTGGGTGGTAGAAAGGAAGTAGCGTTTTACTCCTCAACGTTTCTTTTTAAAGCCTTTGTCACATGTAGCACGTCACAGAATAGAGATGAGTGACACTACTATCGCAAATCATGATTGGGATTTAGTAGATGTCCAGTAGGAATAAAATATAATTCTGTGTTGCACTGAGTGCTCTTTTTATAACAAACAAAAAATGTTTTGGGGGTACTCTCAACTCGATAAAATACAGTGATAATTACTAACGTTTTCACGACAGCTATTACAATATATTATTATTTTTAATATAAAATTAAATTATTTGTAATTAGCATCACCTAATATTATATCAGTCTCCACAGTGACACCAATTGATGGCTGCTGTAGTCTTCATGTCTTCTTACTTTACTCTTGGTATCAGTAGCAAGATGAACCACGAGCGTATATAGTCCATAGGTTGAAAGAACTTCAAAGTAGGGCCAACCACTTTGATGGACATTAGATTTCTGACGGTAGAAAGATGGAATGAAGCTCTTAAAATATACGTTCACATTTAGTAGTGGATATGGGAACACATTTCACTGCATTGAGAAGAGAACGAAAGGTCGCTGGCAATTTCTTCCCCATCAAATAATCCCGAGATCCTTCAAGTATCTCTCTCTGTGGAAGTCCAACCCGATGACATAGGGTCTTTATACGTGTTTCAGCATACCTTATTTCAGGATTTTCATGCCAATTCGATGAGTCCAACGCTTCCCCACATTCAGAAATAGCAATATCCTCCATCTGCAACAGACCATTATCCATCCGCTGTTTTAGACAATCTTAAAGTCTGTGGGGCTCAAGCTCTCTTCTTGTTTTTTCATTATACAATGTAATTCCTCTGAAGTTTAGCTCTTCTACTGCCTTCAGAGCTCCGCAGTAGTAAGGGCAGTTGCTCAGTTTCCTTTCTTCGAAGATAACTGATTTCGGATTTTCCGCTGGGCCGAATTAAGTGTGATGTCTCGTGACTGTAGCTCAACACTTAGTTCTAATGACTCTTGAACAGTATCGCACATTAAAGCTAAGCCGAGAATAAAACCAGTTTTAATGATGCTCTTTAGTAAATCATCATATATGCCTCTGTCAGTTGATTCCCTATTGAGAAGTGTGCAACCAAAGCTTTAAAGATTTTCCACACTGCTATTACACTTTTGAAGCTACCTATCTGGTGCCCAAGACTCTGTCTACTTTTGAGGAGCTCTGCATACTGTTATCTCACAGGTAGTCTTCGGTATGTGGTGGTGCACTGTACATAGCTTGTCTATGAAGATCTTAAGTGATTCAAATGGGATGGGAAGTCCCTTAATTACATCACCAACTGACAATTCAAGTCTAATAGCATAAATGCTAAACCAAAAATTGTGGGAAATTCCGTCTAAAGGATTTCACAACTCCTTTTTCCATCACATCATCATTGCTGATCCATCTGTTGCAAATAAAATAATATTTTCTTTCAAGGAGTCACTATAAAATTCCCTATATTCCAAACAATTCAACAACTCCCTTAGTAGTTAATTGTTTAGCTCAGCTATATGTAAAAAATGCTATTGGGCTCTCTCATATAAGGTATTTTGGTCCGCAAATAAATTATCAAGTATGTATGATAACTGGCTAACTGTTGTGCTCTCAACGATAATTAATGAAATTTTTAATTTCGTTTCAACAATTGTTTTAATCGCTGCAGTTTTCATTTTGTTGCGCAATTATTAATGTTAGCGCATGCATTTCTGGAAAGTAAAATGCGGTCTATGTCAACACCGTTAGGTTCTTGTAGATCAACTTTGGTCTCAAAATCATTGTACGACTAATTTTTTAGCGACTTTGTAAGCAGCGCACAATATATTTGCTGTCAGTCGTTCTCAAACGCCTTAGTGCCAACCTTTTCCTGAGTCTTCTCTTTAGCACAAAGTAGCACTTGAGCCTAGCTTGATGAGCGGAACTTTCTTTATGTTTAAATATTTCTTTTTTCAGTGAAGAAATCATCTATTCTTTTCTTGAAACACCAGATGATGAGACAGAGGCTGTAGCCCAATACCTTGTTTATTACGTTCTACACCTAAATTTTCTACTTCTTTGCAAATTGTGCAAACAATTTCTTTCTTTCTTTCTTTTTTTTATTTGAAACGAATAACAACTTATTTCTCTTACAAAATGCACTTTTTCTTCCAAACTGCAACTTTCCGTAAGATTTTCTGACTTATTAATATCTTACACAAGTTTATTCGCTTGGTTCACTATATTTTCACACGTGGGTTCAATGTTAAAGTTTTCACTTTCATTTTATCACATACTAACAACACCATAGTTTCTATTTACTCTCAAAACCACCATTTAGAAGTTTTAACTCTTTAGATGCAGGAGAATAAGTAAGTGGTTGGTTATTTTGCTGCTCATCTTACCTTAACATCTTAAAACAAACTTGCAGCAAAAGAGCGGGATAAACGCTTCAGTTACGCGTGAAACCAAGGCAAGAATACAAGAGGAAATAAATAGCCACTTCAGAGTTCTCTCACAGAATGCGATAGCTCGTCCATATCGTGATTACCAACGCGAAAAAATGAAATAAATCTCAAAATATGACAGGCCCTTAAAATCAGTCAGCAACAAACTTTTATTCAAGCATCGATAAAGCGAACACCGTAAAAGGGTATTTTGTGCACAGCAAAGTTTCATACGCGACTCTCAGCGTTTTCCCAGAGAAGCAACCCTGGTTGCACTGATGTTTACAAAATGTCAAAATTAAACACTTCTACTTATAAATCTCCCATCCCGCATTTACGGCTTCTTAAATTAAAATCCTCCTACCAAGTAATGTATATGTATTCTCGACCATCGTAATCGCATTGTAAGCTTTTATGTAGTTTATAGATTATTCGACAGCTTCCTTTACCCTTCCTGTCTATAGCAGACTTCGCCTATGTTTACCTTAACCACGCCATAATCGTACTTGCATATTTGGAGCATACGATCTTAAATCACCAATGTTACTTTATCAAACTTTATACAACAACGATTCTTATCTGATCCTTCACAGAGAAACCTGTTTTCTAGGTGCAAATTCTCTCCGTATTCCACATTTAGAGGTAAGTTGCCAAGCTTGTAATTACAGTGTCACGGTTTCCAGGGTCCTAGGTGAATCATCACCTAGAAGAACCGAGAAGGAAGCTAGTTTAATTACACGGTAATAAAGTCTCAAACAACCTGTACCGCATGCTCACACTGAAACCGGAAAGTTTGGACAACTGAATTCACGACAAAATCTTCGTCAGCTATGATTATGCACAAACAAGGAATGTTGAGGTGCCCATTTTAATGAACCAAGAGCAACAAAATATTAGGAAATCGTGTTTTAAAATAACTATCTATTCTTGCTTGATAATCCTTGTTGAAAATCAAAACATTTAACTGTAAAGTACTTTTAGGAAACGTTTTTGAATAGAACCCTAAAAACATTCTCCATGTATTATTAATATCCTCGAGTGAGTGAGTGAGTGTGTGGTGTTTAAGGGCCCGTCGACAACAAGGTCCTTTGGGCCCGAAGTCAATACTAAAACCTAAAAGCTATAAAAATTAAGCTAAAAAAGGTAAAATATAATAAAACACACAACTGTTAAAAGCACATTAAAAACGATCTAAAGACTAATACTTTAAAAACACTAAAAGTAATAAATATAAAATACAAGTCAGATTTGTTGATTAAAACCGATTTTAAAAACAAACCGCAGTGCCTTATCTACGGCCACTGGGTCGTCCCCTAAAACATCCATCAAGTTAGTTCCCAAGCCTACTGACTGTCGGACGCGGGCGTACTGCGGGCAGTCGAGCAATACATGCCGCACAGTGAGTCGTACTGCACATGGAGCACACACTGGGGCCGGTTCCCCTCTTAACAAATGGCCGTGAGTCACTCGTGTGTGTCCAATTCTCAGCCGGGTGAGTATCACCTCGGCTCGCCGGTTATCCCTGCAGGAGGTTAGCCAGGGTTGTACGCTCTCCTTTATTGCCCGCAAGTTGTGTGCCTTCCAAAGCTGCCCAGGAGTGCTGCCAAGCAGATAGGATTTGGCGACGGAAAAAACGTTGCACATCCTGGTATGGCACTGTAGTTGATAAACTCCGGGGCAAACGGCAAGCGGATTTAGCAGCCGCGTCCGCCTCCTCATTCCCAGAAATGCCCACATGGCCTGGGGTCCAAGTAAAAACAAAATGGTATCCTCGACTAAGCATTTGCGAGATAGAGGCCTGAATTTTTAAAACTAGCGTGTGAGCTGCAATGTGCTGTTGCAAGGCCTGAAGAGCGCTTACAGAGTCAGTGCAAACGATACAATTGCCAGGAACTACCTTACAAATAAAAAGGAGCAGATAGAGGATGGCATACAGTTCTGCAGAAAAAACAGAGGTGCAGTCCAGAAGGCGAAATTTATGAGCCTCGCCGTTAATGACGAATGCGCAACCCGTAGTGCTACCCAACTGGGAACCATCTGTAAAGCCCGGAACATAATTAGGGTAACGGTCCAGTAGTTCGGCAAAAAGTTGTTGGAATACCGAATGTGGGGTAGCTAGTCTCGAGTTGGTGGAAAGAGCAAGATCGAACCGCGCACGCTGGAGCTGCCATACGGGATAACGACCCAGGGACGACCGCTCCACGCGAGGCATTCGGAGGTCGTGTGTACGGGAGAGTTCCCGGAATCTTAATCCGGTTGGGCGTGTCCGAGAACTAGGGTGCGTATAACGGTGGGCTAACTCGGGATGCAGAACTGGTTTAAAACATGGATGGTTTGGGTAACTTGCCAACTTTGCAACGTAAGGACAGAGTAGCGTCGAGCGACGAATAGAAAGTGGAGGAGTGCCGGAGTCGGCATACAAACAGTCGACGCGACTTGTGCGGAAAGCTCCTGTGGCAAGGCGGATACCTGTATGATGTACGGTGTCTAAAAGGCGAAGTTTAGAGGCGGTCGCTGCGCCATAAATAAAACAGCCGTAGTCCAGCTTGGATCGGACCAGGGAGCGATACAGCCTCAACATTATCGTGCGATCGCCCCCCCCCCCAAGATGATCCAGATAATACCTTCAGCACCCGCAGAGAACGATCGCATGAGGTTCGAAGGTGACGAATGTGGCGCTCCCAGTTGAGTTGTCTGTCCAAGTAGAGGCCCAAGAACTTCAGGTGCGAGGCAAACGGCAGGGGTGTGCCGTTCAAGTGCAGATCAGCTGGAGGGTGAATACCTCGTAGACGATGGAAGTGGACACATTGTGTCTTCGCAGGAGAAAAACGGAAGCCGGTGCGAAGCGCCCAGGCTGCCAGCTCGTTGATGGTCAACTGCAGTTAACGCTCTATATGATCTAAGTTATAAGAGCGATAATATATAGCGAAGTCGTCAACATACAGGGACGACGGAATTCCGCCGCGAACGACACTAGTGATGCCGTTAATAGCCACGGCAAAAAGGGCGACGCTGAGAATCGACCCTTGAGGTACACCATTCTCCTGGATCCGCTCCCTTGAGATACTGTTCCCTATTCGCACACGAAAACGACGTAGTGCTAAAAAATTTCTTAAAAATTCCGGTAAGTGGCCTCGCATACCGTAACTGTGAAGGTTACGTAGTATGCCATACCGCCAAGTGGTGTCATAAGCCTTCTCCAGGTCAAAGAATACTCCCACCACCTGCTGTTGCAGTAGAAAGGCATCATGAATGTAAGCCTCAATGCGTGTTAGATTGTCAACACTAGAGCGATGGCGACGAAAACCACATTGAAGGTTGGACAGCTGGTTATTAGTTTCGAGCCACCACACTAACCGAGAGTTTACCATTCGCTCAAAGGTCTTACAGACGACACTCGTCAGGCAAATGGGGCGGTAGCTTGATGGAAGTGTGCGGTCCTTTCCGGGTCGAGGGATGGGGATGACAATACCCTCTTGCCAGGAAGATGGAAAGACCCGCTCATGCCAGATGCGGTTATACATGCCTAAAAGGAAAGACATCGCATCGGGTGGAAGATGTAGCAGCATCTGTCTGTGTATGTCATCGGGACCGGGAGAAGAGTCCTTAGCTAGGGCTAAAGAATGGGAAAGCTCGGCAGCGGTAAAAGGTTGGTTGTACGGCTCATTACATTCGCTATAAAAATTCAGTTTTGTTCGCTCCGCAGCTTCCTTAATAGGAAGGAAGAGGGCGTCGTAACTAGCCGTTTGGCTAGTAGCAGTGAATGAGGTGGCAAGGGCTTCGGCTATATCTTGCTCGGCAGTGCAGATGGAACCGTTGAGGGCAAGTCCGGGAATGACCGTTCGGCGATACTTGCCATGCATCGGCCGAACAGCTGACCATACCTGTTTGGCGGAGCTGCGACGAGAAAGGGAAGACACGTAGGCTTCCCAGGATCTTCGTTTCGCATTGCGAAGCACAAAACGTGCCCTAGCTCGAGAACGTTTAAAAGCAACGAAGTTCTTTTCCGTCGGGTGCAACTAAAAAAGCCGTAAAGCACGTTTGCGTTCTTTTATAGCCACACGGAATTCCTCAGACCACCAGGGTACAGGGGTATGACATGGGGTAGAAGAACCTCGAGGAATGCTGGATTCAGCGGCGAGCAGGATGGAACATGTAAAATATTCCACCATTTCATCGACGGTGTCAAAACCATCGTCGGTGAGGTGTATATGGGAATTAAACTTTTCCCAGTCAGCCTTGGAAATAATCCAGCGAGGATGTCGCGAAGGCGCATGGTAGCGGCCGGATAAACGGATGTTAATTGGGTAATGATCGCTCCCAAAGAGGTCGGAAAGCACAGACCAATCAAGGAGTGGAACTAATACCGGCCTACAGAAAGAGACGTCTAGTACCGAGTGCGTACCATAAGCGGATGACAAGAATGTCGGGTCACAAGTGTTCAGCAAAATCAGGTCATACGAATCAAACGTGTCTACTATGAGGCAGCCACGAGCATCATCAATGTCGGAGCCCCAGAGCGTGTGTTTGGCATTCAGATCTCCCAAGATGAGTAACGGTGAGGGGAGCTGAGCCAAAAGAGCTTGAAGATCCTGCTTTTGAATTACAAAGAGCGGGGGCAGGTAAATGTTGCAGATGGTAACAGAGATGCTCTCCTGCTGTATACGAACAGCGACAGCTTGCAACGGCGTGGTTAATGGTATATTGGTGTCATAGATATTAGGCGCCACTAAAGTAGCAACGCCGCCGCTTGCTCGTGTGCCTGCAACGGAGTCTCCCCTAAATGCCGAAAAAGTGCTTAGGTGTAATGAGTGACAGTGAAGCAAATGGGTTTCTTGGAGACAAATAACTGATGGTGACCGTTGAGAAACTAAAAACTGTAGGTCTTGAACGCGAGCTCGGAAACCATTGACGTTCCACTGGATTATTTCCATAAAGAGTTTTTAACGAGCCGTTTTAACTTTTTTCTTGACTTTGGCTGACTTGGGGCCTACGATTCGAAAATCGTTAGCCTCCTGTGACTCCGCTGATGTTCGGGAGTCAGAACTCCTAGAGCTCGTAGAACGAGACCGGGATCTCATAGAAGTCGAGCGACTTCGCGATCTATGTTGTGGCCGGGATCGGTTTTTCATATTTACTACGGGATGGTTGTTACCCGCTGATGGCTTGGTGGCTGGAGTCTGTACGGTTGAAGCAGAGGTAGTGGTGGTGGATATACAAACAGTCTGAGACGTAGGTTTAACGGCTAGAAAGTCAGTCTGCGTGGATGCGTGGGCGACAGGGACGTGTTGAACAGCAACAGTGGTGTTAGGAGTACGGCGAGCTGCTGATGCATAACCAGTAGTAGTCGCAGGCTTCAGTTGTTCAAAGCGCCGTCGTGCCTCTGGAAAAGTCAGGCGTTCCTTTACACGTAGCTCCTGTATGCTTTTTTCGTCCATGAATCTAGGGCACTGTCGCGAACTGGAGGGATGACTGCCGCCGCAGTTCACGCAACAAGGTGTTCGACTGCAGTTTGGATCGTCGTGTTTCGGTAGGCCACATTGCTCACAAAGAGCAGGATTGGTACACGTGACCTTAGTATGTCCGAACCGCTGACATTGGAAGCAGCGCATGGGGTTCGGGACATATTGGCGGACGCTCGCACGTTCATAGCCGCAATAGATGTACTCTGGTAACTCAGTCCCGGCGAAAGTAAGAAAAACCGTACGTAGTGGGTACTCCTTGCCTTCTTGCTTTCGTGTTAGCCGGTACGCCTGACAAACAAGTTGATCAGAGAGGCAACTTACTATCTCTTCATTCGCAAGACCATCTAAGCTGGAGGTGGTGACTACTCCTCTACAGGTGTTCAGCGTTTTGTGTGGGGCTACCCGGATAGGGTAGGAGCCCAACAAAGATGCTTTCTGTATCTTCTTAGACTGGTCTGCACTTGTGCTCTCCAATAGTAAGCTACCGTCTCGGAGACGCGTTGCGTTTTTGACAGGGCCACTGATCTTATCAAGTTCACGCTTAATGTAGAACGGACTTATATCTTTAAACGTTTTGCCATCACAAGCGAAAGTCATTACCAGAAAAGGGTCGGTGAAAGAGGTTTTGCGCGGAGACATATTGAAATGGACCCCCATCCGGAACCGTCGGTGTCAGCCTGCCATCCGGGGGTTAAAGAAAGAAAGACACCGAATCTTCACGGTCTGTGCCGTCATGGGGACCCCACCCATGACCGATCTCATTTGTACCTCAGAAAAGCTACCCTTCAATATCCACTGCTTGTTCGTATGGGTAAACCGTTCACCACGCACACCCTGGCTTTATGCCCCTACCACAGGAATAACCGCCTGTGGCTCCCCACTTTAGGCCGCGCTGCGTATAATAGGCACACGCGGATTCAGGGGACTTGTGGTTGATTACACCGGGGTTCCGTCAGCGGTAACACGTCCGGTCCGTGATACTAACCCAACGGCAACACGGCCGTCGGGAGATTAACACAGACCGGGCCCTCAAGGAGCTACGTGGGTGTACTTGACGGTGTGGATGGGCTCCGCACCTAAGGCTACACATAGGGGCAGTGCGAAGGGTCCGCTCAACCTTCACTTTTGAGACCTCCGGAGAGCACACATGTCGGAAGCCGCGCTGAAAACCATGGGACAGAACCACGGAGATAGGAGAGATCCCTGCTGGTGAGACAGGAGTTATAAACCTAAGACCTTACGTGCTAATAATAATAATAAAAACTAGAAGAGGAAGAATGTGATGCTTACTGACAAGCAGTAACTCAACGTGGCACAGTTGATGGAGATGAAGGGGATGAATTGGGGGGTGAGTGGCTAGGGACCCCGGGATCGCCAATCGCGTACCTACCGTAGTAGGTCCCTGGGGAAAAATACCAGAGCCTCTTCTGCCAGTTTTCGGGGTTACTGATGGGACTTCTCGGCAGCCGTAGCGGTCGTGGGGTACACCAAGTCCCCACCGTACATCACCCCATCAGTCAGTCCCCTACTTCCTGTTGCCCACCCCTCGGGACGAGGACCGCAGAGGTTGGATTTTGAGGGGTAATATCCTCGATATAGTCCTATTATGCATCTCTAAGTTAGAGGTGACTTTGGACCTCTACGGTGACTTCGTCAAAACTGACATGTATTTGCTATAATTATAAACACGTAAAATAAAAAATAGTGAAAGTTAGTCCCATTTCAGGATATTACCATATACAGAATGATCGTTTTCTCGTCTGGCAACGACCGCGAAATTTGCATGTGCCGAGTGACCTTGATATGTTCCGCTAGGTCAGTAGCGGCTTCATCAGTTATGAAAGTCAAATTCCGATTCTTGCCTTTATTCCTGCTGTAAGTACTACACATATTTTTCATTCTACACGACGATAGTACTTTTTATTAGCCCACAAAAATGCCTATCTGAAAATCTACGCTTGATCAAAGAATTTTCATCTGTGATAGATTCGTGAAATTCAAATTACATGGAACAGCGTTTAAACAATTTCAGGAAATATTTCCTGAAATTAGAGTTCCAAATAGAGGTTCTGTCAGATCCTTGGTGAATAACTCTGAGACAAAAAGATCACTAAACGCTAAACCTAACAAGTGAATAGGACATGTTCTAACGTAGGAAAAAACAAAGAAGAAGAAATGAAACGTGCGCATCATTCGTTCTCCAAAGAAGTCATGTCATCATGTCGGCACGTTGGCCATAGTAGGTCAAGGGTTAGAGCGGCTGGGAGGCAAATAGAAGATCCATGATTCAAATCCAGGCTATGGCATTGAATTTTTCAGTCTGACTCAATCTTTCCATAGTTTAGCCTACACACGGCCAGTGTGAAAGAACAATTAATTTCCAAGGAAATGTATATTTCAATTAATGGAGCAGTTAGAAGCGAGGGCTATCCTGAGAGTCGTAACTGCCCTTCTAGGCCAGGGAACATATATCCGTAGGTTAATTCCAGTAGGATAATACGTCCTATTTACAAAGCCCCACTCTAACCTCCAGGTGGAAGTGGATGCGCCACTTACGCGCGTGAATGTTGTTGGGAAGACTACTAATGTGGATGTCGGGAACTCAACACCCCGCCGAGTCCAACCAAATCTGAAGAAGTGCTATTCGGGATGGCCTCGAATATTCGGCGCGATTTACTTCAAGTAACGTCAAAAGTACCACGCGTACTAAAAGTCCATAGCACTCGCACCGCAGCAGCAGAAGGAATCGGAACCCTCCCCTTCGAAAAAAAAAAACACTCCTCTGGGCTGGATAGGAGCATATGGTTCTGTAAGACTACTTTGTTGATAAATGAGTAGAAAAAATAACAAAGTAACATGTATTCAAAAGAAGATTTTCTTATCTCTTGGCCAGGTCAAGTAAAGTGAATTACGGAACCATCACTTAAAACCCAGCTTTTAAAAGATTTAGCTACCACCTAGGCCTACCATATCCCGCCATCAAAAGACAGTATGTCATGAAATCATTTCTACAAACGCTCATCTCAATATGCGGTAGTAAGAATACGCAATTGTTAAAACATTTTATACAAGAATGAATAGACATGTGCCAATGAAACACGGTATGGTTATAGTATTTCTTCAGCTCATTGAGAGAGACCGAAGTATGAAAGCTATCACGTAGCCCAAGCTTTGGGATTTTTGGAATTATAGCACGGAACAGAAATACACAAAATTATTTTGCAAAGCGATCTTAGAAAATTAAATTTATAAATTTATTTTGAACCTACGATGCTCTGCAGAGAATGATTATGGAAGGAGCTTAGCGGTATTGGAGATGGATGTAAATAATATTTACTGAACATGAAAGGGATGAAGGTAACTTATATAGGGAACAGATATCGATAATGAGGTTGGAGAATATATGGATACATCTATGGAGGAGATGAAATTTCGTTAAGTTTTTCTTAGAACAAAATGTGACATACCTAGGTTCTTTCGATAAGGAAATGACTTTCAGATAAGCTCAGGTAGGGTTAACAAAGACGAGCGTAGAAAATATATATTGAATCGGATGTCTTTTGCACATAAAAAAGCAGATGTGCTACAACGCTATACCTAACGGTATTCGATAGGAACTGGATTATGCAACGGAAGGACCTGTTTTGGTCTATTGAACCTATGCTCCCAAGTGGAACTTTCCCGAAAGGATGAGGCGATAATGCATAGGCTCGCCATCCCAAGAACTCAAGACAATGCAGAGGTCAGGGTCCATACAATTGAAATAACACACCAAACCGGCCCAGAGACCGGAGACAGTCGTACCAAGGGAGGAAGTGTTTACCAGGAGCATATAATCTTGCCATGCAGCGCCGTGACTTCCAACGAGACTTCTAACCTGAGAGACCACAAATGAGAGATGATTGAAATGATAATGAAGATGAAATGGAAGAAAATAAGTGGATGTAATTAATCTACCGAGCATTCGCCATAAGCCACAAGGAAAAACACCCGAAGAAACATTTTGGTCACGTAGGCCTTCCAAGGGAATCAAACGAGGACCTCCCGGATGTGGTCTGCAGACGGCGTCGCCTGAGCCTTTCCTCTCGGTTCATTCAATTGGGACATTTGCCACCAAAAATGAAATCAGATGTCTAATTCAAGTTATAAATAATAAAACTTTCTAGTATTACTGATATACAAACTAGTAGCATATAGATGGTACTGTATTTCCTAATAAATGTGGACTGCCCCTCCGTTAATCGTACATACAAGAATATACCATCTTTGATCTTTCCTTTTGGAACTTATATCATAATTCAAAGCATGATTTCCTTTCGATATACATCTCTCTCCCAATAATACTTCCAAACTTCTTTAAGATTTTGAGAAAGTAGTGCCACCCTGGTGGTAGGCTCGCGAAGCCGATGAAAAATGATGGCCGATCGTTACCGGAAGTGAGAGACAGTTGAATGTAGAGTTGACAAAATAAACAGTTTTAAGGTTAGCTAGCAACGTTTAAATCGATACGCCTAGGTATACACAAATTGCGGTGTTATATTTAAAAACTTGATTTTCCTAGACCCTCCTCCTCCCATTTATACGCCACCTTCAATATTTAAGGTCATACCGGTGGCTTTGCGTTTCGAACAACTGAGCATCGGTAATGATGTTCCCTCATTTAATTAAACTTTGTGTTTATTTACGCTTAGGTTTTGTTTGTGGATATTAAATTAACACACACACACATTTACACTCTCACACATGCGTTCTACCTCACAATGGAAAGGTCTCGAGTTCGAATCTCGGTCAGAGTGAGTTTCCTGGACTTTTCGGTATTCTGAAACATAAATGTTGGGTAACTGTAAGCTTTATGGATTCTGGGCTCATTTCAGTACCTTTTTACCCATTTCATTGAATGTCGATATGACCTTTGCTGGAAGAACTAGAGGTAAGTAATCCTCGATAGTGGAAAATTGCCTTCTTCCATCCGGGAGTCGAACCTTAAACATTTGTATTTTATTATTACTATTATTATTACTATTATTATTTATTATCCAATTCTTTTATTCCTATTTTACCCAAAGGTGCATTAGGAATAGACTTTACGATTTTATGAATATAATACAATTTACAAAAACACTATTCAATATCAAGCTGACAAACAGTAAAAATCAAGATGGGTTCTTTAGCTTAAGAAATATGTTGTTTAAGAAAGCCATGAAGTATTGATAAGTTTTGTAATTCATCAGAATATGTCTAAGTACTTTGTGTAACCTAAGGATTAAAGCAATGCTTCAAGTTCGTATCTTTCAAAACAGAAAACTGGGCAATCAAATAAAAAATGTGAGGGACATCTTGAAGATGATTTCCACAAATACAATCAGATGTGAATTTTAACTTGAATCGAAATAAGTAAGCTGAAAATTTGCCATCTCCGGATTAGAATTGAGTGACAACATATCTAGGAATAACGAATTTACATTTATGTCTGTCAGAAACCATTGAGAAATATAAATCCTTAGTCAAAGCACCACAAACACTTTTTAACTAGTATTCATTCCAGTCGTTGATGATAATCTCCTTTAATCTTTGCCTCACATAAGAAATAGGGCGTTTTATTTTAAATTTTACGACCTCCATCGTTAAGTCATATCAGATGATGAATGGAATGAGCGAAACGATGCTCAAATGAGCCCACGGTCCATAGAGCTCAGAGTTACCCGATATTTGTGTTTAGGGATAAGGAAAAACCCCGAAAAAACCTTATCCAGGTAACTCACCCTGACCGAGATTCGACCTCGGGACCTCTTGAACGTGAGGCAGACACTACCACCACGCTACCGAGGCGGGCTAAATAGGGCGTAGAGTGTACATTTCTGGAAGATCTGAATTCGCAGCTCTTTGCAAGCTCATCTGCACGTTCATTTCCGGCAATCCCCACGTGCCCTCTGACCCATGAAATACACAGATGAGAACTACTTATTATTAATCATCATCATTGTCATCATCATTACTATTAATTTTTGTCCATGACCTTGAAGTGGCAAGTGCCTTCCCAAATGACCACTTGACAAACGACTTCTGCATGTGGATGCAACAATGCAAACCTTAAGCCAAACAGCCGGTGTGTTTCTTTTTTACTGTTTTTTTTTTCTTCTGTATTTTTGGACCCTTAGAGTGCTCTTTGTGACGCAATTGCTATGCATTTTATAAGTTCAGTAAACATTCTTTGAAAAATAGCTGATATGGTTTGGAATTTCTCTTTTTGATATATGGATACACTTTAATTTTAGAAAATTAAAAATGAGTTAAGTATGTTTTACAAGAATATTTTAAAGCTAGGAAAAAGTTAAACACTGTTTGTATAAAAGTGTGCTCAAAGAATAACATGAACGTTTAAACCTTACAAATGTTCATAATTTGGGATGTGTCAGAGTTTTGTGTTTTGTAAATTATTTTGTTCGAAGGTTTAGCTACACAATATATAATGAAAACGAATGCTTTGTTATGATTATTTTGACCAAATCTGTTAAATAAATTTTAGCAATATTTTCTGACTATCTGTAAGTTATTTCAAAACCAAGTGTCATTAAAATCGTCAACGAACGAGCAATTTGGTGCCGGGAATTACGCTTGTCACATACATTCATGAAGTCGCGAGTTATGATACCACATACCGACAAGTCCAAATATGATTATTATGAGTTACGATTAGCTTATTATTTCATAATTTCAGATAACATCGAAGTAGATTTTCAGTTACAAGGCACAAAGTAGATGTCAGAAACATCTTAACTTTGTGGTTGCTTCAGATTCAGAGAGCTCATCCTGCGTCTTCTGGCGTCACAGTTTAATAGGTGAATTATGAATACCTACGTTTGCTTAACTAACCTCTTTAGCAGAAAATGTACTTTAGTTCTGCCTTGTCGCCCGCTAGCATCCTTAATCATTACAAGCCTGAGATTAAAACAAGCTAACCACAAATTAATGTGATCCGAAAGCCAACTAATAAAGCGCAACTCCTTACACCAGGAATGTATCAGTTTCTAAGCAATTTCTGGCCTTTTATTTAAAGTGCACGTTGTTCCGAACCTTCATTACTTTTGACCGTACAACCTAGAAAGAGTTATACGTTACATGTTGGATATCCTAGAATAATAATTATTTATATTCTGTTATAAAATGCATTTAAATTATTCGAGCGAGATACAAAGGAATTGACAATAAATAAAACATTTTCATAACAATGGATTTAAACTTGCCCTCTTCTTTACTGCTTTTTATTTTTAACAATAATTTACTTCACATTATGCAACTGTAGCGTAGCTCTGTATTATTTTCTCAAGATATTACTTTGTTTTTGTAAAATTTAATAATTATGCCATTAAATATAAAATAAAAACAATAATATATATTATAAACATGTAGCTGCAAATCATTTTTCTTTATTTGTGAGGCAAACTGAAGATACATTTGGGTAAGATATATTATGTGTTCTTTAATTATATAAGGCAAGGCTCGCTGGTTCACTTAAATATAAATATAAGCAGGAGGACCAAGTGCGCTTTGTGAAACAATATTCAAGAAAGTAGAAGCTTAATTTCCTCAAGAAATTTATGGAATATACCAAAGTTCGAAATTTATTAACTTGGCTAACATGAACATTTAATTATGTAAAATATGAATAAACCCACAAAGAAGTAATCAATAGTGTAACTTAGGATTAAATCAATGGCAACGTAATAGATTATACAGCAAAGCTACTGTGCAGCTGAGACCTCAGTTATTTGCGAAAGAAGCTAACCATGCAATATGAGTTAAAACGTGTGGCGGTCTTATAGAAAAAAATTGATAAAATGAAATAAATAAAGAATTTCTTTTTATATACAGTTAGATTCAGTTATGCACTGTGACTTTTGCTCTAAGGTTTGAACACCTGCAACACGTGACAATATAAATGACAAACTGCATGTGACTAATGGCTTGAGCTTGCATTACGCTTTTACTCTACTTTTATTTTTCTCATAGTTTTGATTAACACAAATCTTCAACGTAATGTGGTTTTCAAACACTCATGTTAAAAATTTGAGGAGAATCGCAGACAAAATGAATATTGAAAACTGTGGCTTACGGCTCCTTGCTTTACATTTCGTAGTTCAGAATATATGCTAACCTTATTTACCTTATCAATAAGATAAACTGTGAATGCATTCCTACACCAACCAGGAGAGTAAATTGAATGCCATATAAAATATTGTTCATCGACATTTAAATAATACGGATATAGATTATATATAATTACGATTTTTTTGGAATGAAATAGCTGTTTAATTAGTGTAATAAGAGTGAAATTTTTGTTTTCAGATGTATTAAAGGTCTGTATATGAAATGCAAAACGAGTTTATAATGTGGGTCTAACCATATTCTCAGAACATTTGTACAAAAGCGGTCATTTCATCTGTTGGTTAAATTAATGGGGATTAAATCCATTATAAATGAAGGTCTAATTAAATAATATTTCATTTCTAAAATGGAAATTGAAAGAAATAACAGAAGAAATGAAAAAGAACGGTTAAACTGTTTATTTAAAATACAGAGCACTCAGAAATAAGAGATTAAAATATTAATTCCTGAATCCTGATATTACAAATACAGTATGGTATACAGGATCTACGCTTCTCATAGACTTATTATGTGATTATATTTTAGAATTTTGTTGGTTTATACATTAAATTCTATATTGCCTTAAAAAGCAACAGCAAACTTACATATTGAGAGTTCTGGATATCCGACACAGAGGCGCTAGTGCATATCCCTATGCTTTTGCCATCTAACGGATGCCTGCTGAATCACGTTCTCTCTCACAGGTCGATGGAAAGAATGCCAGATTCTTCCACGCAGGTCTAGTGTATTTATTCCTTATTTTACTTTTCCTTCCCGTATTGTCCTATTATACTTAATAATAACTGATCTATGAGAACAGTCATAATGTTCTAGCTGTCTCCCTTTGTTGCAGAATCTATTATCCTTTGTGTAATAGGTATCTGAACCTGTGATGAAAGTAGAATTTGACTCACGAAGAAAAACAAGAAAATCCAAGCTTTTATAAAACTTTCTCATTCACGCTTCAGTGTTTATACCTTAAGAAATTGATTTTCCAGTTAGTTATAAGTATGATATTGCCAACACTTTCAGCAAGTATGACAAAACGTGCAAACAAACTAATTTTATAAACAATTTTTGGTTAATGATTCAATTTCTCAACTGAATATGCAGGAATGACACAGATTTATTACAGCTTACGTGTTCTGGCGTTTATAGTGCTTTTCAAAGATCCGATATATTTTATACTATAACTACATGAAAGTAATTTTAAAAAACTGCTTGTGCACGTGAAACACTGCCTTATAAAAATAGATTTTTAGAGAAAGATATCATTCTTAATAGCTCCGTTAGTCTACGCTTTTCAGCCTTTTCATGTTTAGAGTTTTCATTCTACTATCCTGAAAGACTTTCTTTTTTTTTTTTTTTTTTTTTTTTTGTAATTTTACGTCCTCTAACGTTATGTTATATCGGACGATGAATGAAACGGGTGAAGTGATGCTCAAAGGAGCCCAGGGTCCATAGAGCTTAGAGTTATCTTACATTCGTCTTTCAGGATAAGGGAAACCCCCAGAACAACCTTATCCAGGTAATTCACCCTGGACCTCGGGACCTCTTGAACAAGAGGTAGACTCGCTACCATCTACGCTACCGAGGCGAGCCTGAAAGATTAATGTCGCACAATTCTAATTTCTATGAATCATGGGCTCCTTTGAGCGTAATTTCCCCAGCCTCATTCATGTTCAATAAGACTTACGTTTGAGACGTTAATTAAACAAATTAACAATATTATTGCACACGTGGGAAACATTTTTAAATAACCATCGATGTTTATTATTAAGCAGTGGATATATTTTATTTTTGTTTACTTTACAGACTACAAAATTGAGCAAACGTGTAATATCCTAATAAATAGTTAAAATATAACATTTAGTTATACAAGTGGTCCTGAGTTCAAATCCTGGTCAGGGTGAGTTTCATGTGATCTAAAATCTAAGGACCCTGGGCTCCTTTGATTTTCATTTCCTGCATTTTATTCGTTGTCCGATATGACATTGGAGGACGCTAATTAAAAACACACATATATACAGTAATAATGCCAATATAAAATAAGTAATACAAATTAAACTCTTTTGTTGATTAAATGTCGCCTTGAAGAATTCATGTCCAGTCACTAAATTCCTAATTCACCGATCTTCACTTGAAAATCTTATTTGGTGTTAATCTTTATAAAGAAACTGTCACGGAAAATAAGCTATTTACGTGTTATAGCAAGGTCTATGCTTTAGAATAATTGAAAGCTTGTACATCATATACAGTAATAAATCTTAAGTTGATATACAAAGGCATAGCTCGTCATTATAAATTGTTTTCCGGTGACTTTATAACTTGCACGATATTAAAATGGTTTCCGTATAAAAGTTACTTTAAAATAACTGTTCAACGGAGAATATTCTCTAGGCTAATTTGGCTACTAGGATGTTTTTAAGGGGGAACAAATATTTTCTAAAGCTGCTGTACGTTCCCTTGCCGTGGGGTAGGTTTGTAGGATGGTAGGGCATAGAAGCAAATAGTCTGAGAAGCTGTAAGTTACTGTTTACTTCCAGTACGTCAACCTAGGTCAAGCAGCACGATGGAGATTGTTACAACCAATTACAGAAATGCTATTACAGCAAAGTAAATACAAGTAACAAACCATGCTTCAATAACTCGCATAATTAACTTGCTGCTGAAACGATTTCGGATGGATTTACAAATCTACTGCGAGAATGCCGCAGTGTTTGCGATCTTTACTTCTTTTATGTACAGACTATTTCAGAAGAGCTACTTTACTATATAAAATACTCTCCGCACTATCTCTTCAAACCAGCTCTACAAATAAACTCGCTTTTTGGTATGCACATGAAAATAAAACAAAGAAATGGTATGAAAAGAATCTATACAGCAAACATATTCGTGTAAATGAAGTTTCGAAAGCACATAATTCCAGAATGTAAAATCATCGTATGTTCTATATTCTGTAACAGTAGATTTGGTTTATGTTCAGAAAAATTATGAAAAGTTTATAAATTTATAAAAATATATGTAATTGTGTGATTGGCCGAAGTAATAATTGTATGACGTAATACGACGTAGTGGTGACGTGCCATTAAATCGGCCAATCACAAAATTAAGAGAGGAGTAAAGATAGTTAAGAAAAACTAATAATCCTGGTATAGATAGATGTTTTGTAATGGTGGGTGTGATGAACAGTGGTGCAAGATCAAGAACATTTAAATAATAGTTTGAATCTGTTTAAATACAACAAAGTAAGAATTTATCGATATTTTGGAAGTGACTGGGAAATAACCAAGTACAATCATCAAGAAACAAATCAAAATACAACGAATTTGTTATTTCTGGATTCTCGACGTGGATCTTCGAAAAGTCAACGTGCATCCCATCTCAAATATAAAAATCCCCCACCAAATTGCGCCCGAACGTGTGGCTGATTAAGATGGAGACAAATTAACGACGAATGGTCCTAAATTCCTGTCCCAATTCTAATGAGAGTTCAGCTCCGTTTATTCTTATATTGTTCCTGTAAATCAGTTTATAGAAGGTTAAGTTAATTAAAATACAATTTTGCTAAACAGTTTCATTTCGTATTTTGTTTAATGTACAAATGGGACAGCTGTATTAAGATATTTGTAAACATACGAGGGCTGTTCATTAAATAATGATCACAATACTTTTTGACAACGTACCTTTACTCACCCTTATAATTTCATTGGTCCTTCTAAAAATAGCTTCCCCTGAATGCGATGCACTTGTCCCAGCGTTTCTGTCAGTCTTCAAAGACATGCTGGAAACAATTTTTGAGAGATCCTTCAAAATCGCCTCCGCAGCCTTCCCCACTGCTTCTGATGATGGATAACGCCTTCCATGAAGGCGTTTCTTCATTTTAGGCAATGGAAAAAGGTCACATAGCGCTAAATCCGGACTATAAGGAGGGTGAGGGATGCACTTCACGTTGATTTTTGCAAGATATTCAGTAACAACTTTGGCAATAAGCGCCCGCGCATTACCGCGGTGCAGCATCTAGCCTGCTTCATGGAAATGTGGTCTTTTGCGCCTGATATGGACATAAAATGTTTTCAGGACATCCCTGTAGTATTGTCCAGTTACTGATGTGTGTGCAGGTACAACATCCTGATAAACCATTCCATGAATATCAAAGAATGAGATGGCCGTAACTATCCCAGCTGGAGCAACCACTTTTGCTTTTGGGGGGTTTGTGATGAAGGAGATTTCCACACTGAGCTTTGCTGTTTGCTCTTAGGAACAAAATGATGTAGCCAAGTTTAATCAGCAGTGATTACGTTTGAAAGAGGCTCCGGATCTTCCTCTTACATCAACTTTAACTGCATGCAGACCTGCATGCGAATGTCCTTTTGTTCGGGAATCAACATTCTTAGAGCCCATCGCGCACAAACACGTCTCATCTGTAATGTTTCTGTCACCAACGTGTGGGTGGCACCCAAAGAAATGTTCGGTAATTCAGAAAGTGATCTTAAGATAATTCGTCGATCCTCTCTCACAATGTCAGCAACAGTATTGTTGTTTTCTTCCGTTCGAGCAGTAACTGGAGCACCATGTCCACCTTCCTTTGAATTTGATTGTCTCCCCTCTTCAAACATTTTAAAACACCTTTGAGCTGTGTTGTAGGGAAGAACAGACTCTCCATAGGCCTCCTGTAACATTGTACATGCCTCAACTTAAAATTTGTTTTGACAAAAGCAGAATTTCAAAGCCGCATATTGTTCCTCGCGTCTTAACTCCTTTGCAGCGGTAGGCGACTCTAAACAATTTAACAAATAATGGATATCTTTGAAATGAATGACGTTACAAAACAAAGATTATGTATAATAATCTATAGTTTCAACATATTGTTACGCACATCCGGAAATCCGGCTTGCAGAAATCTAAAACAACTTTTAGCTGCAGTAAAAGACGTGGAATTGACAATCAGCTGTGTTCAAGGCTGACTCGGTGTTTTGCTGCACGAAAACGAATGAAATCACTGCGGTATACTTCAATCGTCTACTGTCGCTATAACCAACAAACAACTGCCGCTCTAACACCTTGCGGGATATTTATACAAAACAGCCATTGTTTGTAGAAAGCCGCAGACCTTCCGAGGAATTTCGCAGCAACAACAACAATAGACCGAATGCACTGTCTTTCTCTCTTGCCCAGGCGCCCGGCTCCGGCTTGTGGCAACAGCACAAAAATGCCACTCGGTGACAATATTCACGCTTTTCTATATTGCAATTTGATACACTTAAGGTTCACAATAATGAAAATAATACAAAATTCCTTTGGGATGGAATGACTTTCAGATATGAATATTTAATATGTGCCGCTTTGTTAATCACATAAATATCTCAAATATATGGTATTTAAATTAAAATAGTCACTCCTAAAATGTTAAAACGCTTTAAATTTCATCATTAATTAGGTTATTTTGGGGGACCTTAGAGGTATACTTCTTGTTACATCGTTGAGAGTGTCTGATCTTGAATGCCAAATTTGATATTTATTTCAAATTTCATTTTGTATTATGTTGTTCACGGACACAGTGGCATACACTGCGATACTCAACTAAGGTTCTGAGGTTCTATATTCACATCAGTTTCGCTATTCACTATTCTAACAAGTTATTTTCTTGAAAGCCTATTCTTGAGACAATTTCAATGTTTCATTACACATCTCCTTGTGGGTATAAAATAGTTTAGTCGCAAGATGTATGGGCTTTGAAAAGCGGATCTTATCTGTTGGCTCTGAAATGTTATCATTGTTACATGAAGAAAAAGGAAATTTACTTATCACATAAAATAGTATATAATGTGTTACATTCAAAAGGCTTTCTGTATCACTTTTTCGAAAGAATACAAATTATTCTTGTAGAACCCTATTTACTATTTCATTTCAAATGGTATAAAACTTAGCAATTGATTTCGCTTTATTTAAAAAGGGAGTAGCAGTCATGTAATGTTTAAGAACTGGACACAATGTCCTCGAAGACTGATCTCAAACTGAGGTCTCGAATGCGTTTTAGGAATATATTAACATGGGTCTTAACACCTTCCACTTAAGTGATTGGAAAAGGGCTAGTAGGACTTACCTGGTAATATTGCAATTTACAAAGAAATACGGATATATCTACATTAAGGACACCCTGTTCAAATACAGCCAAAATAAATTTATGTAAGTCGTTTGCAAAGGTACTGTATCCTGATAGTAAGTTGTATACGCAATCCTGTCAACTATTTATATATGAAAATTCCTGCTGTATAATTTTCCCGGATTACATAGGTTAACATTTACCTTACCAACTTTTATTATAAATTAGACGACTTGACGAATATTAATTCAATGTTAAGGAACAATCATCATTTGTTATCATATTTTCTGACTCACTGGGTATCTACGATCATCCAATAACTTCATTGCTCCCTGTTACATTATTTACAATGATGGAATCTGTAACTAACAAATGATGGCATTCAAGAGTGAATTTCGACGAGATAAAGTTAGAAACTGTACTCATTTTGCCTACCTTCGTCTTCAGATTAACTGTCCATAGTAATTGCGAAACAACCTACCAGGATGGCTTAGGCGGTTTCGTCTGTGGCCCGCATTCGGCAGGCCCGGGTTTGATTCCCGTAGCCGACTTACCTGACCCATGGGTTATCTCGGGGTTGTTTCCGGGTTTCTAGGTGAAGGCTGGGTAGGTTAATTACATCCTCCAAATTTCCTGTCCCTTTATTTCCTCTCTTATCATTTTACATCCCTCATTTGGTGCTTTCTTTCAGTGTAGAATTGTCGGTGGGTGTCTCGGCGGTGCATAGCAGGATGATATGCTCTGAGGTAAACTAGTTCCTTCTCTGGTAGGTCGGTTACCGGTCTCCGCGCCTCTGCTGGGACCATTTCAGGACCACCGGCCAGAGACCTTTGGAGCTCGGTTGCTGGGCTCGTTGTCGTCCCGCAGTAGTTGCACGTGTCCGTTGTCCTGGCCTGTAGAGGAGCTTTCTATCTGTGTAAACTATAGGGACACTGCCTCTGCACTGCTGTGGCTCCTTGGGACGGCTGCCCTCTGTCACCTTCGCCTCATCCTTCCTCCCGGGGTGCCCCCACTTGGGAGCATAGTCACAATGGGCCCAGCATGGTGGCCTACGTACCGAATTCCTTGCGTAGTGAAATCCTAATCCTAATTAGGGAAAGAGCAGACGCACGTATTAAGTGCCCTCCTTCCTCCACCAACTTTATCTAGGTCCTGGAAGCTTTAGCAGCTCAACAACCTAGCAGACAGCGAAGTTCATACCATAACAAAGATAACTATAATTGAATAACGTTTACAAACTCATCTAAACTTTCAGTTTTGTTAAAACCAGACTAATTCTTTAGAAGTAAATGTTCCAAATGTTCAACTTTGAGGTTCACAAGTATATTTTGCTCATTTATATGTGCATTTCTTACTAGAACTTGGCATTGAACTAAATAATTCATGTGAGTTTTATTGGAAATACACAATAATATATGATCTTAAGCCTTAAATATGAACTAAACGTTTTAATATGCTTTCAATTGTGTATCTCTGATAAGATTTTATATATAATCATGGGAAAATGTACAGGCAATTGAGAAATATTAGTAGCAATGTGTTGAAATTTCAGTACCATCTATAAACATCCATAACGTAACTATTCAGTTCCTGGTCATTGTAGACCTTTATGGATTACAAAACTATCAGGCTTCTGGACTGAATATAAAGATAATAAATGTTTAAATTATTGTATTAAAACAAAAAGTTTTACAGTTCTTGTAGTGAGGTGCTCAAATCTCCTTACCAAACATACTAAAAATGAACTTACATAAATACAGTTGTTCCTCTTCATCTCTATGCACATTTTACACATGTTCTGCTTCAACATCCAAGAACTGCACCTGATGCCCGAATCAATTTACCCTTACCAGACAGGTAATAATGGTCAAATACAAGAAGCTGTGATTTATGTGATGAATCCGATGACTAAGAATATAAAAAAAATTAGAATGTAAATTATGTATTTTAAATCTGAAGTGCTTCGGTTGGGATTATAATATATATTTGGTTCCAACAGTGAAATTGGAAGAGTTATTCAGATTTTTTATTAGAATAAAGTTTGGAAAATTCGCTGCTAACAAAATGGGGTTACTAAAATGATGAACTAAGGGAGTGAAGGATTAGGTAGCTTCAATCTGTGATCTGGGATAAAATACAGCTGTGAAAGTATATTAGAAGCAAGAAGTAAAAGTCAGGGAGCAAAAAAAAAAAAAAACAATAAAACACAAATGCCATGTAAATAAAGATAAGGCGAAGCTTTTGTAAATAACAAGAAAATTGCCTAAATAAAGCAATTGGAAACCACTGGTGAAAAAACAATTTCATTATCAGTGTAATATAAACAAAATATAAAATAATGCAAGCCAATGTACTGAATATAAGAGGAATATTAGCTAAATTTGTTTTAGAATGGACTCTTTCAGAATAGAAAAAGAAGAAAACAAAAAAGGGCTTGAATGGATAATGTGGTATGAGCAATTTATAAACGATATTTCAAGACGAAGACTTGAAGAACAGCAAATATTGGGAAAAAAGTGATAAGGCTAAGTTTGTGTTGTGTATGTGTTAATCCTTAGTCCTTTCTTTATGCCATTACGTATTGAAATATTTCATCAGCAGATTATAATCAAGTTTGAAAGCTGAACCTCTCTCTCCTCTTCTTTTTCTTTAAATCACTTACAGTGAGTGCTTGTTTATACAATTTCTGATAAACATTCATCTCGTGTTTCTATTATGATTGTATTTTTACAGCTTTCTCTATCTATAATATAAAAAATTTCCTTCATTTGCTCAGTCAAATACTTCTTAATAAATACTACTAACTACTAATAGTTAAATGTTCTTGCTCTCTGTATTATTACTGGTTCAAAACAAGAACATCATCTGAACAGGATCTTCCTAATTTTTAATCCAGCCTTTCTTCCCACTAAATTAGCTAAATATTATATATCCCGTTTTTCTGCAGTAATGCAAGTTTAAATTCCCCTCTTCTTCA
>CM060947.1:199697679-199705179 GCA_030765055.1 Mantis religiosa | reverse complement strand
TACATCATCACAGAGATGCAAGAGTGACAAGTAGAAGGTATACTGCTGAAACTGACGAGGATAAGATGAGGGAAACCTTAAACAACAAACAAGCGGCAAGCGTTGTGATTGTCGTGTCCATATATTTTATTTTATTAGAATTCTACTTATATTCCACACTTCAGAAAGTATAGGAAAATATTAAATTGTATTATCAGAAATTGAGTGAAACTTTTAAATTTTACCACTTAAAAATTAAGAATTATTTTGTGTATAGTAACTTATTGTTATTAGAATTAGTATACCGAAATTAAATTCGTCTTCGATTAAAGCGGAAGCGGCTTATACGTTGGCATTAAAGGAGCGGCTATAGATTAGGTTAGTTCTAGGAACTAATATAGACTAGTTTCGGGTTTTTAATTAGGATGCCTTTAATTGTAACTTTTTACTGGATATAGTCAGAATGATTACTTTATTCTACCCAAATAGTCTGGGTCTGTATTACATCTCATGAATCTCTTTCCCTCATAGCGTAGCTTCATATGTAGATCATATTCCTATTTGAGGTTCTCCATAATCTTGAAGTACATAACGCTATATTTGTTTATTAATAGGCATCATTATTTTTATTAAAATATTACTATTAATGTTATTAATATAAATTACTTTGGGCATAATACACCTGTCCAAAGTGTAGCAATATTTGATGTATTGAAGATATTCATAAAATTACTTATTTTTCAAAATCTAGCTTTTCAATTAATGCATAAAATGCAGTAACATTGTATATCCTTTTGCAGGCTTTTAATTTAACAGTAGAGTTAGTAAGTAGATTTTTAATGTTTACATATAGGTAGTATGCGAGTATCAAAAGGGAAAGCGGGTTCTAATCCAATAGATTTGTAAACATTAAGCATTTTTCTAAGTGGTAAATTTTATATTTTAAAATATTTAATTTATGTAAACTGATTCTCAAAGATTTTAATAACAACTTTCAGTTTTTGTAGCATAAGCTTCAAGTACATTTGGTGAATGTCACAGCATTCTATAACATTTGGAGGAGATTAAAAATAATAAAATTACAAAAAACAACTTCAGAAGCATAATTTAATACAAATGACTATTTAAACGTGAAGTAGTTAAGAAAACGTATAAGTTGTGGTCTAAAATTTAGTCAAAATGTAAGGTTACTGCCTATACTTTCACGACTTATGTCAATGAAATTCAATGAAATTCGTTGTCGTTTCTGGGTTTGACCCTTGGTCTGTCAGAATAAACTGTTCAAGAATTTCGCTCTCCATCTTCGGTAGCTCGTTTATAGGTCACCAATTGGAACTTCAGAGGAGTTCTACTTAAGAACTTACTCAGAAAGGAAAATAAATTAAACACTAGACAATTAAAATATTTCAAAATGCCTAATAATGCTTAGTAAACTGGATATATTTATTTTACAAACACCTTATTTAAACATCTCGCTCAGTTCTCGAGGCATAGTCTATTTTTGTATTGCCAAAGTTTTCCTGCGACGCTTTGCATCTTGAAACAAAGTTTTCTGCGGCTTTCTCTACAAAGCCTTTCACATTAAAAACTCCTTTAACCCTCCCTCATCCTCCATACTTTTCCATTCTTCTCTCAGTTTATCTTAACTTTATTCTTTCTCCTTAAGTAAAAGCCTCTCACACTTTGGTGCCAAAGAGGCGTCGGAGAGATCATCTGTCGCTAAAGAAATTTTTATGCTAAAGCTTAGACAGGAAAATACTGTTTATATGTAAAGGACCTCTATATATCTTTAATATGAGCATATTTTTATTGTCTTTTGTTATACTAAACAATGAAAATAGCTATAATTTTCACTGACGAAGCTTTTGTTATGGTAAGAAGGTTTCTGATATACATAATAGGGAGGGTATGACAGCAACTTGCTTCATGAGAATGTATCATGATGATTATTTTTCCTTATTAGTTTGATTACCTCTTAATTATGGTAGTGGAAGCACTGTATTCTACCTTCAATTAATCGTTTTGAGTCGCTTTGAAGAATACATTTTGCCCATTCTGTGAGTAACAGAGTACCTCTATGTACATTCACATCACCTTTACTTGCTTAACTACAAACTCTTCTTAGAACAGTCAACTCTTGAGGTACCTTTCAATAATTTAATTCAACCTTTGCAGAAGTGGTCTCAGTACATATTTTGTTGGAGGTCCTAGAACGATACTTGAAGTTAAAGCCAAGATATAATGAACCATTTATAAATTATTAAGTGATTTATATTTGCATTATTCTCTACACCCTCCTTTAAATTATTGTTAGAATTTTTTTCTATCTACTTCACTTTAATTGAAGTAAATACTTTTATAAATGCATTTATCATGTAAATGAGAATTTGAGAATATAATAAAGTTCAGCGACATCAAATCCTTTAATATATGGCGTTATGTAATGTCTTAAGTTTCGTCCTCTTTGAATGAAAAGGGGAAAAAGAATCATTAGTAAATGAAACCGATAACGTCTTTCAATTTGAGAAAACAGTAGGCATTGTAACTCTGACGCCAATAACAAGGAATACTCAGAAGTGGTTAACAGTAACAGAAAGATAAAGGAAAATAAATAAAAGTAAACAATTTATGTACTTCAAGGTGAGACAGCTTTCTGGAAAAGTAAGATATTGTATATGGAAATTAATTGTTCTTTCACACTAGCCGTGTGTGGGACGCACTATGAAAGGGTAGAGCCAGACTGAAAAATTCAATGTCATAGCCGGGATTTGAACCACGGATCAACGATGGCACGTTGGCCATAGTTGCTCAAATGGTTAGAGCGGCTGGACGGAAACCAGAAGATCAGTGGCTCTACCCTTTCAGGATATTGTCTAACCGAGAGAGATGGCTCAGGTGGTTTCGTCTATGGCGCTCACTCGGAAGCTCCAAGTTTGATTCCCAACGTTGACCTACCGGACCCAAGGTTTTCTTTTGGAAGTTTTTCCGGTTTGCAGGCGAATGCTGGGTAGGTAAATTTAATCTACCGAATTTTCTACACCTTATTTCCATTATCATTTTACATCACATCTCATCCGGCGATTTCTTTCAGGGTAGAAATGTCTGTGGGTGTCTCCGTGGTGCATGGCAGGATGAAATGCTACGAGTGAATTACCTTCTCCTCCGGTGGTTTGGCTGCCGGTCTCCGAACCGGCTACTAGTAACGCTTCTGAACCACAGTAGAGGGGATGTCCGTTGTCCTGGCCTACCGTATGAGGTTTCCATCTAAGTAAAATGTAGGGACCCTGCCCTCTGCACTGTCGTCCCTCTGTCTCCTCTCGCCTCATTCTTCCTCCCGGGAATACCCCATATGAGGGCTTAGGTACAACAGACCAAGACTAGTCACAGTGCCGAATTCCCCCGTCCGTAGTAATCCTTGTCCTAATCCTAAGAAAGTACATATTTAACAGATTACTCGGTATGCAAAATCTTCCTGATTGACGTAAACTAATTCCAGAAATTTCAAATATGTGTTTCATTTTGACTGAAATGTTTTAAGGCGTGAAACTTAATTCAGAGCTCCTTGAGATTTTTTTTTAAATCAATATATTAGAAAGCTTCTTTATGTAAAGAGGTCTTGTGGGGAAAATCTAAAACTCCTTGGAAGATGTAACATCCTTGGAAGATGCTGAATTTAAATACTACGTTTGCTATCAATCCAACTGTTCGTATGTCTATAGTATTTTTCTATTTTTTAATAAATTGGCTTTAAAAACTGCATCTCGGAATAAAATTTTTATTACAATGACTACCTTGTCTACATGAAACGTGGTAGACAAAAGAAATTCTGTTGAAGTTGCTTTTTAACTGTTCATATGAACACAAACAATAAGTACATCATAAATGTCACTTCCATCCATTTTAAAATTAGAGTAATGGCAGTGTATGTGTTAAAAGATGCATAATTTTTGACCGACGTCTATTTCTGTTATTGTTTATCAATTTCATAAAAGTACCAAAAATATCTTAAATCGAATTTAAGATAAATACCTTATTGGTTATACAAACGTTTCAGTTATATATTATTTTAAAAACTTAATAAATTTCAGGATATTAGAAATAACGAAAAATTGATGTAAACAATGGGATGGGGGAGTTTGCTGGAAAATCTTTGTGTGGCATCCTATAGATGTCGAGTTTTAAGTTATTTTGCTTTTCTTGCTTGAGTTGTATTACTCTATCTTTAACGAAATTCCTAGGCTGCTATATGCGGATGACTTAATGGTAGGATACATGACGGTAGTTGGATTGCAGAAGGCAATAAAAGAAATCCAGAAATTCTGTGAATTCTGTGAAGAGAGGGAATAAAAATAAACATAAATAACTCGAAAGTTATGGTCTTCAAGCAGGGAGTTAAACTAAAAAGGATAAAAAGTACGTACTACATAGCAAAAGGGTCGAAGTGGTCAATGAATTTGAATACTTAGGAGTGAGATTGAATAACAATGGAAAGTGAGAGCATACAAGAGAAAAATGGAAGCAAAAGGAAGGGCGGTAATGAATGGGATAATAATATGCAAATATAAGCTGGAAATGACAACCAAGTGGTTAGAAAGAATGTACGAAGGACTAGCTGAATCTGAAATGTTGTATGCAGTGCAGATCTGGAAGAGGGGGGCACAGAGGTAAACAAAACTTTGGACCAAAAGTACAGAAGATTTTCTAAAGAGCTATTAGGTTTACGATATCAGCACCTAGGGAAGTAGCTTTAGTACGATTAGGAAGGACAAGAAGAAATGGAATAATAATGGAAATAATAATACAATTTTGGTATAGATGTTTGGCCAAAGAAGAAGGGAAAATTATGAAATCATGCATGAGACAGAAAGAAAGATTAGTGAACTCAAACAGTTGGTGGGCAGAGATAGGAGGAATTATGGGAAAAATAGGAATGGGAGATTATGGAGATTAGAGGAAAGGAATACATGCGATGTGGGTACATTGGTAAAGTGCAAAATAGAAGATATAAAAAGACAGGAAAATGTGAAATCATTACAATTTTACAAGCAAATAAAAAGAAATTTGGGACCAGAAACATATGTAGATTACTGCAATAGGCAAGAGAGAGAAGGGTTAACTTGGATGAGAACAGGAACAATATTTTTAGAGGGATAAGAGGTAGGGAAAATGGAATTTGTGAATTGTGTGGCGGGAAAGAAAGCGAGGAGGTTGGAATGTGGAGAAAAAAGGTTTGGGAGGAAAAATGGGAGAGATTAGGGAAGAGGATAGTAGCTATAAAAATGTTAACGGGCAGGACGGAAAAGAAGGTAAGAAGTATTGGCGAGTTCTTGCCAGAAATGTAAAGAATATAAGAAAGGGAGATGAGGGGGCAGAATGGGACTAATTAAGTAACAAGGAGGAATGAAGGTTAAGAGCTACCTGGCAGGGCAAAACCAGGGTGTCATGTAGGCCAAGGCAGCAACAATGTAAAGACAAATAAATGTAGCCAAAAGTTGTAAATTGTAAAATTTTGGAATATGCACATTAAAAATCTAATCTAATCTAAACTATCTTTGACGCTCTTCCTAATGATCTTAAAGGTAAAATGTATAATTTCTATGATTTTAAAAGTGCTGCCAGAGGGTACCTATGGTCAATATCACTTTATTCTCACTAATATCGTCTGAATGAAAAATTATCCTCACAATGTAGAATTTAGCTTTTCTAATGATAAAGCATTGCCAATTTACTTTTGATGTCTTTCAAGAGCTACTTAAATGTATATATATTAGGAAGTGACAATAAATGCTATCCATTGCAAATGCAATATAAGATTTTAAGCAAGACTGGCAAAAGCTAAAGAAAGTTGAACAAAATAAAAAGCGAATGAAAGTGCAAAACTATTTGTATATGCACAACTATTTTCTAACTGTAGGAGTGTTTGATTTTGTATCATACAGAATATCCCTGCCTTGTTTTACATATTGCCTGTATTGTCACTTATGTTCAGTTTTAAAGTATATGTGCTATTAAGCTGTACACCTTCTTGACATGTTCAATATTCACACGCCTTTGTGGCTACTAGTGAACTCATTGAACGCAAATAAGTCTAATGTAACCTAATCAGTACCTTGCTCGCACTTGCGAACTGGTTCGTTTTTAAATATGATTGTAACTTTTGTGAATGATAAACAAAAAATGGAAGCCAGAAAAATGTCAAAGCCAAACCTGTCCTGCACTTTTCTGGGGTACCACATGTAGATTTTCAGAATATGTACATCCCTTTACAATTTGTCAATGCAATAGTTTGATATACATACCAAAATATATGTTTGAAATCCTGCCTTGACAAGTAAAGTTTGAAGTTCGTGAGAGTAAACACCACTTCATTTTCTTCGTATAGTTTAGAATTCAAAAGAGGTAATCCAAAGTTATCCTTCAGAAAATGTACAAGCAATGAAACTAAATAATTTTTGTCACTTCTTTATAGTGTTAGGCTTTGCAGAAATACTTTTGGACTAGGATCATATTTTCTCGAGTAAAAGTACCTCATTCCACTGAACTACTTCCATAATTCTTGTTTTTTGTTACATTATTTGAATACAAATAAATTAACTACATGTTAGACTGCTAACAGAAACTACTGTATGCTTTTATCAAATGGATTAACTTCGTGACCTCGAAGTACGTCATCTATACATCAATAAGCTTTACATATTAATATTTTGCATATGAATATATAAATGGACCGTAAGCACTTTGAAAACTTTTATGATTTTAAATAAGTTTGGGAAAAATATATGGTTCAAAACTTAATGTGTCAGCTCTGCGTATCTAAACAATTACTTGTACATTCCCCATGTCGACTGTTTCACCACCAATGGGTAGTTACAGACTATGCATCTCCAAAAATTTAAGAAACTTCGTAAAGGGAATGGAAAAGTGAATCAAATAGCCTCAGAATTTTACACCGTTTTATATGAATCTTTAAATGAAACAATTTTAAGATGAAAAATTTAAAGAATAAAGATAAAAAGTATATATGGTAAAGAGAGGACTAATCATAAAAAGCTTCCAGATCTTCACTGTACATACATAAAGAATAATGAGTCCCAAATGAAATTAATCATTTTAGTATATAAAGCTAAAAGTTACGTAGTTTCAACCAGCTATTTTATAATGAACATTATATCTAGAAGAAATTGTTCTTTTTTCGCGTTTTCAGTTTGGAGAGGAATTTATTCCAATACAGGGTAGAAGTCTACTTGCCACTTTAGAAAGTAGGTTAAAGAAAAAACCTTTGGGTATAAAATGCAAACAGGCGAGAACCTTTCTTAAAATAAAATGTAGCTACGTATTTCAAATGAATGGTCCAAGAATGAAGTTAAACTTTACATAATAAAGAGTCACTAATGCTCATGATGCAAAGGAGTTACCTTCCACTGCTATTAAGTCTTAAAGTGAATTAAAATTTCCGAGTATCGTCTCCTTAAGGTGAAAATGTACAAATATTCATGAGAATCTAAAGTTAGGTATGAAGTA
>CM060947.1:199635179-199695179 GCA_030765055.1 Mantis religiosa | reverse complement strand
ACAGTTATTTCATATTACGACGAATGTGATAACAATAAAAATAGTCTAACAGTGAGGAAAGTGGCTAGAAATTATTTACTTAATTGATATTTTATATTTTAATTTCTGAACCCATAAATGATTATTTATATATAAGAGTATATATGTATATAATTTTTTATGCACGCCACCCTAAAATCATTGATATTCGGGAGTTCAATTTTGCATATTCTTTATGTAGCATAACACAGTTATTAACATGTGTTTGTAATTATTCATCTGTAACTGAGTACATTTTTGTAGTGCTAAATATCATTCATATTATTTAAAAAGAGATACGTAACATTTCACTTCAAATTACAATAAAAAATTACTACTCCTTGTTGTGGTAATTACACATGTCCTGAATATACATACGAGGGTTGTCTGAAAAGATTCCGGCCTCAACATGAAGATGACAACACTCGTTCATCTGTTGACAGTTATTCACCAAAGTTTCAGCCATTTTGGACGCTCAGTTGTTATGCAACAGTCATTTGAGTGAGTTTATATGAGTTTTTTTATGAAAATGGACAAAATCGAGTATTGTGCTGTCACTAAATATCTGTTCTTGAAAGGCACTACGCCTACGCAAATCAGAGGTGACTTGGAATCTGTGTTTAGGGACCCTGCACGACCATTTACCACAGTGAAATTTTGGCAGCTGAATTGATTCGTGGCCATAAGTGCTTGGGAAACGATGAACGTTCGGGACGTCCAAAAACTGCAACTGTCGAACAAAACATCGCCAAAGTTCACCAAATGATTCTAGATAACCGCCGAATTAAAGTGAGAGGGATAGCAGAGGCTATGATCATGTCAAAGAATGTGTTTGTCATATATTAAATCAACATTTAGACATGAGAAGGCTGCCCGCGCGTTGGGTGTCGCGTTTGCCTACGTTAAACAAAAAACGTGTTCGAATAAACATTTTCAGCGCTCTGTTGGCGCAATAAATTCGAGGTTTGGTGCCTACTAATTACTGTAGATGTACTTGGATACACCATTATACGCTCGAACCAAAAATGTAATCCAAACAGTGGACTACAGAGGGTGAACCGGTTCAGAAAAAAAACAACTATTTTTTCGGCTGACAAAGTGACGGCGACTGTTTTTCGAAATACCCATAAAGTTCTTTTAATCGATTATCTTCAAAAAATAAAAATCATTACAACAGCATACTACGCATTATTAATTGACAAGCTGAAGGCAGAACTCGCGGAAAATTGCCATATTTACAGAAAAACCAAATCTGGTTTCACCATGACAACGCAGTGTCTCACACCTCAGCGGTTGCAATGGCGAAAAATCCACGAATTATGGTTTGAACTACTTGACCATCCAACTTACTCACCAGATCTAGCCCCAAGCGACTTCTTTTTGTTCCCTCATTTGAAAATTGAGGTCGGAGGACATATTTTCGTCAAATGAAGAGGCAATCATCTTCCTGAACAATATTCTGCAGGGAAAAACGACGAGTAGTATCTGGACGTGTTACAGAGAAGGGAGCATCGCTGGGAGAATTGTGTAGAGTTACAGTTCAATTAACTTGAGGTGGCAGCTGAGCAGATATGCGCACTAAAAGAATTAGTTTGATATTACATCTGAAAGAAAACTGAAGGTGATTTATACATGTGGAGTAGTTGATACATGTACCATCAATAGCCCCACATGTATAATCTCATCCTCCGTCTCCTTTAAGGATTGGAAACAGATTACTTCTTTTAGTGCGCATCTTTACTCAGCTGCCACCTCAAGTTAATTGGAGTATACAAGGAGACTATGTTGAAAAATAAAAATAAAAGAAAACTTTAAAAAAGATGTCTTGTAGCTTTATTAGGTTGGAAACTTTTCAGACCACCTATGTATTTGCTATCTGATAATTATGTTAGTTAATAGAGTATTTGGGAGAAAGTAATTAGCAAAATTCCCTTTTAAAATTTTTAACTTTACTTTAAAATTGCATTTTCTATGTTTTTTTTTTTTTTCCTACAAAGCTAACATTACTCTACGTAACAGGACGACACTTTTCACCGCTGCCGACATACTTGAGGTTGGCATTTAAACACCGAGCGTGTACCGTCGCTCCAATCGACGTTGGCAGCAAGGGAGTTAGTTCAGAACTAATTCGAGTTATTCCCACTGCCAGTTATGTAAATAGTACGGAATGAATTTTACACTATTTGCATAAACAGTAATCATCACCTTTTAAAATACACATGTGAAACACTTTCTATAGCAATCACTTTAAATAAATTTGTATTGAATATTTTATGAGACATATTTGAAGTGCTAACACCTCTCTATCACTGTTTCTCTTTCTCTCTCCCCCTCTCTCCTTCACTCCCCCTCCTTCCTCCTTCCACCCTCCCTCGCTCCTCCATCTATCCCTCTACTCACACCCCCACCTTTCCCCACCCCCAGCCCTCCCCTTCCCTCCAACTTGTTTTTTTTCTTTCTTTCTTTCTTTCTTTCTTTCTTTCTTTCTTTCTTTCTTTCTCTCTTTCTCTCCCTTTGTTTCCCTATTTTTATTTCTCTCCCCCTCCCTCTCCCTCCCTCTCCCTCCCTGAACCTCCCTCTCCCTCCCTGAACCTCCCTCTCCCTCCCTGAACCTCCTTCTCCCTCCCTCTCCCTCTCCTTCCCCTCTCCCACTCTTTCTCTCTCTCTTTCTCTCTCTCATTTACTCTTTCTTTATTTATTTCTATCTCTCTCTGTCTCTATCTCTCTCTGCCTCATTCTGTCTCTCTTTCTTTCTTTCTTTCTTCTCTCTCTCTCTCTCTCTCTCTCTCTCTCTCTCTCTCTCTCTCTCTCTCTTTCTTTCTTCCTTCCGTTCTTTCTTGTAATGTTATGCAAGTGCGAATTTCAAAACCAACATATAAGGATCCACTTTTTAAAACTTCATTAAGGTTTTAAGTTTCCTCATTTCCTTTAAACCTATAATAGGGTGTGCAAAGAAAGCAGTTCAAGAAGTGATTTCGATTTTATTTATGTACAAAGGTATACGCAAGTCAGCTTATTGTGGAGAAGAGAAGAAAATGACTGAGAGTAGAGAAGGTAATAATTCTAAGTATATTTGATTTTCAGATTTATTACCTCAATGTTTCCTCACACTACAAATGCTTTTTGAGAACAGCGATTCAGAAAATCTTATAATTTGTATTTTATACGTAAATTAAATTGAGATATCAAATGCCTGTCTCGAACATATCACATCCTCTACATTATCCATATAAGAGACAGGGAGAGTAACAAACTTCTGCTCTTCCTCGCTTTTCTCATCCTGCTGGAAGGTGGCCGAATTTTTACAGAATACATTTAGTTTTCGGTGCCACACTGACTTCAACACTACTTTAGTAATCCTTGGTATCGGATCTTCGCTGAAAGCCTTCTCACATTTTGAGGCTTCTCTTCCTATTCGTTTCCGTTAATCTCTAAGAACTTTATTTACATTCCGAGTTTTCCCAACTCCATTACGAAATCTAATCAAACATGTTCCTCGAGCCACTATCTCACTGAAATACCAAAGTTGAACCAATTGTTTTCCTTTTACTTTTTCTCACAGCAAGTAGAAGCACTGTATTTCAACTATAAATTCAATACTAAGCTTCAGCTCACGTGTATATGTGTTTGTGAACTGCTTAACTCAAACAAAGTTTATTAAATACCTAATGAGGGGCTTATGTTCCGCATCTTTCAAAGACGTAAGACGCAGATTTTCAAGAAAATCCCTCCACCCTGAACTACATAGAAAAATCTCAATATATATATATATATATATATATATATATATATATATATTTCTCACAAATTAAATGAAAATGCATATCTATAAGGTACTTTTCATGTAAAATTGAATATATAATTTTAAATTTTTGAGAATAGTCCCTTAACTATGTATACCTAATAAATCGTAAAAGATAAGGGTCCAACATTGTTAAAGTACAGGAATAAATACAGTGTTTATACACGGCCAATCTTTTCCGAGATATTCCTTGATTTCGTCGTTAATTTTCAAATAGTTATACTTTTCTGATAGAGCAGATGGTTTTTTGTTTTTCGATCGCTTTCCTTAATTGTAATCTGTATAGCGTATATTAATTACACAATGAGTGAGTACATTTCTGAAAGTGTAACCTACACTTATCTACTACGACTAACACCGTTCGGGAGAAATGGATAGATGAATAAATTATTGGTGGCTATAGACTGCGTGTAGAGTGGCCAGAAAGATGTGAAAAACATGACATTTCCCTACTCCTGAAGCAGAGATGCTCTATAGCACTGACCGGCCCATTAAATAGTAAAAGAAATGGTCAAGATTCCTATAATTTTGAAGTAAATACCCAACTAAAACAAATTAACGTAACATGGTTATTTCAAAACATCAATTACAGGAATATGTTACACAATACATTACTAAGAGTAGCCTAAGTAAAGAAATGGGGAGATGGGAGATCAAAAATTAAATTTCATCCTGTTTCTCAAAAATGAGTCTTTCCCGAAACTCAGGTGCCTTTCCTGTATCATAATTTGTCAAGTTCTCATAATTACTTCATTGATGTAGTCTAGTTCAGTTTTCATTGTCTCCTTACAAATGTCAACTTTATATTTTCACTATCACAACTAGTTAAGCGAAGTAGTGGCGTAATGAAAGTCTTGTGACGTTGCCCTTTCTACCGATCGGTTCATCCGAAGGGAAGTTGCGTAACAACAGGCTTAATAAACTCCCTAGGAGAACGGCACTTTTAGTTTCCCAAGAAAAGCCTTCACTACCTCAGTCTATACCTGTCTTTCTCTTTCTGAATACCCTGGTTTATAGATATGCTAGAATTTTCCACAGAAAATTCTACAATGTCCTGGAGTTGGGAGACTTCCAGATCATTCTGCTTATCTGTCGATGGCGCTTTAGGACGATGGTATTAGCTTGACTAGTTATCTTATGTCTATCGCTCTCCAACTACATGGTCGGTCAGTTCTGAGCTGCCGATAAGCTTGGGCCATAGTCACTGTGACGTGTACTTACATCTACTGAGGATCATCAGTAATGGACATTTCTCATGATATTAGGTTATCCCGGTCACTATTACATATTAACGAAACCCGTATTTTGTGCCTTCATTTTCAACGAGGGCTGTTCAGCAAAGAAAGATCAGTTTTTTTTTTAAATCGTACCTATACTCAGCCTCACAATCTTGATGGTCTTTCTCAAAATAGTCTCCCCTGAATGCGATGCACTTGTCCCAGCGTTTCTGCCGGTCTTCAAAGACATGCTAAAAAACATTTTCGAGAGATGCTTCAAAATCGCTCTCCGCAGCCTTCACCACTGCTGCTGATGATGGATAATGCCTCCCACGAAGGCGTTTCTAGAAGCTAAGAAGTAGATGAATAAGTCATATGGGACTGAATCCGGACTATAGGGAGGGTGAGGGATGCACTTCATGTTGAATTTAGCAAAATATTCAGCAACAACATTGACAATATGCGGCCGCGTATTATCTTGGTGCAGCATCCAGCCTGCTTCACGGAAATGTGGTCCTGTGCGCCTGATATGGACTTGCAATGTTTTCAGGACATTCCTAGAGTATTTTCCAGTTACTGATGTGTGTGCAGGTACAACATGCTGATAAACCTTTCCATGAATAGAAAAGACTGAGATGACCATATGTTTCCCAGCAGAAGCAACCACTTTAGCTTTTTTGGAGGTTGGTGATGAAGGAGATTTCCACACTGAGCTTTGCTGTTTGCTTTCAGAATCAAAATGATGTAGCCAAGTTTCATAAGCAGTGATTACGTTTGGGAGACACTCCGGATTTTCCTCTAACATTAACTGCATGCAGATCTGCATGCGAATGTCCTTTTGTTCGGGAATCAACAGTCTTGGATCCCATCGCGCACAAAAACGTCTCATGTGCAATGTTTCTGTCACCAACGTGTGGGTGGCACCCAATGAAATGTTCAGTATTTCAGAAAGTGATCATAAGGTAATTTGTCGATCCTCTCTCACAATGGCAGCAGCAGTGTTGATGTGTTCTTGCGCAAGAGAGGTAACTGGAACACCGGTTCCACCTTCCTTTGAAATTGATTTTATCGCCTCTTTAAACATTTTGAACCAGCTTCGAGCTGTGCTGTAGGGAAGAACAGGCTCTCCATAGGCCTCCAGTAACACTGTACAGGCCTCAACGAAAGATTTGTTGAGACAAAAGCAGTATTTCAAAGCCGCATATTGTTTCTCGCGTGTTACCTACATTGCAGTGGTAAGTGATGCTGAACGTGTCTGAACTTGCCTGTTTCTCACAGGCGGGAACCAGAAGTACCAACAATGAAACTACTATGGCGTGTTTGTTTCACATTAGGCTAACAGAATATAAGATTGAATGTTAGTGTGGAAAATTATGAGCGTAAAAATTATGATCAGTCTTTAATGAACAGCCCGCGTAGTACGAGTCATGTTTTTTAAGTCAGTACCGTTTTGGAATTAAAACCAGACGTGCATAGATATCGCAATACTTTTATTTTTACATGAAAGTTTGTACCTTAATCTACTTTTCTACATATTTTCCGTGCATATTGAGGCACTTGTCATAACGTGGCATCAGTTTTTGAATACCCTACTCATAAAATTCTGCCGCCTGACGTGTTAACCACTGTATCACAACTGCTTTGACTTCGTTATCGTCTTGAAGATGCTGACCGCCCAGATGTTTCTTCAAGTGCAGGAACAAATGGCAGTTGCTAGGCGCGAGATCAGCGCTGTATGGAGGATGATCTAGAGTTTCCCATTGAAAAGATTTGATGAGATCTTTGGTCCGATTAGCCACATGTGGACAGGCATTGTCATGCAGCAAAACGAAACCCTTATTCAACTTGCCACGTCTTTTGTTCTGGATTGCACGGCGCAGATTGTTCAATGTCTCACAATAAGACGCTGCATTGATTGTCTCATTACGAGGCAGAAACTCCACTAGCAATACTCCTTTTCTGTCCCACAAAACTGTGCACATGATTTTCCGGCAGAAATTATTTTCTTAAACTTCACTTTTGTGTGTGATGATGAATTTCGCCATTCCATGGATTGTTGTTTCGATTCTGGTGTGACGTAGGCCACCCTTGTTTCGTCACCAGTAACAATTTGATCTAAAAATCTTCACCTTCATTGTGGTACCGCTCAAGGAAAGTCAATGCACTGCCTAAACGTTGGGTTTTGTGCAAATCCGTCAACATTTTCGGAACCTAACGTGAACACAATTTGCGGTACTTCAAGTTCTCGGTCACAATGCGATACAAAACACTACGAGAATATTAAGGAAAATAGTCGCACAATGATGAAATTGTAAAGCGTCTATTTTCTCTCACCTTTTCGTCCACTTTCTGCACCAAATCTTCAGTAACGACTGAAGGACGCCCACTCCGTTTTTCATCATGCACATTTGTGCGGCCATCTTTAAATGCTCTCACCCATTTCCTTACCATTCCATCACTCATAATGTTTTGTCCGTAAACTTCACAGATCTCACGATGAATGTCGATCGGTTTTACGCCTTTAGTACTAAGAAATCGTATAACAGCCCGTACTTCACAAATGGCGGGACTCACGATTGGCGGAGGCATCTTAAACGCTCAGTAACCAACGTATACAATAAAGAATCAGATTGTAATGGCGTCAGTGCGTAGACAAGAAATGTAGGTAACCAGCGCGCATGCGCGGAACGTCGACCGTAGCGTTGCGGCGGCGGAATCGCAAAACGGTACTGACTTAAAATACATGCCTCGTATTAACCTTACTGTTTTAGCGTTGTCAGATAGTTACGTTTGTATGGTGCTGCGAGTATTCAACTCTACGTTGTCAGGTTTTTCTTTAGCTGAACATCAGTGGCTTACTGTGATAATAAGAACATAAAATTAGTCTGGTTTTATATCTTCTAATAAAATCAAGGTGCCTTGGTGGACCACTTCCTCGATTATTTTGAGTACGATTGTCGTAGCAATTACAGCTTGACTTATCAAGAATGGTTTTACTTTGGGCACAGCGGAATGGTAACTTAATTCGTATTTTTGCAAACTTAGTGTATTGAATGTGCTCTGATTATAGCTTATATATGTATGTAGTATATAACTGATTAGATAGGATGTTAGCTGAGTGCCATTACATTGGTTCAAAGAGATAAAGCAATCACACAAGAGAAGTTCCAATTAAAATGTGTACATTTGTTATACTGGAAATACTTTGTGGTATTGACATTGTTACATGAACATTTTTACTCTAAAGTTGGCATTGCCTCTTTAACAAAGAATGATTTTCCTCCTAGTCTGACATCAATACTTTCCGAAACATTCTTTCTTAAGAATTAGGATAATGCAAAGATCTCAATGATCGGAAAACTTTAAAAAACAAAATGGCAACAATTATACATTAAATTGTTCTTCATCGCTAGATTTAAACACCAGCAAGAATTAAGAGCTTGCAAGAGACGCTCCGACTTTTCAGCATGTTCTTTCGAGCAGAAAATTGGATTTTGGAATAAAATATGCCTTTTAATCGAAGAGCAAGACAAGACCATACTTTTTCGTCCGAACCTTTTTTGTTATGAAATTGGAAAGTTAAATCAATATGGGAGTCAGCCATCCGCATTATTTTACGGTCAGGTAGCTTGAAGTAGTTTAAGCCGGGCAGCAATTCCGCCAAAAGCGTTTGAAGGGTATTTAAACTGTTCACTAAATTCATGCTGAAAGGTGAGTTATTGTGATAGAAGCATACTCTCACTGTCACACCGTGTTGATTTAACGTAAATAATAGCTCAGTTTATATACAACGAAGCCGTGAAGCGTCTGCAATTGGACGGCCGCGCCGTGGCTCAGTGATTAGACCGCTATGCTCTCAGCAAGGAGGCCCGGGTTCGATCCCGGGCGACCGCAAAGTGAGATTTATGGTGGACAACACGGCGCTGTGGCGGGTTTTCTCCGGGATCTCCGGTTTCCCCCACCATCTCATTCCACCGGTGCTCCATCTTCTTATTTCATTTCTGCAATTGGTATTGGTTCGACAAAAAAATATACCATTTGTTTCTATTTTGAAAGGATTGAAATTTGATGTTCAGCATTTCCTTAACTTTATGTAATCACTCAATTAGCATTTATTACCTCAAAATCTTATTAATATACACTTATTGTCAATCTTGGTTAACTTTCATTACAGATTGTATATCTCTTTGTAGGTTAAAATAGGAACGACGGGGGTCAAAGCTTTTAGAGCATGTGTCTGTATGTGACGGCTTTAATTTTCAATGTCCTTGCAAGATTATGAGAGAAAAATGTGTGAAGTATCAGTTAAGAAAGCAATTAGAGTTTGAGAATTGAAACCAATAACAAGAAATTTTTTAGAAAAGTTTAACTCATATATATTGTCACGTACGCTTTGGTGTGCTGAAAAAACGGACATATAATTCAGTTTGTGTTTGGTTCAGTGTCTACCTAACTGTACCATATTTTAAAACATTTGGCATGATGGTGTTATGGCGTGTTCAAATGGAACCTGAGCTTTACTCAGCGACGGATCGTGTGTGAATCATCGGATGTTGCTTTCGCTTGTAAATGTTTTTTCTTCTCTTTTGTGCTTCTGTTTTCCCTGTTCCCTATCCTTGGGTGTCATTTTTTTTTTACACGTGTTACATTTTTTTTTTTCTCTTTTTGAATTGTTACCAGCTCAAGTACATGAACACTTTTCTTTGTATTTAACTGACTCTACCTGGTAGCCTGCGAGCCCCAGCACTTTGAAAATATGTGTCTTAGAGTGTGCTTTAGGCTTATCGTCGTGGTCGGCAATCTATATTTGCCGGGAATATGTCGCGTACGCTTTGGTGAGATGAAAAAACTTAATTTATTTTAGGAATTTATTTGTTATCTTAATAACATGAGGTTTCTTTATAAAATTGAAATTGTTAATTTTTGGAAGTAAAAATCCAGAAACCTCATAGCGGAACGTTGGTTGACAAACCCATAGCTTGCTAAATTTTCAGAGCATAAGAATGCTAAACGCAGCAACTCTAGACGTTGAACCCGGTAATAAGAAGTGAGCGATCAGCAGGTCTTGGGTTTAAACAATATGGCGGATGGAATGTTCCAGAAACTTTTATGTTGATCAAATAGGAAACGTCTCTAGGTTCAACGTATTGTCATCCAATTATCAGAAGGCACGACCAACTGACGGCTGAGCGAGGGCCGGGAAGCATTCGGTCACGCCTACCCATTTATCTTGTCGCGCTAACTGAAGGGATCGCAGGCCATTGTGCCGTCTCTTTCCCCTCCCCCTGAGTTCTGGAACATCCAGGATATTTCATCTAACCCGGAACCTTCTAGATTGGCCAGTTGGTCCTATATAAGCAACGCGTCGGGCTGGAGGAGAGTTCATTTCTTGGCGAGCAGCCGTGAGGAGCGCCGAGTGAGCGTACGGAATGGAAGAACGGTGTACGTGTATCAGAGGAGTTGTACGTAACTGTGAGCGTGCAATGGACCTGCGAGAGACGAACTGGTGAATTGCAATTGTGTGCGCTAAGTGATTCTATGTAATCGGCAAGTGTTCCAACTGTAGTTCGGTGGAAATAAAGAACTATTTGAGTTTGTGCAATTGGACTTGTAATTTCACGAACCCGCAAAGTCACAGTATGTTGGCCCCCTCCTCTTGGGTTTGTCTGTTAATACATGTAGCCGTGGTTTTCGGGGCGCGAGGGAGTCTAAAGTGTATCGTTGCGGCCGGAGGCCACGTCAGATCTTCAGTTCACCAACCCACCGATATACCTCCGGAGGTAAGTGCCTCCAAATAGTTATGTCTTTGGTACAATCTTTCATTCAACGCCACTTCAACACTTTTGTGTGGGTTCTGTACTTAACATTTGTGAATAAAACCCAGTTTAGTAGCACGTGAGAAAACTAAGTTGTACCTTCCACCCTCCTTTCCACCACCCCATCCCTGGTCTGGCTTCTGAACTTCCGCTGCGTATCCCAGTCGCCACTCCAACCCTGGGGTATGACATTATCCACACAAATTGTGTGCTTTAATGACATATACATTTTTGGGGCAGTAAGATACTTCGTATTTCTTACAGTTTAAAGATCCGCAACAGTTACAGTCAACATGCATGACTCTCAGCCTATTCCCAGAAAAAATGCTACTATGTCGACTCTGATTTTGGTGCTTTGGAAAGTTTATTGGGTTTCTTTAGTTTGACAATGCTATTTACAGGATGTCATGGCTAGCTTTGCGTACACTGCCAGCATATATCAGCCTTCAGCTTTTAATAAACAATCACAAAATGGAGATAACAAAGACTGAAGTTAGAATCATTCTAAAACACTACTGTAAACAAGATTATAGAGACGCTACCCAGCTCGAAGAATATGTGAATTGGAAGGAGAAGTTGTCATTACTGAGCATGGGTCACAACGATGGTTCCAACGTTTCACCAATAGAGACGAAAACACTAAAGATTTGCCACGTTCTGGAACACCTAAGAGATGGAGTACTGAGGATACAAGACAAGCTTTGCGATAAAATCCACAAAAAGGTACCAATAGGCTTTTAGAAGAGTTTGGTGCATCAAAAGACATCATATAAAGGAACGTTAAGAAATTCTAAAGTCATATAGCAACTGTGCCTTATGAACTGACGCCTCACTATCTGTCGTCAGCTTATCCGTAATCCTATTTATGAATTGTCCTTTGTGATAAAAGATGGGTATATTACTTAAATCCTGATTCCTCGAAATAGTGGTTTAATCCTCGCCAACTTTCCAAAGTCATCGTTAAAAAAGAGTCAGAGTAAAAGTGTGTGTCCGGTGATATTTAGAAGGCGTGATTCACTGAGAGTTTGTTCTAAATGGGCGTGCAATTGTTGCGGATCTTTATTCTCAAAAATTGGAACGAGTTCATGAAATATTGAGACGTAGTTCCCCAGCATTAGTAAACCGAAGTAGAGTTCTAACATGACTAAGCTACACCTCATACTGCAAGAATAACCATGGAAGAAATTCAGAAATTGGGAGTAATCGAATTGCTGCCATACCCAACAAACAACCGTTGCCTCGCACCTTCAGATTGTCATCTTTTTTAGCCATGGCCCATTTTCTACGCGGAAGAAATTTTAACAAAACTGAAGCAGTGCAAATGGGTACCGCCGAATACTTTGCATCAAAAACTGGAGATTGGTGGCATCATGGTATGATAAATTTCGCTGCAGATGGCAAAAGACTATATATCCTAATGGTCTGTACTTTGAAAATTAGTCATCTGCTTCTCAGAACATATTTCAAGTAATAGTTTTTCTTAGAAAATTTTATGAGAATATATATATATATATATATATATATATATATATATATATATATATATATATATAGGGGCGCCGGGGTAGCGCGGTGGTTTCGTTCGCGGCTCCCGTTCTAAGGGTCCCGAGTTCGATTCCCGGCTCTGGGGTTGGCGATTTTAAGTCGGCCCTATCCACGCCTTCACCTCTGTCTAGCACACGTGAAGTATCCCCTATGCCCAACGTGGTTCGGAGTCCACGGTAAAAACTGTAGGTCCTCTCATCTCACCGCCATCTTCACTATCACCCTATCATCGGAGGTAATGGACACCGCCCTCTGGGTGCCTCCACCTGAGAAATGGGTCCGGTCATCACTTGGTGGGGTGAGGTTACCCCGAAGGCCAAGGTTGCCATATTGTGACTTTGTGGGTTCGTGAAATTAAAAGTCCAATTGCACAAACTCAAAATGTTCTTTATTACCACCGAATTACAGTTGGAACACTTGCCAATTACACAGAATTACGTAATGCCCAGAATTACAATTCGTCAGTTCGTCTGTCACAGGTCCACTGCACGCCCACAATGACGTACAACTCCTCTGATACACGTACACCGTCTTCCAGTCCGTTCGCTCACTCGGCGATCCTCCCGCTGCTAGCCAAGAACTGACTGACTCGCCAACTGCAGGCCTTACATAGGGAAGATCGTCGTTTCTGGAAGGTTCGTGGCACGCACAATTATCCCGAGGTTTCCAGACGTCTGGTGGGAGGGGAAGGAGACGGTACAGGGCTCGTGCCGCTCTCCTAATCATCCCTTCAGTTATAGTAACACGAGATAAATGGGTAGGCGTGGGCTAAATACTACCATCTGGCCCTACTACCGGCCGGTTCTATCGGAAGTTCCGACGATCGGGTGACAATATATACTTATATATTATGTAAATGTCTGAAACATATGCTGTGTGTATTAACTGTTATATCCGCTTTTGTTAAATTTCCATATAAAGAATAGTCTTATACAGGAGATCTCCCACCAAATCTACTAGGTCTGTTCAATAAAGAATGATCGTAATTTTTCTACGGTCGTAATGTTTCGCACTAAAATTCAATCTTATTATGTTCTGTTAGCTTAATGTGAAACAAACACGCCGCCGTAGTTTCATTGTTGATACTCTTGGTTCCCGCCTGTGAGAACCAGGCAAGTTCAGACATGTTCGTATCGCCTACCGCTGCAATGAAGGTAACATGCAGTTAAAGTTGATGTTAGAGGTAGATCCGGAGTTTCTTTCAAACGTAATCACTGCTGATGAAACTTATCTACATCATTTTGATCCTGAGAGCAAACAGCAAAGCTCAGTGTGGAAATCTCCTTCATCGCCAACCTCCAAAAAAGCAAAATTTGTTGCTTCTGCTAGGAAAGTTATAGTCATCATATTCCTTGATAATCATGGAATGGTTTATCAGCATGTTGTACCTGCACACACATCAGTAACTGGACAATACTTCAGGGATGTCCTGAAAAGATTGCAGGTTCATATCAGGCGTAAAAGACCACATTTTCCTGAAGCAGGCTAGATGCTGCACCACGCTAATGCGCGGCCGCATTTTGCCAATGCTGTTTTTGAATATCTTGCAAAAATCAAAGTGAAGTGCATCCCTCACCATCCCTATAATCCAGATTTAGCCCCATGTGACATTTTCCTATTCCCTAACTTGAAGAAACACCTTCGTGGGGGGCATTATCCATCAACAGAAGCAGTGGTTAATGCTGTTGAGGCGATTTTGAAGGATATCTCAAAAAATAATTTCCAGCATGTCTTTGAAGACTGGCAGACACGCTGGTACAAGTGCATTGCATTTAAGGGAGACTAATTTGAGAAGGACCATCAAAATTATGAGGATGAGTAACGCTACGTTGTAAAAAACAAACTGTGACCATTCTTTATTGAACAGCCCTCGTTCTTGTCCCATCCTTGGATGGCACTGAACTTCATTCATATCAAGTTCGGTATTCTTACACTTTTCATTTTAGAATTACTTTGTACACACTTTCACAAATATTCACATACCTTAAACAAACATTTTTAGGAGACTGATAGATTCCAAAATATGCACAGCCGATACAATTTTAGGTCACGCAAAATTTCTGATTTTACCATGTGCAAATGTTGGAGAGTCCTGCACCGTGGCATAGCGGGCTAAGGCAGCATGCCTTGGTCCCTGGCCACCGAAAGCGGCCTGGGTTCCATTCAGCCATGTGGTGGGGATTTTAGGTCCCGGGTATAGGACCGGTGCCCACTCAGCATCGTGAGGAAAGTGAGGGGCTTACGCTAGGTAAGCGGTCCTGATCACGGAAACCAACATTCCGGCTGGGGATGCCGAGATGCTGACCACATCTCACCGTATCGATTAGATGATCGTCCACCTCTGCCGTGCGTAAGTGGGCGTGAGGCCGGCAGTCGGGTTGGTAGGCGTTGGCCCTCTAAGGGCTGTCGCGCCATGGGTTATGTTATTATTATAAATATAAGAGAAAATAGCAGTTCCTACTACATTAGTACTGAAATGTTAATCTTGAAATTCACTCACAATTTTTCCGCTTAATTGTTTATTGTAATGTAAAAACCAGAGAAAGAAAATCTTAAAACAATGTTTCAGTATGAAAGAAGTCTCATTAGACGTCATTACCTCGTAAGAATCAAGATGATCAACCAGTGTCTGTTACAATGTCATAAGAGAGGAATTTTCTCCAAAAATTCTTGGGAAATCTCGAGGTCTCGCATAAGGGATTATATGGGATCTCATTTGTGTTAAATGACTCATCCAGTTCTGATAGGTATGTATAAAATGGAGAACGGCTCCAGGCTAAATACGTATAACTTCATATCACAAAATATGGTCTTCTATAGCTAGCCGTAATTCTCTCAAAAGGCACTTCATTTGCTGTTATTCTTTCGTCCCTCCGTATTACTGTTCCTGATACACTATCAAAACACAGTAATGGCCCTGCCACTGTTTCATACTAAAGACGTGACATACACATCCCACTGGGTGTCCAAACAGATTGTTTTCAAATCTCATAATATAGCATATTCTACAGAACGGTATGCATTCTGGACTTGATAAGTAGTACTTACAGTTTAGTACGCAATATACTATTTCCTTGCAGCTACAAATGATTACAGAATAAAATAGACTTAAGCAATTTTGAAATGTTTGAACAATTGGTCACTTTGCGAAAGGTTTAAATTCCGTTCTGGTTTTTTTTTTTTTTTTTTTTCTGCCTTTAACTGCAATGGCCGTTCTCATTTAGAATATATCGCCTATTGCGAATGATGTTAACTCGTAAACGTTGGATTGCTGGTACTTTAGATTTTTTAATTATTAGATCACGCATACATTCGCACTCTTATTCATACCTTCAGACTCTGGGGATGATGGGGAATCATCTTGGTTAGGGGAAAAGCCGGAAATCGAACCTAGGACCCCTCGCACGGCAGCAAGTGCTCTACTGACTGAGCTACGGGGCCAGCCTTTGTTCTCCTTGCATGACCAGAAGCAGTGAAAAAATGTTAGGACGTTTCATTTGAAAAAGAAATTCGGTGAATTCAAACCAATAATATGGAATATCAGCGAAATATTTAGCCCCACAAATAATGCATTTGACATAAGCATGCAACTTAGTGAAGTCTACATTTCTTCTGTGTAAAGATTTGCTTATCTTAAGGTCCAAGTTATGCAAAACGTATCCAGAATAAGGACATTGGAGGCTATTCTCGGAATATAGAGCATATCTTATTTAATTTGACATGAAATATCCCAAACACGTGGTACTTGGATCTAAATTATAAGATCCTTTTTTTTTATAAATTCGAAACTTGTAAGAAAACTTACATGTATTACTCGACAGAGAGCTGAGGCGTATCGATCTTCAGGTGACCAGCTCTGCCATCGTCTCTTATCGGATCACGCCGTGGCTCAGTGGTTAGACTGCTTGGCTCTCACCAAGGCGGCCGGGGTTCGATCCCAGGTGACCGCAAAGTGAGATTTGTGGTGGACAACACGGCGCTGGGGCGGGTTTTCTCCGGGACCTCAGGTTTCCCTCGCCATCTCATTCCACCGGTGCTCCAAATTCATCTCATTTATTATAAGTGTCACCGCCTGCGGTGCCGTATGTAGTAAAAGCGGGCGTTAAACACTACACATTTCACGTCTCTTATCGGGTCTTCTCTTGTCGATTACAGGTGTGAAATATTAAGTTACGAAACAATTGAACGATTGGAAGCTGCGTGTGTCTATATGATGTGTTCTCTCCAGCCTGCCGATGTATGACACATTGCTGTTCAGAAGACATGATTACATCTGAACAGAGTATACATAGACTGGAATCGCCGTGTATGTGCGATTTCTCAGGTAAACATCTCTGTGTACAAGAGTAGGTTATGGCGAGCTTTCTGCTCACCTTGAAATAAGCTAAACATAAATACAAAGTTTACCATTTAACCCACTGATTATTTTGGAGCTACATAGAGAATGTCCCAAAATTAGACCGAAAAAGCTTGGAAGCTGATAGATAACGTTATTTTAAACTCTTTGTTAAGGAATGTATTTTTACAAATATAAAAGCAAATAAATGCACACCCATTGCGACTAACAAAAAGGGTTGCATTGGCGTGCCATATTTTGCTGTACTGTTCCAAAGACACTAGTTATTTTCCAGCGGTATCGGTAATACCGGTAATTATCGCTCGGTAAATGCACTTAAGTCACACTGGCGGTAAAAATTCTGCAAGAAATGGTGTTGCGCCGTTTTTACCTTGAAAAGGTTCACGGAATGAGACCTGCAGGCTATCATTTTTGTCAGTTTTATCTGGAAAAAGTTGAAAATGATGTACTGTTCGCATCCCATATCATGTTCGGAGATGAAGCAATTTTCTCACGTGAGCAATTATTTAAATGTCGGAATTCACATTTTACACCTTTGAAAATATGCAAAGGTTACATCAACTGAAATTTGAGTTAATGTGTGGGCCGGTATTGTGGACAACTTCATAATAGGACCATACATTTTGTTCGACCGGCTCAGTGCTTACAATTACTTATTATTTCTGCAAAAAGTTTTGCCTGATCTAAAGGAAACAGTTCCCTGTTACATTGGACACGACATGTGGTTTCATTACTTCAGCACCAGTTCAATTTAGTGCTGAAGTTCGTCGTCATCATAGGCAATGTATAGGCAGAGGTGGACCCATTACCTGGCAGGCTCGCTTTCCTAACCTTACTCCACCTGACTTCTTTTTGTGGCGGCACATGAAGACTGTAGTATAAGAAACACCTGTTGAATTTGAAGAAGACCTTCTGGCACGAATAAGCTGCGCAGCTGGGAAGCCAGAGAAATGGCTGGTGTCTTTGCAAGAGTACGGCGGAATATTGCACCTTGGCGTTATACTGGATTGTAAATTAACATTTCGATCACACTTTGATTACATTGCTGAAAGAGCCAGTAAGCTCCTTGGTGCGCTCGCAACTACAAGACCAACCTGGGGTCTGAATTCTAGTATTCTTAAAATTATATATCAAGGTGCTGTAGTGCCCCTAATCTTGTATGGTGTATCTGCATTCCAGGATGTTCTTAAAAAATGGGCAGTTAAAAAACTTGCCCGAATTCAAAGGGGATTCCTCCTTCGCATAATTCGAGGATATCGTACAATCTCCACTGATGCAGCTCAGATTACAGCTAACATCGAACCTTTGGCTCTCACTGGTTTATCAAGAGCAACTATTATGAATTTAAGACATGAACGTGAATGTGCGTCTTATCTGTCTCACTTAAAACTACAAATCCCGGAGCATCCTACCACAGCAGGACACCCATCAAGTTTTGTAACCTGTTTAAAGGAAATATGTCATTTTCATGATTATTACATATATACAGATGGTTCGCGTTACCAATTTGAAGATAATGTATCTGCAGTAGGATGTGCTTTTGTTGTTTATGAAAACCAAACGGAACTAACTCATTCCATGTTTAAATTGTCACCTGAATGTTCTGTATTCCAGTCGGAGCTCTTAGCAATTAAAGAAGCTATAAAATGGTGTACTGCTAATGGGAACAGTGCCCGTATTCTTAGTGATTCACAATCAGCTCTACTCGCTATTAATGATAAATACAACTTAAATTCATTAGCACATGAAATCAGAAGCTTGCTTCAAAACCATCCAGGACATATTTGCATGGGATGGGTTAAAGGACACAGTGGAATTTTAGGTAACGAGAGAGCTGATTGCTTGGCTAAGAAGGCTGCAGAATCCAATCTTCCTGTGACATACTCTTTATGTCCTATTTCTCCTGTAAGGAGAACAATACATCAACATATTCTTGAAGAATGAAACCAACAATGGCTAACAACTCCAAATGGAAGTTTAACAAAAACATTATTTTTCCCTAGTGTATATGACAGAGGAAAATGTGAAACTCTTGTACCAAATTTTGTTTTGACACAATTTTTAAATGGACATGGTAAATTTGGTGAATACTTATCACGTTTTCACTTAACATCTAACCCCAAGTGCATGTGTGGTGAAGAATTTCAAACTGTGGTTCATCTCCTTTTCTGTTGTCCCATTTTCTGGAGAGAAAGACAAGAATTAATATTCAAGCTAGACCCTCTAGGAACTGAACTTTCTGCTCCGCTCACATCTTTGCTAATGAAGCCACAACAGTATAAGTACTTCATGATGTTTATAAACTCAGTGTTTAAACGTCTGAAATAGTTTAAAGTAATATGCATCAGATTATAACATATTTTCTTCCTTCTAGCATTTAAAATGTTTTTTTGTTAAAATTGTGTATTTTTATGTATCAACTCTAACACTAATATACCACTTTCATGGTGTTTATAAACTCAGTGTTTAAACGTCTGAAATAGTTTAAATTAATATGCATCAGATTATAATATATTTTCTTCCTTCTAGTATTTAAAATATTTCTGTTAAAATTGTGTATTTTTATGTATCAACTATAACCCTAATATACCACTGTGTAAAATAGGGTTCATAAATCTGGATAAATAAAAAAATATAGCACGTCGATGCACTCTTTGTGTTAATGGGCTTGGGTGTGCGTTCTAACATGTTCGTTGACATTAACTCGTCTAGCGCTTAAGAGAAGCACCACAGCAAAAACTTTCCTTAACAAAAGGTGTTTAAAGTGATGTTATCTATAAGCCTCCAAAGTTTGTAGGTCTAATTTTGGGACACTCTGTATGCTGGTCAAGCACACAGGTAAGCACGGAGACAAACATCCCCGTGCAAGCAAGAATCTTTTTTCTATTTCTTCAGCCATTCAGATATTCTCAAAACGTATGCTCACTGACGAATTTAGGGGAAACAGATCGTATCCCATTTGATTTTGCTAAAGGAGGACCTGAGTTGGTTTCTAGTTGCTAGAATGTATTCTGTACCTAACAAGTACTTGGTTAAGAAAGTATGAAACATGTAGGAAAATTACATTCACTTTCTATGTATAGTAAGGGGAGTTATTTTTGCATATAGGAAATAAAGAAGTGTGTCTCATTTCTGTTCTCATTCGTACTTGGAATGGTATAAAATGTTCCCTTGTAGGCGAAGAATGCCCGAAAGGTATGTCAGTATGTGTGGCTCGGTTGGCTGTCGCTGGCCTGTTGATCCCAAGATCGAGCTTGCAAGTCAAATGACTTTTAAGTGTGCTTAAAAGCGACAGCTGTGACAGACATTTAAAACATGCACATTCCAGCACACCAGTGACCTTAATGTGATCCTGACAATTGACAAACATAACTGCATATGCCTAGTTTAATTTTCCAAAAGATATTTCTACCTGTTTAAATTTTTCCATGGACATACACGTTCTATTGTTTTGGTAGCTCCTACTCAATTCCCAACACTACTGTAAATAAAAGATACCTCTAAAGGACATTATTCTTCGATATTCTGAAACGATATGAAGGTGATATAAAGATTCACATTATTTTCTCCAATAATTGTGTAACAATGCATTATATCTTCCACCTGCTTCAAACGAGATAAGCAGTTACCACAATTAGTTTCCTATATATGTTCCTATATTGCGCAATATCAATATTAAATAGCGACTGTCTAATATTTTAAAAATTGACGTTTTGTATTACTTTAAAATATAATCCTTCCTGAGAGAATTATAAATATCTGAAAATCCAGAAGAATAACAGTTAGTGCCTTGGAAATATTATTGCCACTGAAATCTTTATTTAATATCATACTTGTGCTTTAAACACGTTACTTAAGCAGCAACAATTTGCCTATCTCTTAGTTCTATTATGCAAATGTCATTCGGAATTAAAAGGTCGTCACATGCCAGTTATTTTAATTACAGGAGTTTCTCCTTAATGAGATAGCTCTATAGATCATTAAGGGAGCAAAGAAATGTCTAATCTTTAAAGCCAAGAGTGAAGGACATTACAGTTAATGGATTTCATATCAGATATCAAATCACCCCTTCCCTCGTAAGGTGTGTTGGTGTTTTCAGACAGCAGTCAACCACTAACCAGACCGTACTTACTGTCTGTAACCTTTGATCACTTTTGTTTACCACATTTGGATTAATAATTGTTTGAGCAAAGCTAATTTAAAGCCAAATCCTTAGGAAGTCCTATATCTGGACTTAATAGATTGGCATTATTTACTTCTTCATTAATTACTCAAGTGTTGTGTACAATATATGAGGATAAATAGTAACAAATCAAATTGCTTAAGAAACCCAGAATTATTGAGTTTTTAGGTTAGCATTCTTTGAACAGAATCGTTTGATCCCATACTTTTTTCCGAACCATACTCCATTAACGTTTGTATGAATTGGTCAGACTTTATTTGACTTCTCGACAAGTCAGCATTATAAATTGCCATAAGCAGTTATGATGCCGTCATTAAATTTTCTGCACACATCCCGTGAAGAGCGTTTACATTATACCAAGTCACGCACGATTCGCTTACGTTTATATCTTCAAAGCTAACGGTGACACTAACCTGAAGGTGAAATACATGAGCACGACTTGGCATCGCTGTTTTATCAGCTGTAAAACATGTCTACTCTGCAATATATACGGTTCATAAATTGAAGTCCCAGACATAAGAACGCATTCTTTTAGACAGTTGGACAAAAGCTATAACTTTTAACACATAACGCACACTTTAAAGTAGTATTTTATTGTATGTGCGATAAAATATTTATAACACCACAGTGTTACCAACTTTAGTTTCAAGTACAAATATGTGGGGACTATCCCTTTTATTTATTTATTAATTATTATTATTATTATTATTATTATTATTATTATTATTATTATTATTATTATTATTATTATTATTATTATTATTATTATTATTATTATTATTATTATTATTATTATTATTATTATTATTATTATTATTATTATTATTATTATTATTATTATTATTATTATTATTATTATTATTATTATTATTATTATTATTATTATTATTATTATTATTATTATTATTATTATTATTATTATTATTATTATTATTATTATTATTATTATTATTATTATTATTATTATTATTATTATTATTATTATTATTATTATTATTATTATTATTATTATTATTATTATTATTATTATTATTATTATTATTATTATTATTATTATTATTATTATTATTATTATTATTATTATTATTATTATTATTATTATTATTATTATTATTATTATTATTATTATTATTATTATTATTATTATTATTATTATTATTATTATTATTATAATTATTATTATAATTATTATTATAATTATTATTATAATTATTATTATAATTATTATTATAATTATTATTATAATTATTATTATAATTATTATTATAATTATTATTATAATTATTATTATAATTATTATTATTATAATTATTATTATTATAATTATTATTATTATAATTATTATTATTATAATTATTATTATTATAATTATTATTATTATAATTATTATTATTATAATTATTATTATTATAATTATTATTATTATAATTATTATTATTATAATTATTATAATTATTATTATAATTATTATTATAATTATTATTATTATAATTATTATTATTATTATTATTATTATTATTATTATTATTATTATTATTATTATTATTATTATTATTATTATTATTATTATTATTATTTATCCAGTTTCTTGATTTCTATTTTACCCAAAGGTATATTAGGAACATAGTTTACAAGTGTATGGATACAATACAATTTACAAAAAAACATAACAAATTCAATATCAAGCTGACAAGCAGTAAACATCAAGATGAATCATTTAGCTTAAGAAATATTTTGTTTAAGAAAGCCATGAAATATCGATAAGTTTTGTAATTCATCAGAATATGTGTAAGTGGTTTTGTGAAAGTGTAACATTAGGATTGAAGCAATAATTCAAGTTCGTATCTTTCAAAACAGAAAAACGGGCAATCAAATAAAATGTGAGGGACTTCGTGAAGATGATTTACACAAACACAATCACATGTGGATTTGATTTTGAATCGAAATAAGTAAGCTGAAAATTTGCCATGTCCAGTTAAGAATTGAGTGAGAACATTAACGAATTTACATTTATGTCTGTCAGAAACTGTTGGGAAATATAAATCCTTAGTCAAAGCACCACAATCACTTTTTAACCAGTATTCAGTCCATTCGTTGATGATAATCTCGTTTAATGTTTGCCTCACATAAGAAATAGGGCATAGAGTGTATGTCTCTGTAAGGTCTAAGGTCGCAGCTCTCTTTGCAAGCTCATCTGCTCGTTCATTTCCGGCAATCCCTACGTGTCCTCTGATCCATTTAATACACAGATGAGAACTACATAATAATTGACTTCTTATTTCAGCTGCAAGAGGACTGCTGTTTTCGTATATTTCAAAGCTGCAACTGCTGCTTGTGAGTCACTGTAAAGGCGAGCGGTACATTGTAAGTTGTTGCACCATTTCACTGCTTCACGGATTGCTAATAATTCAGCTTGAAAAACTGAACACTCCTTGGCAAGTATGATCATGGGAGAATGGCATTCTATGGAGCGAGAGAATACCACAAACGCACATCCTACTTTAGCACTTTTACTAAGCCCTTCAGCTATCCGAGAGCCATCTGTGTAAATGGAGTACTGGTGATATTCTGCTGCAAAATCTTTTATTTGTAAATGTTTTAATAAATCACCTAAATTGAATAGAGTTTATTTTCATTATGTCTTCTTATATGGTTAATGTTTCATTTTAACAGCATTATCTGTTCTAATACACTTCTTCATATCTAGTTTTTCGCCGCCAATTTTTCTGTTGTTTTGCTAGGCGAGCACATTTTGATTTGATAATTATTCTTTTATTTATAAGCTGAATAATCGTTAAAACTGCTGTAGTCCAAATATGCAATAAAACCGAAATACAAGAGCCGGCAGAAAATCTAAGCTGCCGAAAGGGTAAAACTGGAATTAACACTAAAATACAGGAAACAGCACGGCATAGGTCATAATTGCTTCATTGACTGGTGTACTAAAATCACTGCTAGCAAGACAATGATACCTCAAAGCGTGGTCCTTTTCACCCCACAAGCCTGTTGACGTCGCTCAATGCTTACTTATATAGTACATATATAGTACGTATATACATCTGGAATCAGTATAGTATTTATTTTATTGTTATTTTAAGAATGGCATGGTTCATATACAGTGTACACTACATGTGTTAAAATTGACTTTCTTTTGTCCATAGGATTGTCATACTTGGCCTTGACCTCCTTCATCAACATTAATACGCATAACATAGATTACCATTAACAAACGAAAGACAGTGAATTGTTCTACGTATTTCGCTACAAAATCAAATAACAGTGAGAAACCACAGTTAAAAAATATTATTTCGACAAGATTTAAAAGCAGCTCATAGCCATTAGTAAATTTTTAATTTGGCTTCAGCATTGTCTGGAAAACTGATTACAACCTAGCATCAATTTGTCAAAAGCTTCTCTTTTCACTAAAGCGAGGATTTGTTGGGGTGAGCCTTTTGTTCACAGGTGTGTCGTAAATTTTCCTCCTGGTGTACGAAAAAGAGAGAAAGAAAAGAGGTCATAAAGGAACAAAATGAAACGGTCTCTCTTAGAGAATTTACTGACGAAAGGGATGATGACCTCATTGTACAGGATGAAGAGCAGTTTGTAACTTTATTGCCATGGATAGATGTAGAGCTTCCTTATCACTAAAGCGTTTGAAATGGTTTCCCACAAGCAAAACATATAAAGCTTATGACCCTCTGGGCAATAGAAGGAGACACCTTTCAATTTATGTATAGAGAGAATGCCACTGGTTATTTCTAAAATATACGATGTTGAATCTAGAGTTAGGTAGAATACTTTTTCAGCAAGTGTATTCGTGAAAGTTCTGTCCTCAATACTGTTAAGCTTAACGCATTACTGTTATAATGTGTTAAAATTATTTAGATATGATATGACTCAGCTGTATCACAATTTAAAATTTCTCTTCCATGTGGAATGACATAAAAAATAGTCATTCCTGTATATTGCAATAGTGTCTTTGCCTCCATAAGCTTTCCAGCTTTAGATACCCAATGTCCGATTCCATAAATCTGATTTCAAGCCCTATCCGTCACAAAAGCAATTAAGGAATACAAAAATAACCAGATGAACGATGTTATAAGAGATATGAAATGAAGCATTGCTGCGGATACCACATTAGTGAAAAAGTTCCATCTAGGGAAAGGCTAAACCACTTATTAGGCCTTTTAGCAGGAGAGTTGAAGAATTATTTAATATCATTAATTATTATTATTATTATTACTATTATTATTATTATTATTATTACTATGACTATTATTACTATTATTATTATTACTATTATTATTATTACTATTATTACTATTACTATTATTACTATTATTATTATTACTATTATTATTACTATTATTATTATTATTATTATTATTATTATTATTATTATTATTATTATTATTATTATTATTATTATTATTATTATTATTATTATTATTATTATTATTATTATTATTATTATTATTATTATTATTATTATTATTATTATTATTATTATTATTATTATTATTATTATTATTATTATTATTATTATTATTATTATTATTATTATTATTATTGTTGTTGTTTTTGTTTCATATGATTTTATCCATAAGCATTACCAATGGTTGCTCAGTATAAATAAATGCAAGATAACTGGTTTGTGCAGAGATCGGAGTTTCTAAGAAGACGTTTTGCCTTCTACATATCCGGGTAGACAAATTGAACTACCTTTCTGGATCAATTTTTTTATGTATGTATTTATTAACTGCAATTGGGTACCACCCGGTGGCAGAGTTAAGAATACAGATCAAATTACAAATACTAGAATTACAACAATAACACAATAAACAATACAAACATGATATTATTTTACTTTAGTCACTTAAAACATATCTAATTACTTCTATTTACATATTATATACCATTATAATTCAAAAGTTAAACTATAAACCATCTAGATCTTTTCTAAATTTCTTCAGTGACAGGGGACAGCTCTGAAAGACTGCTACAGGCAATTCATTCCATTCTTCAATGGTTCTATTAACAAAAGAAAATTTTCCTACGTCGGTTCTGTATCTTCTACCCTTAATTTTATACCTACCTATGATCGTTTCGTCCATAATAATCCGGATTATCTAGCCTTACATAACGTCCACCCATGCCTTTACCCCAGCATTAGCTTTGATTAATGCTACCAACCTATGTTTTTTACGCCTAATTCTTAATTCCTCCCATTTAGTCTCAACTCCTTTTATAGGCCCAAAATACTTGCCTCTTTTTATGAATTTTAATGCCCTCTTCTATACTTTTTCTAATGGATCGATTTGGTTAGCTCTATACGGGTCCCAGCATGCTACTCCATATTCCATAATCGGCCGCACTAAGGCCTTGTAGGCAATTTCCCTGGACCTAGCGCTCCCCTTTTTCAATATTCTCATTACGAAATGTAATGCCTTCCACGCATTCCTAGATGTGGAATTTACTTGTTCGTTCCATCCAGCATTACTTGCCAGGTACACTCCCAAGTATTTGCAGCTGTCCACCTGTGGAATTTGCACCCCTCCCATGTGATAGTTAACAATAGTTTTGTCCTTAGTTCTACTAAAAACAATGGACTTACTTTTCTTGGCATTAATTGACATTTTGTTAGCCGCAGCCCAATTACAGATTTCATTTAAATCATCCTGAAGAGCGGTTTCATGCGCTGTATTCCGAATTTTATTATAAATGATACAATCGTCTGCAAACAACCCTATCTGGCAGTTAATGTTAACAGCAATGGAATTCATCACTGAAGCAGTTGTGTTCTAAATATATTTATGGTTTAGAACTAGCCTGAAAATGTTGAGAAATGTAATATAATTAGTGTTCTCGTTTATGACTGCTACTTATAAGTTGTACATTTACACAATTTAAAAATCAACATCAAACGAATTTATTTCTGGAAATATTTCAGTTAAGATAATGCGTATGAAAAATCAAACGTGAGGTATTTATTATACCCAAGGGAGATCTTATTTTGTTATTGTGGCTATACAACTTCCGTTTGCGCCTTGACCATTTCGGTAGCTTAGTTTTACATTGTTGCCGATAGTTTTGCGTTATTAGCTGTCAGTTGAGATTTGTAAGTTGTGAGCTAGAGGCGTGTGTTTGAAACCTTGGTGGTCCAGGAGACCTTGTGTTTATGTTAACGTACAATTGAGGTAAGGTTTCATAGACCGCATGTTTCCTGTAACGTCATAACTAATATATTATACGTCATATAATGTATTAAGATATTATAATCATCGTACAGTAGCTTCTCTTATATTACTGGTAGTAACATATTGTTTTATTTATTACCTTCAGGAGGAATTTCAAAATGGAACCCCATGAGAAAAGGAGGAAGATAAGTGCTGTTGACACGAATTTTGACAAACAAATCCAGGAATGGTTACAAATCCAACAAATTCAGACAGGAAAGCTGCAGTATATGGATTTGCAGGAAACACAACACCTTTATCTTACGTGCAAAAGAAAAACAGTATCAATTATGCATCACAGTATTCAAATTGACAGCAGTAAAACAAGCCAGAGAACATTCATTATTATAATTCGACGAAATCTGGAGTAGATATCTTGAATATGAAATGTGCTAACTACTGTAATAACAGAAGAACAAAGTGTTGGCCCAAGGCAATGTTTTACACTCTGGTTAATATATGCTGCATAAACAGCTTCATTTTATATCTGTGTTACAGAGAAAATCCTGTCATCACTAGATTCAGTTTGATACATGATTTGGCATCAGAGCTGATAAGATCTCATATCATAAGGCGTGCTAATATTCCTAACTTGCCAAGAGAGATAAAAGGGCTAATTGTTAAATTGCTTGGTGAAGAAGTACACAGATTCCGAGATTGTGCCATCACATAGACTGGATAAGAGAAAGACATGCCAGAAATGTCCAGCATCACTGCAGAGAAAGAAACAGTACAAATGCATTTACTGTCAGAAGCCAATATGCCTGGTATGTACCTGGAAAGTGTGTTTAGACTGCACTGTAGCTAATAGAAAGTGATTGGTGAATTCTTAAAGTCTTGAAATAATCTCCAGTATTAATATATTATTAATATTGTTCTGTGTAGAGAGAAATACATGTTTATGACAATACGAATTGTTTAGTAATGTTAAAATCTAGCATATTTGCCTGCAATAAACATATTAATCCATTAAATAAACAAACAGTAGCGTTAAGGTTTAAATTTTGCTGTATTAATATGCTAGGATTTGAGAGACCTCACGTTTCTCCTTACGTAAAAATCAATCATGTTTCTCTTTAAGGGATATATTAAATAACATTTACAGGTTTTTGTAGGTAGATTCGTATGATTGTTGATATTTCTTAGAATGCTTATGCAGCAACAAGACTATATACTTAGTTAAGAAATCCTTCATCGTAGTAAAACATCACGATTTGTATTTTAATTTTATTTTAGTGATTATATGTATTATGGTTTTATGATAAACTCGTCCCCAAAACCTGCAGCTAGAAATTTTTACGTAAAGCACCAACCTATTTATCCCTCGAATAGAAACACTGAGAGAAAAGTCCAACCTTCTATTTTGTTAACGTCTAGCCACCATCAATGGTTAACTGCATATTTCTACTCTACATTTTATATTAAACAGCAGAAAGTATTGAAATGTAGAGGGCGGTTAATTGTGATTTATTTGGTCCATATCAAAAGCCAATGGTACTGCTATTTGATTATGAAAATCTGTAAGTAAATATACTAAGCATTCACTAAGACAATTTTTGGAAAATGTTAATTTTGAATAAAACAAATTGGGATTCAGAACAAAATAATTTTATACAAAGCTCCCTTACTTCAATGATTAGAAGCCTTCTATTCTTTTCACCAATAATACAAAGAATTCTCTTCAAGTTATGGACTATCTGTAAAGGTAGGAAGAAAATAGTTGCTTATATGGCACACTCCTAACAATCCATATATAATGAAAACAAGTTATTTTAGGTGCGGAAAGCTTTCCAAGATGAAGGCTTGTTTCAGACACAAATAAGAACCAGAGAAGACCACAACTCTACCTTTTCTGCGTTTGTTTACTCTTTCTTTTCCTTTTTTGTGTTACTTAACTCTTTGAAGTGTCTTAAGTATTCATTTTAAATATCTCTAAGGGAAGAAAGGCTATTGAACAAGTGTATCCTAATTTTTTTATTTTATTTTTTTATTTCTTTATATATATATATATATATATATATATATTGCTTTTTATTTAGTTTTTAGCTTATTTTTTTATATTTTTAAATTTTGTTTTTAAGACGGGAACGGGTACAGGGTAAGTCGTTTAGAACATTTATTGTTTTATTGGCTTATACGGTGAGAAAATATGTAGGGTTCTATTTGATTAAATGGTTATTAGATCTGCATTTGTTCCAAGTGATAAATGTATGGCTCCAGAGAACGCAAGGTTTTCTTCCGTATATAGGTCCATCTCTGCTCCTTTAAAAATATACGTAAGTGATTTCCTAGCATAGTGTTTCCTCGCTGTACCTTCAGCAGCCAATGTAGTGTACCAGCAAATAACCACACTGCAAATTTATGAAATTTTGTGTCTTTGAAGCGAAACTCCAGTTGTACCGAACGTAAGCATTCCTCTGGACAAAGTATATATAATAATGGTTTATTCACTTATAGACATGACATACATGTTTCAAGTTTCGTTGAAAAAGTTTACATATTACAATATTTAGTTACATACATCAAGGCGTCCCGGAGGGAGGTCCAAATCGAGTCAGCCCGCTGACAGTTGTACAAGCGATGCTCAAGTGTATCATCTTCCACACATACGCCACAGATCTTCGGATTCACCCTCCCGTGACGCCACATCTCTGCAGTTGGAACCGTTTCATTAACAACTTCATAAACCGTTTCTCTCCAGATCGACGGAAGGTTACAGTTGGTTGCAATGGCCCAAACGCATTTCCAATCACGACTGTATTTTGTTTCCACATTAGGTCGTTGAATACCTGGCTGCGTCAAGTGACGATAGAGGTTCTTGATAGTCAGAAACTTCTCCAGTCGCTCCCCGGAATATTCAAGAGCACGAAGCTTGGCGACCAAACGATGAAATTCCCTTGTCGGTCTCTCCACGGTATGTAACTGGTCATACCAAAACTTATTGTCAATTGGAGATTCACTGCCAAGTAACGAGGACAATCCTCTTTCCTTCGTACCACTACTCGAAAACCTCAGTATTATCGGACACTTGTAGTACCGGGCACTTGGGTTGAACTTCATCCCGCTAGGTTGGGCTGCTCAGAAAGATTCACTGGAAGTTACCTCCGTATTTTTAGCATCAAAAGCCATGAGAACACACAGGGATAAAACTTGAAAGTGAAGAAAAGTGATTGCTTTTTGTATCAACAGTTTTTGTAAGTGTACGATTTGATGGTTTAAATGTAATTCACATCTGCATCCAAAACTAGTCAGAACATCAAAAGAGCATTTACCTTTTTCGATACCGACACAAAAGCAACTTCTGCTGCCAAAACAGACTAGAGCAGGAGGTTTTATATATTTAAGTGAAAAATAATAGTTTCAATAATCTAATGAACAGCATGATTCAGGACATTTACTTTATTTGTTTTCTATCTTACCCTTCAATTAATATAAAATCCTTAATTAAAATGATCATCCAGGCGTGCATTTAACTTTGAAACACACAGTAAGAAGATGCTATAGCAACTGAGCTGAGGGACTAGGCACTTTCTTTTCTTTTTTATACCTTATAAATAATCCTAAGCCTTTACTACAACTGGTTACATGTATATGCATTTTACATCTATTGTGATGCCTTGTATCTAAAATAGGATAATGTTTATCTTAAAGTAGATAAAGCAATAAGTGTTTGCACAAGATTACAGAAAGTCCTGTCTACATCACATAACGACCAAAACATTTGACCATATCTTAAAGTGTACTGCATTCCCTTGTAACTACATTAAGGTAGTGTTTATCTTGAAGTAGATAGAACAATAAGTGTTTGCACAAGAGTAGAAAAAGTCAGATATACATCATATAACGACCAAAACATTTGATTATCACTTAAAGTCTACTGTATTCACTTGGAACTTCAATAAGATAAACACAAATTATGTTACTTAGAGCGAATGGCCACTGAGCACTGAGTTTACAGTATTTGGGACGCCATTTACTTTTGCTTTCACTGAACACTTCATTTCTCGGCTCTAATAACTTACTTAACACCCTTCACAATTCTTCGCTAGTTCTGGCAGAGGGACAACGTGTAAGAAACGACAACAGAATTTGATGGTAATACAAACTTCCTTTAGGAGCAACATGTATTATATTTTGTAAAGCGGCTACTTACTGAACCACCCTCGTAAGAGCAGGTAGATACCACGCGACACAGTTTAAAACATTCATGTCAAAGACTGAGGTCTAATGCCTTTCATGTTCCTTTAGTATGATATGAGATATGGACGTAGATTAGCTTTTGCAATAATCAAATTATGTACTATCTTTCAAGAAAGTAAATGTACGATTTCCGCGGGTCACTATCACTCAGGCGTTCCGTGATTAGATGATATGAAGACAATTCGGGCATATTCATAGATGTATAGTGTCCTGGTCGCCATTTTAACCTGTTGCTCACTTCGAAGATTTCTAAGGCTATTTTAACCCAGTATAACAAAAGATTGACTATATATCACAAAGTAAGTAACAATTCTCTTGCAGCTGAGCTGAGAGCACGTGCTGTGATAAATATTACGAGGGCTCATGGTTCAAGTACCATCTTGTGGATATGTTTTTTATTCCAGATTTTTAATTTGTTAGATTAAGTAACGAACCAGCCGGTCCTCGTAGCCATGGTTGCTAAAGCGTATGTATCTAGTGTTCCGCCGCGTAGAGGGTCGCGGGTTCGAGTCCCGTCTTGGGCATGGGTTTTTATGTGTATAGTGAATATTTGTGAAACTAGGAAAACAGATCAGAAAATAAACGGAAATAATGAAAAATCGGTTAAATAAGAAAAGAAAATGTATATCTAAATACATAGATATATAATTTCAATTGAAAAAAAAATTACAACTGATCTCTTGGGGTAAGCTGTTACTAATGGCATTGATGAATTAACAAAACTAGAATGCTAGGAAGAATGCCGGCTTAATAGAACCAACATTTTTTTGTATATAACCTACTGCAAACACATGTGGCAAAATACATGCTGTCACTGAGCCGAGGATTCATGGTTCGAAGCCTAGTATGTAGTCATAGCTTTTATTCCAATGTTTTTACTTTGTAAGGCACTATAACGAATAAAATTATGCTTTCTCTCTTGCGACTAAGTTAATAACATGTTTTCGAAAGGAATGCCAGAAGTTTCCAGAAGGTTGCATGATAATTTTAATGGAGCCAACTCCTAAACGCTGTATACCATCCGTCTGTTCTAACAATAAGCTAATATATAAAATAACAAGAAATTGAATAATTCTCATATTGAGAAAAACAAACTTAGAGCTGCAATATAACTGTATAATCCAGTGGAGTATAAGACATAAAACTGAAAAGATATTCTGTGTAACCGTAGTTACAAATAGCCATTATTTCGAATTACAAAAAGAAGACGATATCCAAAGATAATGTTGCTTAGGAAAAAAAGTAAAAGGCTGTCATTTCTTTATGAAGCCAACGTCATACATTAACAAATGAATTAAATTATGAAACATTTGAGATTTATAGAAAACTATTTTTTGCTAGAATAAACAATAATTTGTGGAAACAAAGAATGAAAGAAATGAAATCTTGTGATTTAGAACCTGGTGTAATCGCCCCCAGCTATGATTATATCATTTAATCCTTCGTGCATGTTTGCAACCAATACAGAACACCGGTTTGGATTCTGCTGATAATGTTGCCATAGCTCCATCACATATCCATTCTCTATCGAGAATGTCTACCTAGACGGCACTCGTCATTCTCTCTGGTACTTGAATTAACTCCCCTGGACCTGATGCTGTCATGTAGGCCCATAACTGTGCTGAAATTCTTCCCGAATATGATGCTCGAACGACGTGTTGAGGTTCGTATCTAGTTCCTCGTGGTCTATACAGACATAGGGTCCCTTGCTGGTCGGATCGAAATTCCTTCTCGTCCCTCCAGATTACCAGGTCCCAATAAGCCTGAGGAAGATCGCAATGGCGCTGTGCTCATTGTAATCGTCTGGCTTTGTGTGCCTCTGTAAGAAAGAGCTTAGTGGCAGGATGATGTGCGGCAATACTTGTATCCTTTAATCGTTGGCGTATGGTGTCATATGACCAATCATACCCAACTGCTTTATCTAGAAAGATGGACCTGTGTCTTAGAGGCTGGTTCCTCTCATCTGCTACCAGGGCTTCATCTTGAGCAAGCGTTGTTGCACGAGGTCTAACTGAACGCCTGCGTGATTTGGCCCATTCAACTTCTCCCTCATGACACCTGTTCAGGCACTGCTTCACTGTTCTTCGGTCGCAACTCAGTTCTCTGGCAATTTGTGAAGCGTTTTCATCATAAAAAACACGGCATATAATTTCACCCTTTTGAGCTTAAGTCAGCACCACAGAACCTCGTGAAAGTGGCAGGCTATTTCACTATGATGAAGTCTCAGTGTAAGATACAAATGCATTGCATTACTTCCAGTAATATTTTGCACATGCGCAATAAATACAAGGCGGCAAAAAAGTATTTCATGTTGAGGGTTCAAACCGCAAATCATCAGTTTACTTGACACAGCGTGCGTTTTACCACTGAGCTACGCCAACAGATGTAATAGCGCTGGTTATATACAATATATACCTGTTGGTTCTATTAAAATCGCAATTCCACGGGTTTTCCAATTTCTTTGGTATTCTGCAATGCCTTATAGTAACAGCTTAGCTACAACAGAACAATTGTAAATTAGTTCCTTACTGCGTCCAACAAACTAAGAAATTTGGAGTTAAAAATTCTGACCACGTGTTACGGTTCGAACCTTGAAGCATGGTCTCGCTTATCTCAGCACACGCTTTGCCCTTGAGCTACGAGAGCGTTAAGATAGCTTGCCTTATATAACACATATATAGTGGTTCTGTTAGAATCATAATTCCACGTGTTTTCAGTTTTCTTGCACATTTTCCAACGCCTTGTAGTTAATAGCTCAGCTGCAAGATAATTATTACTTTGTGATAAATATTCAATCTTTTGTTATATTGGGTTAATATAGCCTTAGAAGTCTTCGAAGTGAGTAACAGGTTAAATAGGCGACTACGACACTATAAATCTATGAGTATCGCCGATGTATTTTTCATACCACCTGGTCACGGAATGCCTGACTGATACTGACCCGCGGAAAGTGTATATTTACTTTCTTGAAAGATAGTACAAGATTCTTCCTACGTAACAGATTTGTAATTTCAATCCTTTTGTATGACTTTCCAGAGGTCCAGAGGTAGTCCTAGTCGGGCGGGGCTTTCCCCGTCCGGGTGTCATATGCCGCAGTACCTAGCCGCTTTGCGGCTTAACCTGCGAAATGAACTAGTAGATCCATATTCTGCTGGGGTGTTTGAATTTGTTTACTGTTTGAAATTTTGGATAGGTTTGGAATGGGTTGCCCCTCTTTATCGTGGGCAGCTGTACTTAATCGTTCTCCCTTTTTGGGAGACACGAATTAGTTTTTTTTTTTTTTTTTTTGCCCCGTTTTGGATACGGGTTGTGTGGCGCTTGGTCCTTTGGCGTAGAAGTTGTTCCCAGAGACATCTGGGGTTTTCCTTGGGTTACCCAAGGGGTCCCAGGACGTCTCTCGGCAGTCTGAAGGACGGCAAGCGCCTTTGATCTCTCGGGTCATACCTTCCCAGGGAGTTCACTAAAGGGTTGGGGTGTATGACTTTCACAAAGTTCCCCATGATTTAGTATATGTTAAAATAGTCTCCGTTTCTAACCCGACAAGAAACAATATTCATTTTTGGGGTTTAAAATGCCATATCACTACTTCTTTTTTAAAATGATATAAAACCAATGTAAAACTACTTTGTACACAAAATAATCTCATGACTCAAATCAGAAAGTTTTCTAGCATTTAGCCATTCCTAATAGTAGCGTCCAGATTCTCCCTGCGCGCTATCTATCGGGCGATGTGTAACCACATGACTAAAATAGCACTTGCAGGCAGAATCACTAACTTCATGACGTATTACCCAAAATCAGTTTCTAGTAAGTGAAACAATAAATTGTTTGCTTTTAAATTGGAACGGAAGGATTTTCTTAATGGTTTGGTGTTTAGCCGATTTATTATTTATACTTCCTTTATTACATTAATAAAGACATTGATTTGTTGCCAAAACGGGATAACGACACTTTACTGTAAATCCACGTTTTAAAGTACCCTGAATCCTTAAAGTTCATTTCTGGACAGAGGTCTCTGAGTATACATTATCAACATAATTATAAAACAAAAGTTCGGTTCACTCCAGAAACGATTACTTAGAAATTTCCAAAGAAAGATGCTCAAAATGACCCCCTCCTCAACCTCTGATTACCCCTAATTTGTCATATTTCTGGGGAGTATTTCGATTTTATTGTAACGATATTGATAAATATATCGTATGTTCAAGATTTATTCACCAACTTGGAACTTGCTGAGAATAGTGTCTGAACTAATCTTCATGCCAAACTACTTTTGAATAACTGGTAAATCGAACTAGACGGAGGAAATCATATTACACAAAAAATTGGACCTTACAGATATAGAAAAAGTGTAGATTTTGCAAAAATATACATACACTTACTGTCTTATCAGGCATTTCCGACATATTCTTGTTATTAGTATACGTTTTCAAATAATTATAGTTCTGAAATAAATAGTCACCGGTCTTCTTCATCCGGTTGTCCTTCAACTATTTCTTTTCTGATTGCCATGAAAGTTATCTTCTAGTGTAATGCGATAGTAGAGAAAAAGTGAATACCGACTTACTACTTAAAAACGTAAATAAGTATTTGAAGTTACAAACTGAGAACAAGCACTTTTTTTAATGTACGTCCTCCAACGTTAGGTCATATCGGACGGTGAATGAATTGGGTGAAATGGTGCTCAAATGAGTCCAGGATCCATGAAGCTTAGAGCTACTTGACATTTGTCTTGAAGAATAAGGGAAAACCCGGAAAAAAGCTTATCCAGGTAACTCACTCTGACCAAGATTCGAACTCGAGACCTCTGGAGCGTCAGGCAGACATGCTACCATCTACGCTACCGAGGCGGGCAAACAAGCATTATCTCGTAAATATTTAACGCTTTGAAACGTATACTTCGAATAAACTGTGTTCTTCAGTAAGATCTAAATAGGTATTTTTTGTAAATACAATTCCAGTTATATAAAAGTTATGTATAATGAACCCTTAACCAGATGTACCAAAAAAACTGAATAAGTATATCTTGCCAAGGAGAGTTAATAAGAAAATAATACGTCACTTTGAGAAATGTTTTAACGAAATAAAAGAATAAACAAAATTTAAATATAGGAAGGAAGATTTTGTATAAAAGTATTTCTTTGCTTGTTAAACAATTATTGCATTTTGCCTCCTCTACCTCGTACGTAGACATAGAAAATGTAAATTGACACCTAAAAGAATTCCGCTTTTGCCATGGCCGAAGAATTTACGAACTGTCGTAATGCACGAGATTTGGAATTCCTTTCTGTTTGGATGACCTGGGCATGAAAACTGGATTTTGATTTTATGTTTTAGAAAGGGTATGCAAATTGCAGCCAAATATATGTGGTACTTAAATCAAATCGCTACTACCAAATGAAAAAAAATGGAACAAGGTGTAGTCAGCTGTAGCCTATGTCAAATCCGGATATTTTATGGTAATCACAAACATTTTGCTTACAACTTCGAAACTGACAGATGAAGAACTTGTTAGTGATATTCCGATCAAGTATGCAAAAGATTGGAACAAACACCACTACCAACCATTTAAAGCCTTCAAAATGTATAATGAGAAACCATACACACACGCACGCACAAACGCACACACGCACGCACACACACAATTTTCGAAACAATATTGCTGTGGATTTTCGTTTGACAGATTAATGTATTGTTTAAAGAAGTGCTACAACTGGTATATCAGGTACATCTCTTCTACGTTCCTATAATACATGAAAACGTGAAAATGTCGATACAGAGATGGCAGTAGAAATACTCGTTTTGAGGTTTCCTGACCGAAACGTATTTTTAGAAAAATGCCTTGTGTGCATTTGTGTGCGTGTGTGTGCGCGCGCACGCGTTGTACGTAAGCGTGAGACGCAGAGAGAGTAGAGTAACTGGAAAGCGAAAAGTTGATCAAATACCAAAGTATGCATGCATATTCGATGGTGCAAAAAGGAGATTTTCAAGTAAATTCCTCTGGCACACTGCCGCTCACGTGGCACTATTTAATAATTGTTTTTAATCCAAGATAACTGCAATACTTTAATTAAACAACACATTTAAACATTTTCACAACAGTGAAATGCGTATACCTCTCATTTGTCTGGAATTCCTTGTGAATACCTGTGAGTCCCATGGATTTTAAAAAAGATTGATTAAGTCCTACTGTACAAAAATGTAGATCTCAATAAATAGTAAGAGTTTATATAGAATACATTTCTTAGTATAAACGATTTTCAGGGTAAACCTTTAAACGTAATATGTAATAACTTAAACTGGATGTTCATTACTAAACTTAAGGTTTTGCCAGATTTGAAAGGTCAGCAATGATTCTTAAATTTGTATTTTCACTTTTCTTAGAGATCTATTGCAAAGTAAAGGTGATAAGTATTGTATTTCCTAGTCTTCTGAACATTATTCTTATTAAACCTTATTCTTCTGTCCACCTTGTTAATTAAGTAAGCCTTCAATAACTGTTTTATTGCAACTAAAGTAATCAATAAGTTAAAGTGATAATAAGACGTTTCCCAAGCTGGTCACACTGTAGTGGCTTTTAAATCTCTAGCTTTGCAATAAAACAAAAATATATAAAAGTAAATATGACGTATTACCTTCACCTGAAATCCTCTACCCCGTACTTGAATTTTTCTCTTATATATCATCCTTTTGTTTACTTCATTAGCACAAAGTAGGGTTAAATTAAAGGTACAAAATCCAATTTTTCAGAAATGGTTTTATTATATAATTACATTCCTTTGTATCTAATAAGAAACAAAGGGACATACAAGGCTCATTCAATATGGAAATCTTTAAAACTGGTTTGGTATATGACGGCTTTCAAATTACGTCCTCATTGAGAAAAAACGAGACGATCTTGCACATCAAAATATACAAAGTTCTTGAAAACTCAAACGAAAAAGGAATGTCCTTAAAATGGTTAATGGCGCAAAATGTTTTATTTAATATATAATACTCAGGGGTAGTGATATTTCGCACTTTGATTTTTACATTTATCATTTTATACTATTTATACATTTGCAATTTAGCATTTCATAGCATTTAAAAATTTTAATTTGCGTTAACTTTTTAAAATGATGAATATTAGCATTATTTATATGAGATTTAAAACGCATTTATGGAGTGGTTTTAATGACAGTGAGTTAAAAGTGCATGAACTGTCTATTTATTTTACATTAATTTAGGTTAAAGCAATACACAGAAATACAGAACAAGTTGATATACACAGAAATACAGAACAAGTTGATACAGACTAAAGCATACTGCATAACACAAAAAATATAAATACATGCTGATGTAGAACTAGCACAATAAAAAGAAAATGCGCAAAATTAGAATTGCACTTACTGATGTGACCTACGCATAGAATGAATGAAAGTTGCGCGTAAAGCCAAACAGAACATTGAAAACCGGAACTTTGGCAGCTGAGAACTCCAAATGGAATTAACATATGTTCAACACTTTCTTAAAATTAGGAATGCTATTGGTTTTCAGAGACAAGGATTTAAATGTCCCGTTCACTGAGCTATGAAGATAAATTTATGACAGTCATTAGGCGTCGTAAGAGAGGCCTCTTTTGCAAAACAACTGAAAGTGCTTCAGTACCAAACATACTTCATATGGGCATTGGTGGAACAATAGGCTAATTTACCGGAAAGGGTTTGTTACACATTGCGGAAGAGTGGTCACTTACTTTATAACTTTCTAAGCATGTAAAGGTTCTACAAAATTTTCTGTTAAAGTTTCCAGAAGAAAAAGCATTGGGAAAATATAATTAACTGGGAAAATGTTCGATTTCGCATTTATATCGCATTTTGAGTCAATTTTACACTCTATCGTGCTATATCGCATTTGCGAAAAATCACCACCTCAAATAATACTGTATAATTTAGAGATATTGTATGTTTTCATTTACAATTTTGTTAATTTGAATTTAAAAAGTATAAAAAAAATTAAAAAATGAAGACGATTTTAAGGGCTACTCCCAAGTAAATTAACCTACAGAGACTTTGTAAATATAACCTTTTAGTTCAATTCCTAAAATTATTTTAATAAAGTAAAATAATAAAACGTGCATGCAAAAAGTGGTTAAAGTTAGCACAATTTTCTCTAAGCGTTCTTTTCATATAGAATTTCATTAAAATTCTCTTGAAAAATGTTTCCTCTGCTTCTGGAAAAATCCTAAACTTAGATACCATATTTGACTTTGAAAATACGTTTCGTTTCTGGTTTATGCTGTTTCTAATCTCTTTCTCTTTTGCACACCCAGAAAGAGAGAGAGGGTGGGGGAGATGGAGAGAGAGAAGACGTGCAGAAAGTAAAACCAGCACTCATGTAAAATACGGTGGAGATGGTATCAGATAAAGCGGACTCAACGAATGTCGGGTACTTTAATTTTCCTTACCACGTACAGAGGAGATTGGAGAGCGTTATATTCCAACTAAAATGGCGCTACGAATATGTGACCAGAAATAAACATATTGAGATCCCCTGAGTTCTAAAAACATTATCAAAAAAATCCAGTACCTAGTTGTGAGCCTGCACGCGCGCATAGTTACGTACATATGTATGTGACATGTAATATTGGATAGATGCAAGCTTTTTTTTAAGTGCTGTATGTTCAACCTTCATCCCAGAATAATGATAAATATCTGTAATTATGAAAGGGTAGAGCCAGACTGAAAAGTCCAATGTCATAGCTATAGCATTGAATTTTTTCAGTCTGGCTCTACCCTTTCATAGTGCGTCCTACTCACGGCTAGTGCGATAGAACAATTAATTTCTATCCATAATTATCTGAAAAATTGTTTTATCGACCTCTATTTAACTCTTATGTATTTGAGATTATTTTTGGTCAACAACTGTATATTCCAAACTTTTTGGGAATGCACACTAAAGTCCACTTCATTTGGAAGTAACTGCATAATCTTGCATAACTCTAAGAAAGGGACAGAGCATGCACAATAAATGAATCTATAATGGTCACTACTGCAGTGCTTGGAACTTGGCGCTATGTTGTAACCAGTCTAATGAGTTTGTAATTGAATTAATGGCTGTAGCACATTTGTGTAAGAAACTTAAGACTTACATGTTTCAGCAGACTTCAGACCGCCAAGCGTTATATTACGTCCATTATATCAACGAAATAACGGCCATCCTCATTTAGAATATTTCTGTGGAGCACTATAACCAATTAATCACTAGAAAGAGCCGCACGAACTAGTTCACCTTCAACCAACAGGTCAACTGGCGTAGCTGACAAATGCATGTATGTACTTCGCAAACTCTTTTCTCGGGCGCTGTTCATCTTTTTAAACAAAAGAATGCAAACCAATTAAGGGCATAGTGACGGCATGGTATTCGAGTCTGCCCATTTAACCAAGGCCACCTTAACTCACAGAGCCCTATAGTCCAACCTAGTTAATGTTTCTGACATTACTAGAACAGGCGCATTGCTGACATTGTTATTTGAGTGAACCGCTGATACACAAAATTGTTGTTTTAGGGTTTTGAAAGGACGCAAATATAGACATTTTAATGTGTTACAAACATATGATTTTTCTATCGTATATCGTTTGTATACAAATTATTCTTACGAAAGATTATTTTCTAGCTTACTTTAATTGAAATAAAAGCGTTGTAAGAGTATTGCGATTACAATTTTAATAGATAAAAAGCGTATAGGAATAGTAACATGCTATTGCAGTATTATTATTATTATTATTATTATTATTATTATTATTATTATTATTATTATTATTATTATTATTATTATTATTATTATTATTATTATTATTATTATTATTATTATTATTATTATTATTATTATTATTATTATTATTATTATTATTATTATTATTATTATTATTATTATTATTATTATTATTATTATTATTATTATTATTATTATTATTATTATTATTATTATTATTATTATTATTATTATTATTATTATTATTATTATTATTATTATTATTATTATTATTATTATTATTATTATTATTATTATTATTATTATTATTATTATTATTATTATTATTATTATTATTATTATTATTATTATTATTATTATTATTATTATTATTATTATTATTATTATTATTATTATTATTATTATTATTATTATTATTATTATTATTATTATTATTATTATTATTATTATTATTATTATTATTATTATTATTATTATTATTATTATTATTATTATTATTATTATTATTATTATTATTATTATTATTATTATTATTATTATTATTATTATTATTATTATTATTATTATTATTATTATTATTATTATTATTATTATTATTATTATTATTATTATTATTATTATTATTATTATTATTATTATTATTATTATTATTATTATTATTATTATTATTATTATTATTATTATTATTATTATTATTATTATTATTATTATTATTATTATTATTATTATTATTATTATTATTATTATTATTATTATTATTATTATTATTATTATTATTATTATTATTATTATTATTATTATTATTATTATTATTATTATTATTATTATTATTATTATTATTATTATTATTATTATTATTATTATTATTATTATTATTATTATTATTATTATTATTATTATTATTATTATTATTATTATTATTATTATTATTATTATTATTATTATTATTATTATTATTATTATTATTATTATTATTATTATTATTATTATTATTATTATTATTATTATTATTATTATTATTATTATTATTATTATTATTATTATTATTATAATTATTATTATTATTATTATTATTATTATTATTATTATTATTATTATTATTATTATTATTATTATTATTATTATTATTATTATTATTATTATTATTATTATTATTATTATTATTATTATTATTATTATTATTATTATTATTAGTAGTAGTAGTAGTAGTAGTATTATTATTATTACTGTTATTGAACAAGTGGAAAAATTAATAAGGGATATATGGAAACGACTTATGACACAAAACGTAATTTGAAATAAACCTGTGGTATCAAGCGATCTAAATAGCTGTACAGTACGCTTTCGTCTATCGCTAAGTGTTTATCAGTTAAACAAAATTTTACAGATTCTCTTCCAAATAAACTGGACTTCATTGGCACTCAAAGAATTCAACATAACCATACAATTCGCTTGCCACGTACATGCCTTAATGGCATGTGATATTTTAATAAAAACTGCCAGAGTCATTTACGACTATCATTTGGACAAACATTCTATGTAAAGAGTATTTTGGCTTGGGATGGGGAGGCTCTTCTCTGGAAAATGATTTTCTCACACTTAAGTACCAAGTTTGATATGTTTTCAAAATTTTTGTTTTGAATTACACCGTTCAAGACAAACAAACACCGCGGATTTTGGGGATCTCGAGGTTTGTGAGGTGTTGGTAGTAAATTTTTGAGTGAAATGCAATACCTACCATTTCTATCCACAACACTAAGTACTGGTACCAGAACTCATGCATATTTTTTTCCAAAGTGCACCACGGAGCATTTTTTTAGTTAATGTCTTCCAACCTTAAGTTATATCGGACGATGAACCAATGTTGAGCTAGCTGTGTAACCAGAGTGAATTACTGCTATCATATAACCCTGGTACACAAAATATATGGTTACTGTCGTAGGTTTAAAAAGTTTACGTCTCTTCAAGCTACTGCAATGTTTGAAATTTTAAGTGATAAGGTTTTTGTTTATCTTGTGTTTGTTATTATCTTCACTACAACGGAGAACATAGGACAGTCGTGGATTTTCCAAACATTTTCTCTCACGTGTTGGAAATTTGAGTCAAGGTTTCTTGTCCAACAGTTCGATTGTTTCCATTTGCTTTAATTCCCTAATCCAGAATAGTATGCTTCGCTGTTTAAATGTTCATCAACAGAAGTCAATTATATATATTGGGGTGAGTTATATGGATAAGGCTTTCTCAAGGGTTTTCCCCTATCCTGAAAGACGAATGTTGGGTAACTCTAAGCTCCAAGGACCACGGACTCATTTGAGCACACTCATAAGTAAGATATATTACTTTATTTACGTCATCCAATGCTGTCATATCGGACGATGAATGAAATGAATGAAATGTTGCGAAAATGAGCCCAGGGTCCATGGAGCTTTGAGTTACCAACATTCGTCCTTCTGGATAAGGGAAAGCCCCAGGAAAAGAAGCTTATCCAGGTAAGTCACCCTGACGGAGATTGAAACTCGGGACCTCTTAAACGTGAGGCAGACACGCAGCCATCCACGCTACCAATGCGGGTGGTCTCGGCTCTGCATGGCGGAATGATATGCTCAGAGTAAACACATTCTCCGGTCGCCGAGCCGGCCTAGTGGACCGTTTTAGGAGGGATGCCGGTTGTGCCAGCCTGCCTGTGTATTCCGAGCCCTAGAGGCTGCCTCTGGTCTCCCAATCTAGTCTTGCGGACTGTTTCGGTTTTCCTGGAACGCCGGGGAGTTTCCAACAGACAATGTAGTGACCTCGTGACTCTGTCTCGACTCTTTCTCGTGACTCCTTGGGGCAGAGTTACAAAAGATCAATCTGGTCGATGTGCCGAGTCCGTTCCATAAAACTCTTATCTGATCACCATAAATCTCGTAAATACATTCTCAACATTTTAATCAAAAAGTATGTTTAAAAGAGGTCCATTTTCCTCTTTATCTGTGTGTACATATGTGTGTCTGACTGTAAGCAGCTGAACTCAAAGACGAAAACTCAACAAATGCCCAACTCGGTATTTCAATTTAGCTCTCGCATTTTTCGAAGTATACGACATTCTTCAAGAACAATTTAAGCTATAATTTATTTAATAAATTTTAGAAAACATTTATTTCCTCGAACTTGGTTCTCTCAACTTTTATTAAAGTAGCGTTCGTTTAAGATGCAAAACTTGCAAATGAAGTTTATAATTTCGTGAAATAATCTGTCTGGTCTTCGTTCGAAAAGAATTTTGTATAACAGGAAATAATAAGAGAAAAAAAAACGTATAATACAAACGTTAGTTTTTTTAAACACACAATTATGCATTTTAAATGAGTTATATGTTTTATATCAGATAATTCGAGATATCCATAATAATATTTAGAAGTTTATCGCTTTTAAGATGCTGTTGCTGTTTAGTTAACTCTTGGTTTCTCATAGAAAGAGTAGGAATATCAAAACCGGTACAAAACGATCCGTTTTAAAACATTTGGCTATTGCCTCATGTACCTACACTATTTGTGTGAAAACAGAAATGTGGAGTCATTTTTGGAAGTGATTATCTCGATTGATAAAATGTGGACAGAAAAATAAAGCCACATATAAAGATATATAAACACACTTGATGCGTGACGTTCACATAATTTTCTCTACTCCTTGTTTAGCTAACTGTTGCTATAAGTCATATTCTTCTCTTCCATATGTGGGTTTGGTGACTCAGTTGGCTAGGTGCTGGCCTGTTCATCTCAAGGTCATTGGTTCAAATCCGACCGAGACGAATGGTGTTTAAGTTTTGTTTAAAAGCGATGGCCTATACCAGTAATGTAGTGATCTATAAAACAAGTGCAGGACGAGATTTCAGCACACCCGACAATTTACGATGTTATGAACAAACAAAACATGTATTTAATTTTTAAGTAATATAACCATTTTTAGAAACAGTAATAGCAAAGGTTTTTCTTGTGATACAATAGCAATATGAGCATATCTACCATAAGCGATAGTGGTGGCCGCTAAGTGTTGACCATCAAATTATTCCTTTCTTTTTGCATGATTCAATTATAAAAAGACTTGCCATTTGAGAAAAGTGTGCAGGAGAATTTAAACAAATAACGGATATATACCGTATTTACTATAAATTAAGACTCTCCTTCTTTAAACCAAATTTAAATAGGTAACTAAAGAGCGAACCTCTTACTCTTTCATGATTATTCCAATCCACGTCACACCCTGGCATTAATGACTTGTTTCTGGTGCTTAATGGAGGGTGAGAGGCTTGAGGTCCAAGATAATATTTACAACCCTTAGTGATGTAAGCTCATTCACAAGTTCCAAGAAATGCTTTGAGGTGCCAAATTATTTTGGAATAACTATAAGTAACCTCCAAGTAATTTGTGTAATTCGGAAGATGCTGGTATTATGTAAGGAAAGTCAGTTTCTCATCTTCTCCCCAGGTATCTGCTCCTTTCTTCGCAAACAAGTGAAAGGTGAAACGATTTCCTTAGAATTACAGCCTGATTCAAATTAACGGAGTAGGTCTAATATACCCATACACGTCCTTTTTTATTTTTCCTATAATTTGCGCAAAACTTGACAGGTCTTATAATCAACGAATTTTCATTTTTCAGTAAATACTGTGAGTTCGAGAAAAATATGTTTAAAATAAATATTAGGCTTCAAAGATATCTAATAAATATTTTTGGGATGGCATTTAGTTCCGTATTTTATTTAAGAAAATCACACATCTGTATCTCTTATTCTTAATAGTTATATAAAACATTCAAAATTAATGACGTAGCTCTCTGGGTTAAATCGAAAGATTAATATGTTTGATATCCTTCCGGTTGACTATATATTTCATTATTTATCTTTACATTGAATGTTGTTTGATATGTTCTAACACACAGAGATATTGTCGGTTCAAGATAAGAAAAAATAAAACCACTTGTGGCTTGTATTTGCTCCACTTGTCATGGAAAGTAATTTTCCAGTCAAGTGTATGCTCAACAAAAACTGAAACTTGGCCTGTGGTCGCTCCATTTTAACTTTTTAGGTAGAAACTTATGAAACTTATCATCTCATCTTGTATCTTGTTGTGGCTAAAGTTTCTTGCAACTCCTGAAGAAGCTCCGCAGAAATTGCAAGAACCACTGAAATGCGGCTTTTAGGAATCGCTGGAGTATGTAGTTGATAAAGTTACCTTCTCTACAGGAGAACCGCCATTTCTTATACTTTGAGAATGAAAAGCAGTTATCAATTCAAATAAATTATAATATATTGTATTTAAAAGTGAAGTCCCTACCTCGGGTAAAGTGCAATATTACAATAGCGAGTGAAATGTGGCAAAGTACCTTTACTTTTAACAGAAGTAATATTTAAATTGCGGAATCCTTAAAGTAAGCTTTATAATACAGCAGCAGGTAATAAGAATATTTTATCTCCTTTTTTATCCTTATGCGTTTCGTTAATAAATTAGCACTTCTGTTTTGCACAAATTGTGTTTGCTGTTGAGAATACTATGCAAATCCAACTGTTGAATAAATGACCTTACACTGGTCTCATACAGCTCGTTTACCACCTAATCATATTTTAAAGTTAATCATAGTTACCAACCTTGTGTGAGAGTTATTTTGTTTTACTCAGGGCCGTATTCCTAAAATAAAAAAAAATAAAAAAAAACTTTTTCCAGATGTTGGAGAACCGATCAGAATTCGGCACTTGTAGATTCACCTTCCTGCTTTGGTTGTCCTCAGCATGACTATGACTTTTTATCCATTCTTTTACGTAATCCTCTGGGTTCGACATATGTACTCGAGGTCCGTTAATAGTCATAAACATTATTTGAATATGTTTAATGTGTTATACATGTCCATATATATATATAGGTACCCAACCACAGAAGCGCCCTTGTCAGGTCCTTGGGAGATTATGACCCCACTAGACGCCGTTCTAGACAGCACCGGTTACCCCGCATGGCTTGCGGGCATCCGAGCTAACCAGGGAGCTAATCTGAACAGCAGCAACAGCTGAGCTCCACATAATCCGTCTCAGCTGCTTGGCATTAACATTATTCCCCAAATTAAACATAAAAAAAACACCAGGGTGCAGGGCATTGCATCTTGTCCTTCAACCCCTAGGTACATGTTTGTAACCTCATAACCAACATCAATCTAAAAACCCACATCTCACCCTACAACATCCCGAAATCTATACCTTACCTGCGGTAAAACCCCTAACGGGTGGGCACGCAGCAAAAAGCTTCTGGCTATATGCACCACATGGCATGGCATATATATTTGAGCCGGGGAAACTAGCCCATTATCTTTGTATCGTTTTATAGAAAGTTTAACATTACAGAATATATAGAGCTATACACCTAAAGATCACCATCCACTTTGAAAAATCATTTGTATGTTAAATAAGCTGGTTTATTCTTATACATAGATATATCTCTCTCGTAATAAGTGAAGTGTTTCAGCTGCTCTGAGTGTAGCCCGCCTTGGCAGCGTGCCTGCCCCATGTTCAAGAGGTCCTGAGTTCGAATTTCGGTTAGGATAAGTTACCTGGATAAGTTTCTTTCCAGGGTTTTTCCTTAACCTAACAGACAAATGTCAGGTATCTCTAAGCTCCATGGACCCCGGTCTCATTTGAGCATCATTTCACCTATTTCATTCATCGTGGAATATGACTTAACCTTGGAGGACGTAAATTACACACACAAACATACAAACACACACAAACACACACACACACACACACACACACACACACATACACACTACTCTGAGTGTGATAAGTGCCTATAAAATGCGCTTTATGTTTGTCTTCGTCTTCTGCTGACACTTTAAAATCTTAGGTCCTCCCTCACTTTTCCTCTTGTCTCCTTTTTTGAGATGTGGAGAGTCACAGCTTTTTACACAAGCTGTGTCGATAACCTGAAGCGGAAGGATTAAGTTCGCTTGGCAAACTTGACTATTTGCCAGAGATTTCCTTCTTAGAAGCATTCTACAAGGTCTGTCTTACAGCAGTTAAAATAAAAGAGTCAGATATTCTATATAAATAATTATTCGAAGAGTAAACATTGGAATATTTATGAAAAAAACATGGTTTTGTTAAGTTGAATGAATTAAGCGTTCACTATGACAATTTTTAGTCAATTTGAGCTGATAAAACAAAATAAGTGACATTTAGACAGCACACCCCATCCTTCAAGCGCAAGTAATATTTCTAAGGAAAATAGGACTTTTGAACAAGTGCCAAACAATAAAAGATAAATACATTATCTAAGTGAACTATTAAGATAAGCTTTATAAATAAGGCAATACTAGACTGGATAAATGAACTGCAGATATTAATATATAACAATATTTACTGTCACATGTATGGACTAAAATATGGACCAAATAATGCAAATCAATATTTGTAAGTTATACCAGCAACAGAAATGAAATATAGCAGGATATACATAACTGGACGGGATCAATATATGTATTCGTGAAGAACTAAAAGTATAATGATAGATGTCAAGGATTTCAATAGTATAGACAAGTAATAAGAATGAGGGGTAATAAATACATGCTCACCTCCTTAGGAGAGTGCAGATGATGAACGATCGGAGGTCGGAGTGGAAAACTGGTTCAACTGAGAAGAGTGAAGTCCTTAAGAGTAAATATCGCCCGCCTCGGTAGCGTAGATGGTAGCGTGGCTGCCTCACGTTCAAGAGGTCCCGAATTCGTATCTCGGTCAGGGTGAGTTACCTGGATAAGTTTTTTACGGGGTTTTCCCTTATTCTGAAAGACGAATGTCGGGTAACTCTAAAATTTATTATGGACCCTGGCATCATTTTACCCATTCCATTCATCGTCCGATATGAATTACGTTGGAGGATGTAAGTTACATAAAAAAGGACTTAAGAGTAAATAAAGTAATAGATAAGTATTCTATTTCTTCTGTATTGTTCATAACCTAAGCACAGTTCTATAGTGAAATGCATAACAGAGTAATGACGAAACGAGTGTCCCATGCAAATCTTTTAAGTTTAATCCGGTGCTAAGTCTCATTTCAATCTCCACGTACGATGTGCGATACCAGAAATAATGGGTGACGAATTCTGAAGATTGGGTTTATAGTTCCATATAAATTAATGGACCAGAAACATCCCGTAAGGATATATAACGTTAATGTTATTCTTTATCGAAGCATTTGTTGAAAATCGTGGATGCAAAGATTACTAAGGCCTAGTATATATCGAAACAGCTCTGTAGCTTTAATATTTATAATGTCACCGAACGTTCGCTTGATTTTATTTTGGAGTTATTGAAGAACACAGGGAATGTTTACACTTTCTGTTTTACATTCCCCTCCCCATAGGTAAACATCACATTATTGTGATATACCGCACGACTGTAAACCAGGGATTTACTGTATGCCCGCCTCTGTGGTATGGGAGCAGCATATCTGCCTCACATTCAAGGGGTCACGTATTCAAATGTTAGTCACGGTGATTCATCTGGATAAGGGACATTCCGAGGTTTTCTTATATAACGGGTAACTCTAAGCTCTATGTATCCTTGGCTCATTTGAGCATCATTTCACCCACTTTCAACGTTGCTTAATAATAATAATAATAATAATAATAATAATAATAATAATAATAATAATAATAATAATAATAATAATAATAATAATAATAATAATAATAATAATAATAATAATAATAATAATAATAATAATAATAATAATAATAATAATAATAATAATAATAATAATAATAATAATAATAATAATAATAATAATAATAATAATAATAATAATAATAATAATAATAATAATAATAATAATAATAATAATAATAATAATAATAATAATAATAATAATAATAATAATAATAATAATAATAATAATAATAATAATAATAATAATAATAATAATAATAATAATAATAATAATAATAATAATAATAATAATAATAATAATAATAATAATAATAATAATAATAATAATAATAATAATAATAATAATAATAATAATAATAATAATAATAATAATAATAATAATAATAATAATAATAATAATAATAATAATAATAATAATAATAATAATAATAATAATAATAATAATAATAATAATAATAATAATAATAATAATAATAATAATAATAATAATAATAATAATAATAATAATAATAATAATAATAATAATAATAATAATAATAATAATAATAATAATAATAATAATAATAATAATAATAATAATAATAATAATAATAATAATAATAATAATAATAATAATAATAATAATAATAATAATAATAATAATAATAATAATAATAATAATAATAATAATAATAATAATAATAATAATAATAATAATAATAATAATAATAATAATAATAATAATAATAATAATAATAATAATAATAATAATAATAATAACAATAACAATAATAATAACAATAATAATAACAATAACAATAACAATAACAATAATAATAACAATAATAATAACAACAATAATAATAACAATAATAATAATAACAATAACAATAACAATAACAATAACAATAACAATAACAATAACAATAATAATAATAATAATAATAATAATAATAATAATAATAATAATAATAATAATAATAATAATAATAATAATAATAATAATAATAATAATAATAATAATAATAATAATAATAATAATAATAATAATAATAATAATAATAATAATAATAATAATAATAATAATAATAATAATAATAATAATAATAATAATAATAATAATAATAATAATAATAATAATAATAATAATAATAATAATAATAATAATAATAATAATAATAATAATAATAATAATAATAATAATAATAATAATAATAATAATAATAATAATAATAATAATAATAATAATAATAATAATAATAATAATAATAATAATAATAATAATAATAATAATAATAATAATAATAATAATAATAATAATAATAATAATAATAATAATAATAATAATAATAATAATAATAATAATAATAATAATAATAATAATAATAATAATAATAAGAATAACAATAACAATAACAATAACAATAACAATAACAATAACAATAACAATAACAATAACAATAACAATAACAATAACAATAACAATAACAATAACAATAACAATAACAATAACAATAACAATAACAATAACAATAACAATAACAATAACAATAACAATAACAATAACAATAACAATAACAATAACAATAACAATAACAATAACAATAATAATAATAATAATAATAATAATAATAATAATAATAATAATAATAATAATAATAATAATAATAATAATAATAATAATAATAATAATAATAATAATAATAATAATAATAATAATAATAATAATAATAATAATAATAATAATAATAATAATAATAATAATAATAATAATAATAATAATAATAATAATAATAATAATAATAATAATAATAATAATAATAATAATAATAATAATAATAATAATAATAATAATAATAATAATAATAATAATAATAATAATAATAATAATAATAATAATAATAATAATAATAATAATAATAATAATAATAATAATAATAATAATAATAATAATAATAATAATAATAATAATAATAATAATAATAATAATAATAATAATAATAATAATAATAATAATAATAATAATAATAATAATAATAATAATAATAATAATAATAATAATAATAACAATAATAATAACAATAATAATTAATAACAATAGTGGAATTACTGAAATTTACGCGTTTTCTACAAGACCTTAGCACAGTGATGTCCAACTTTATGCAAAATAATGTAGAAAGGATAGATTTCTCTCCAACTACTCTTCTCCAAACTATGAGTCACGGAACTCCTGTGCAAACCCAATGATTGGTTAGCTAGTCACTTATAAGATAAGAACGTTGGGTACCCTGCCTTAGAGTGAAACTAAGCGGTCGGCTAGCTTTTATGGTGGTCATGACGATTTTTCTGCCATGTAGGAACGGTAGGTGTGTCATTACGTACAAGCACTCGAGTTTCAAAGTGGTCCATATTACATTTCATTCATTATAGCATGTAGATCTTCATTAAGCTATACATATTCTATAAATCTCATTTTGGAAGAGAAAATTGCGTCGTAATTTTTTCTACCTTTTTTTCATTTATGACCTTTAAGTACAATGGTCATATCGGTGGCCATTCTCCTTTGGTGCCCACCTCGGTAGCGTGGTGGTAGCCTCACGTTCAAGAGGTTCCGAGTTCGAATCCCGGTCAAGGTGAGTTACCTGGATAAGGCTTTTTCCGGGTTTATCCCTTATCCTGAAAGACGAATGTCGGGTAACTCGAAGTTCTATGGACCCCGGGCTCATTTGAGCATCATTTCACCCATTTCATTCATCGTCCGATATGACTTAACGTTGGAGGACGTAAATTACAAAGAAAGAAAATTCTATTTTTGGAACTTATCGCCTCTCTTGCGAAGGTTATAACGTTGGGTTGCAGATACTTTGGATTTCTAATCATTAGATCTCTCTCTCACACACACACACACACACACACACACACACACACACACACACACACACACACACACACACACATACACACACTGCTACACTCATTCATACTTCCAGACCCACGGAAAGAAGGGGAATCAGCTTGGTTGGAGAAAGATCCCCCACTACCAGCCGGGAATCAAACCAGGGACCTCTCGAACTACAGATAGATGCTCTACCAACGGAGCTGAGGTACCAGCCTCTACTGTTTATAATCACAAAAATTCAATAAAGTGATTTTGAACCTTTTTCCCACGCGTTATTTATCTCACTTTTAATCAATATCGCAAATATAGTAAGACAATTTTGGATTCTTATTTTCGTGCACTTCCAATTAGACCAAAAGCAGCTGAAGAACGAATATTTGTAAAGTAGATAATATGTTACTTCTGGTTCGTTAGTGTTTTCAAAGCAATTCAAGAGAAATCTATTAAAATATAGTCTAAAATTTAGATATTATTATCGATGACATAATAAAATGGTGTTATTTTAAACAAAATTTTAACCGTTTAATACGTAAAATAATGAATATATTAAAACTGATAATTTACAGTTAAATTTGAAAACGGTTTAACAATTATTACTGTTAATGTACAGGCAATGAAAATGTATACTGATGAAGCAGGTTACATAAGCTATATGGAATTGTTTCCTTAGCATGATTTGTCACGTTATTAGTACAGAAGAAGTAAAAAGACACCGATATGAATGCAACACAACACTGAATGTACTACCCCATATTCGGGCTTACAAGTGTTTAGAATAAAATTGACAGTTTTCATATTATCATCATGATCATGATCATCATCATCATCATCATCATCATCATCATCATCATCATCATCAGTATCATTATCATTATTACTATTATTATTTTTTCAGAAAAAATAATTTATGTGGACATTCAAAGAGCCATAAGTATGCACATTTTACTGTTCAAATGTTGTAGGTGTATCTTCAAATTCAAATACATATTTTTGTAACTCATTTATATTTATAATACACATAATAGAATTGTCATATGTTCATTAAGTACTTATTGGCTCATTTATTCCTCATGACATGTTTTTACAGTTGCAGAATTGGGAATACAGTGTACTACAGTATATTTTCTTAACGTCTCAAAAGTAATTTCTTTCAAACACTGTCAGCATAGCTCCAAGTAACATAAGTGGTGCAGACAAAATGTAAGCACTTGTGCTATTCACTTAATTTTGTTATTTTCAGTTGAACTGCTTGCACTCAACAGATTCTTGATGCATACACATTGGCATATCTACGACTTTTATCTAGACCTTTAAGAAGCATTACGGTACTCTAGAACTACACTCCGACAGAAAATCACGGAGGAGTACTAGTGTCCAGTGCTGTTATCATGAAGCCACTGGCAAATTGCCGCCGAGCTACTGTATGCCCATCACAAGAAGGCCAGCGGGGAATGAAGGGAAGATGAGCTTGAACTGTTTATCTGCTCTGATAGTGGATATGTTTACTACGAATTGAGTGTATGAGAGTGCAGAAACATCCTTCTCCCAAGGAGCGCAAGTTTCACCACCTGTCAATATGGTATTGTGTGGTTCTTAAATAGTAGATAGATACACAAATAGTTTTAGAAATATGTAAATAGGAAATTAAAGAAGTAAAAATACCGTTAGATGTTATAAACAATTCGCTTACTCAAAGGAACTTGTACACAAATTTTCACTTTAATGTTCTAACAGGAATTTGGGTCAGATACTGTTAATTCTTATTTCTTTCTTGGCTCCTCCTGCACAAGGCATCCACGCCAACATCGGCTCCAAAATTATGTTCATATGTTCACTTTCATGATTATTTTGAAGTATCAATCGAGTTCCACGAGAAAATGTGTGTGATATATTCCTTGATTAGTTTGTTGTATTTAAACGGATTCAAACTACAACTTAAAACGTTTTTGATCTTGCAGGGGTATACATCACACTCCACCATTACAACAAAAATCTCTCTCTGTTTCAAAACGAGATTATTGATTTATCGTCACTTAACAAGACTGAAGGACATACCTTCCTCCTAAAGATTGTTGATTTATCGTAATGTAACAAGACTGAAGAACATATCACTCTCCTAAAGATTATTGAGTTATCGTAATGTAACAAGACTGAAGAACATATCTCCTTAATAAAGATTATTGACTTCTCGTCACTATCGTTACTTCTACTTAATTTTGTGATTGGCCGCTCCAATGGCACGTCACCACATTACGTCATATTACGTCATATAATTATTATTTCGGCCAATTACACAATTAGATACATTTTTACATATTTAAATTCATAATTCCTCCGAACATAACCCAAAAATACTGTTACAATGTACCACGTGTCTTATTATGATTCATTGCTTTATACCTCCTTTATTAAATTCAAAACGGATTTCCTTCCATTCATGTTGAAATATTAACCTGATGTTTAAAACTACGTTAATTAAAGTGACAATTGAAAATATTATATTAAACGCTTTAATAAAATTTACCTTTTTATAAAATATAATAACCTAAAATTATAAAAAATATATAACATATGATAAAAATGAAGTATGATTATAAAATTATTAAAAAATCAATATAGATTTATCATTATTGAAAAAGATAAGTTTAGTATGCTAATTCTGACATGCATTTTTGGAAAGGTGGAATCCATATCTGTATTGTCATGGCTTTAAACAAGGTTGAATATGGTAAAATTTTAAGAGAATAAGACATACTTGCGAAAAATGCCACAATTTGCATTAATCTTAGTAATGTGACACGTTTAAAAATGTCTATTAAATGTAATTTTCTTCTTCTTCAGAAATATAAAAGTTTATGAAATAATATTTTATATAATTGCGACTTTTTGGCTTAAAATAAAAAGCTTATTTTGTTTAATGTATTGTTAGAACATAACTTTCATCCTCCTTTAACGTTTTCTCACACAGACGTAGTAATTTTAAATGAATATTCATTAGACCTTTTGCGAAATATTTGACAAACCAAAAATATTCCAATTTTAAGAAATATTTAATAAAAATGCTGTTTTATAGCTTACTGTTTCTGGTTTTTGGATTGTTAATTAGTCCTCATAGAAACAACTTTATACTTCACAGCTTTGCTCTAAACTTATAACATAAATTTTTATAGGAAGTAATTCAGAGGTGGCCATTAAAGGATTTAAGGATACCCATCTGTGAAAATTGGTCAAAAAGTGCAGAAAATGACAAACAAAATAATTTGGCCTAAGTAGACTAATCCGTGTAGTTCAATTTCCTATTATTTTTAATGCCATGCAAAGCTTTAAAATTGTGGCATACGACTAATTCAGTAGATCACTCTAAGTGGGTGCAGTGCTTTATATAACCAATTTTTGGTGATTTTCTTGTGCTTTTAATTGTCAGCGCTTTTAGGAATATAAATTGCTACACACGATGCAACTTTCAAAGTAGAACCTTGAAAATTGTTGTACTTGTATAGAAACAGTTCCAAAGGAAATTTATGAGATATTTTATGTCAGCAATGTTTGTGCAATTAAATAACAAAGCACATGCTTCACAAGTAAATATTAAAAATTAATAAAAAGAGAATTGAATAATTTGTTTATCCTAAACCAAGGGTCAGATTAAACTTTCATCTCATAAATTGTATTTATGAGTATGACCACGAAGTATTATTTTTCTGAAACTAAACTTCTAATAAAATTTGGAACAAATGACAAAAGCACTATAAGCACTATAAATATATTAGTATCACGAGAAATATTTCGGACAAAGTTCTGAAAACTTATCTGTGAGCTATTGTTAATCCTGCAATAATTGTGTTAAAGTTTCAAGTCAATCTAAGCAAAATTGAAGATTATGGATTTTTCAGAAGGGTATCCTTAAATGTTGCTTATATTTGTATTCTTTTTATAACTTAAAGCTGAACTGGATGCAGGATTTCGTATGAGTTTAACAGAATTTAATTGAAACATTTTGATATTATGAACCAAGGATATAGCTGAATGTTGTAGTACTAAAATGGTCATTAAATAGTGTTTGTTCATTTCAAGTTTGTCCGCCTCGGTAGCGCAGATGGTAGCGTGTCTACCTCAGGTTCAAGAGGTCCCGAGTTTGAATCTCGACCAGGGTGAGTTACCTGGATAAGGTTTCTTCCGGGGTTTTCCCTTATCCTAAAAAGACGGATGTCGGTAAGTCTAAGCTCCATGGACCCTGGACTCATTTGAACATCACTTAACCCAATTCATCCACCGCCCGATATGACTTAACGCTGGAGGACGTAATTTACAACTAAAACTTTGCAAGTTATATATTTATTGTTGCAATAATTTTCATAAGATTTCAACCAAAGAATTGATTTTATAGCTGCTCGCCTGCACTTGGATTTTATTCTCTTGTTTATGATTACTTCAAAATTTTATTGCATTACTTCAAAAATATTACCACACTACTAAAAATTATCTGAATATATCTCTTTTTGCTGAATTAAATGTAAAATAAATATATAAATAAATAACTGTGACGGCATTCCACTGTTAACATTACACAAGTCCCAGTTATTTATACATATCGTAAATCTAAATGATCTTTCATTTGCATTTACATTACTTTATTCTTTCCTACCTGCTTGGAGGAAGTAATGGGAGCTATAATGTTTATTGCACTCTTATTCTTCATACTAGTTTTACCTAATACGACGCTACGAAATGACGTGTTTGAACCAAGCATGGCTACCTAATCCACATGTTTATCACTTCTCTATATTTATCATTTCCGTAGCAATTAACTTGATTACGCCCATAACATTTTTATATTTATAATTTTTGTCTTTAGTATGAATATTGAGAGTTACCCTCTAACAAACAGCAGAACGCCAAGCAACAAACAGGAAAGAAAAATAGGAATTGAAGGAGTTTGAACAATGAATTTAGTAAGTTAATAATACGGTACTGTATAGGGGAGATGTGCCCAGTACCACACAGTGCGCAGTACCGCACCATGTCAGTATCTCGCAGTTGCCGATAGTAGAAGCTCATGGTGTGTATTAAGACAAACATATACCTTTGTTACCAACGGAAAGTTTTCCCTCCTCTTTGACTGTTGAATCAGAAGTTACTGTTCAGAGAAGTCATGTGGTGAAGTGGACCTGTACTGTTAATAACTTACTGACATTGCTGCTGCCTTGTTCGGTGAAGAACTAATTAAATATCTGTACTCATATTATTTGATATTAAGAAGACTACACAAGCACAAAATAAAGTGTCGGTTTAACTGAATTGGGCTGTGCTATGACGTTATATATACGTACGTGTGAGTTCCTCAGTACCGTACGATAGCAATTTTACCAGTACGGTACGCGAAGATATACTTTTATCCCCTCAACTTGCACTGACATTAGAGTAATTTTTGTTTATAGACATTCCTGTCAACAGGGAGGCCAAAAAAAAGGAAAATGGTTAGAAGAAAATATGAAACAAGCATTACAGAATATGATAGAAAGATCAGTGAGCCTGGGAGTAGCAATATATATTGCTGAAACATTAACATCGACTCTGTATAAGTCAATGTTGTAGGAAAAGGCCCAAAAACAGAAGAAAAAACCAGTAGCAAAGGGACGCAAGACTAACATTAATAAAACTATAAATAGAGAACCTAGCTCTAATTCTGTGCCAACAGAAACAGGAAATAGTGCAAAGCTTTAGAAGACTAAAATAAAATTAAATTTTGGAACCAAAACCAGAGTCGATTGAAGGGTTCTAACAGAGTGTATCATTTGCTCAGAAATCACAGACGAGGGTTGTGTTCAGTGTATTGAGCAAGAGTTGGACACATATTGAATGTACAGGTCAAGAGAACATTGATTTTTACAGATGTGATCACTGTGTTTAAAGAAAGGTTTCATTAGCTCTGAGACATTCTTATTTTGTTGTGTTGATCTCTGGAGAACGTTTTGAAAAAGATTTTGATATGTTACCGTAGTCTGTTTTTATCTCAAAAATACAATAATTATGATGAGAATAATTATATTGTGATTTATTACGCAGTTTCGCTTCCTTTATTTAGAAATATGTTTATAATTATTTACGTCTGTCCGGCACTGGGAAACACTTTTTGAGATTCTCAGGTTTCACTAATATTTATTTTAGTTTTTAACAGTCAAAATCACTCGCGTTAATGAATGTTCATTATTAATGCCGTTTCTGCATGTTATCAGCTTCAAATTAATATTAACACGCTTCTTGTTCTGCATTGCATTTCCTTTAAATTTTGAAAAAAAAAAATAAAAAAAAACTTAAGTGTGCGGTACCTGGCGCATCTCACCGATAGTGTTTTTTCTAAACACTATCTCATTCATTTTAATTTTGATTTAGTCGACTAAGTATCATTGTGTTTTCGTGCGATAAAATACAAATCGAACTGAAAGAAATAATCTGTAGCCCGTTTCAGTGTTGGATCCTTTCAGGTATGAAAATAATTGGCTAGGCTTACTTCCGAACGGAAGCTAGTGATGCCGCGTCACAGATTTCTAGTACGCGAGAACCTCAAAGCTGAAGAAGAGGTCTTTAAGCAAACTTAGTGGGTCTTTCATGCCCAGTATATGGTAATGTTAATACTTGATATACCCTATGAATCAAAGAAGTTGAGAATTAAAAATTCGAAAAGAAACGGGTAGTGGAACGCAGCGTGATGTGCAGAATAATGCTATCATAGAGGAAAGGAAGTTATAGTGAAACTTATTTACGAGTTGTGTATACGGAGTACGTACACACGTGCAAATATATGTCATTGTTATTGTTCTTCTCATTCACGTATTTTATTTTTGTGTGTGTAATTTACGAGGGCTGTTCAATAAAGAATGATCATAATTCTTTTGCGGTCATTATTTTTCGCACTAAAATTCAATCTTATTATATTCTGTTAGCTTAATGTGAAACAAACATGCCGAAATAGTTTCATTGTTGGTGCTCCTGGTTACCGCCTGTGAGAACCAGTCAAGTTCAGACATATTCAGTATCGCCTACCGCTGCAATAGTGGTAACAAGCAGTTAAAGTTGACGTTAGAGGAAGATCCGGAGATTTTCAAACGTAATCACTACTGATGGAACCTGGCTAATCATTTTGATCCTGAGAGCAAACAGCAAAGCTCAATGTGGAAATCTCCTTCATCACCAACCCACAAAACAGCAAAAGTTATAGTTTCTACTGGTAAAGTTATGGCCACCTAATTCTTTTATATTCATGGAATGATTTATCAGCTTGTTGTACTTGCACACACATCTGTAACTGG
>CM060947.1:199605587-199634179 GCA_030765055.1 Mantis religiosa | reverse complement strand
AGGGCGCTGATGACCATGAAGTTGACCGCCCTTACCTACACTTCTTTATTTATGTTACTCAATCATTTCCGTTGAAGTATAGGGGTTAAAATAGAGGATAAAGTGCATTCCCTTTTATACCTAATATGCACGTGGAAGAGAAAAAGGAATACTGACCTTCTTTTAAGACTACAAGGACGATATCGGTCATTTTGACCGGTTATCGTTCTTTTAAAAAGTATATACATTGAGGTAGTGTGATTATCGCTTTAATATTTCGTGACTTTTACTGAAATAGAGCAAGGGTGATTCCCTACAATGTTTAAGTTTATATAGCACGTTCCAAAAAAAAAAAAAAAAAAAAAAAAAAAAAAAACTTATACATGCTTTTTTCCTTAAAGTAGCGTAGCCGGTCATTTTGACCGGTGCAATTATTTTGCAGGTGTTCTAGTTTGTTATTTATAGCGGTAACAATGTATTCAAAAGCTATCCAAAGTTTTCAGTTATTGTTGTAGCCCAGTTTAATAATGTTTAGCGCCAGAGTAGGCGTGTCGTAACTACAATGTGGTCTGAAAATAATCCAAATTTTGCGATCATTGTGGAAGCTTAGTTTGAAAAAGTTTAATTCCAGAGCCAATGTATTTTAGATGTCATGTCAATATAGTGAATGGTAAAGTATTTTTGAGACCATACTCTATCATTGCCATGTCACATCACAATTACCACCATAAGTATCTTCGAGAAGATGAAATGTTGAATTATTTCCATAGTTTACCAGACAATGTTCCAGAAGGAGAGAATATATTTAGTGATGGTAATAACATCAGATCTGTACAAGATGGTGTCATACAAAGATCCAGCGGTAGATTTTGCGGAAGGAGGAACCTCTCTCCGCGATTGAAGAAGCTAGTAGAAGAACTTTCTTCTCACTATATACTGTCAAGGAAAGGACCAACAAATGTAATTGTTGGAGTCACCGAACAAGATAGGGCACGTAAAACATGTCAAATTGGAGGCTGCAAAGGTCGTAATAAAACCAAGAATATGTGTATGAAGTGTAAGAAGTATGTGTGCGGCCCATGTTCAGGAAATGTTCAGTACGTGTGTTCAGTACGTGTGCACAGGTGTATTGTAGAGGAGGGGATCCGTCCCCTTCAGCTGCCAAAGTGCGGGCGCTGCGGACCCTTAGCACTCCTGGTACCTCTGACGTTACTACAGGAACCTCGGGCCGAACATACCGAGCCCCTCCCGTAGGGGAGTTGTTCGGATTGGGTTGGACTCGAGGGGGGCAGAGTGTCCCCGACACCCACGGGTAAATGGGTACTTCCGGCCAAGCTACGGCCGCCCGGAGGGGGTAGAGGGTTGCCTGAATAGTCCCGGGTTCTAGCCTACAGAGCTAGTAGAAGATGTGCTAGATCACCATTCGGCACCACCGAGGTTATCGGTAGTCTTCCCACTTCCATCCCGTCTTGAAGTTGTGCTCAGCGGGGGGCTTTTGAGACTCCAGGTATTGTCCTATGGAAAGAGCCCCGGAGTTTCTATCCCTCCCGGGTAGAAGGAGGCCCGGGTCCTTGGTGCTACGGGTCCAGGACTAATGGGAGTAGAACCTCTGCACTTAACTGTACAGGTGTACTATTTTATTTTGATAGGAATCCTGCGCGGTAGGGATGAGTAGCAACTGTGATGGGGATAGTGCACCTATCGCCACAATGCGTCACACGCTTAAGATTACGGGAGGGGAGGGCGGTGCACAAAGTATCTAAACACAGCTTTAATTCTCGAAGTCAGTTTTGCAGCACTTATAAACTAATTTGTAATTCTTACTATGGTAGTAATCTCCACACTTTTGGCATGATAAACAACTGTCGGCCTTTCAATATCGCTGCAGAGTCCCTGTAACGCATTTCACTCCAGGTATATGGTCCAGTATGTGCTGTATTTATATAAGTTTCATCCATATAAACTATATAAACTTCACTTCGATATCTCCGAATATTTCGTAAATACTTAAGCCTCTTTGCACGTATGGTGCGATGTTCGATTAAAATTTGTCTGTCACGCTTAGTGTTCTTTTTCAAATAATCCTAGCTTCAAAAGAACTCTACTTAATATTCAGAAACTGCCTTGAAAGTCAGTAGAATTTTTAAGCTTCATAAGCACTTTCTTCAAAGTTGGTCTTTGTTTTTCTGTGCTTTATAAATTATGCATAGTTCGCCTAACTAGTTCTGAATTAAAACATCCAAATTAGATTTTGTGCATGTTCTTAATCTTTGTTTACTGGGCATAGAGAAGGACGTTGTTGCACTAGCATCAATGGTTTTTCTTTCCTTAATAAATCTCCTAAACTGCTTTCAGACATAACTGTTGCCTCAGATACTCTTCCCCAGATTTTTATAGCTGACCCAGACCATTGTTCCTTTTTTATAAATCTATGACTATTGGTTATTAATTCTCTTGTTTCTAAATGTAGCACTTTATTTCCTAATGTGCTGCTAGGAGGCGTAATTTATAAATGCTCTCTTGGAACCAGGAGACAAGCACATTTTGAAACAAGCTGTAGTGTTACCAAGTAGCTCTGTACGTGTTTCATTGCTCGCAACTGGTACGCAACTGACCTGCCCTCCCCTCCAGTTACAACCGTTCTGAGGGGGACTCGTCCAGATACCACTGCGCATCGCTCTGCACTTTTCAAGATAAGAAAATACCTCTGTACTGCAGTTCGGCCGCTCTATCTCCGGCTCTGAAATTTCTGGAGAGGGGGAAGTAGGCTGTTGCCAGTTCTTTAGCGGGAATTTCAAGTAGAGGAACAATGCTTATTTTAAATATTTCACGTATTATTATAATAGCGATAATAATAGGACTTACGAACATTAAAAATCGGAATTCACACATGCAAAATATGCCAAAGAAAGCTCACCAGCGCAAGCAGCTAAAGCCACGTGGCTCAAACAAATTTAAGCTGGCACCACGGTGTTGGATTTGGGAGCCACGTCTACCAGCGACGATGCTGATTGGTGCTGGCAGACAGTTTCAATTTCCTGACCACAACACCGGATGTAGAGACTCCCAGTACTACCAACAGAGGCAGTAAGTGTGTGTGAAAGGTATGAACGAAATATTCGAATAGAGTAATGTTGCAATAAATATCTTGCATTATAATGAAATTGTTAGTTGTATTTCAGTGTTTTAAAACTAATATAGTCCTATATTTTCATTCTAAAGATAATTTTGAGGATATGTTTTCAATTTCTCATTGCTGTATGTTGGTACTATTAACCTTCCCCCTCCACCTCCTGCAGTCACTAAACGTCAGAGCCGGAGATACAACTGCCGGACTGTATGTGTTTGGACCAAGATAGCGGATTTGACTAAATACAGAAATGAATAGTTTTATGATCATTGTGTGTATCACACTCTACTGTATTGTTACCAGTGTTACAACTACTTCCGAATTCTGAAGTGATATAATTATGTATGCATATCATTTATGTGATTCCATGTTTTGTAAGCAAGGTATTTCAAAGTGTAATGGATTCACGCTGTTTAATGAGTAAATATTGTGTAGATTCATTTAAAATATAAATAAAGGTACTATTTCATGCATAAAATATCCTGATTGAAATTATATTATAAATGAAACGCTGAAAACCGATTGAAAAGGGTACCTACCGGTCAAAATAACCGATGTATCAAGGCGATCGCCTTTTAGGTAGCAAGGCGATGTCGGTCCTTCTATTGTTAAAATTTATTCTCAGATATCATAGGTGTACTATATCAAGGATCACCTATTCCATCCCTCTGGAACCCAAAGGGCTTTACTGGTTGAATTCTCAATGCAAAAACCCTCCGGTGCGTTGCATTTCAAAGAGATCAAGATAAATGAAGCATTACTGCTATTTGTGCCACTGACGTGGTTATTTTCTCTTATTTTTTATACATTTTTAATGTGTCGGGTTTGATCGGAATCGGAAGTCTTCAATTTGTCACCTGTCTTGTCCACATTCACCACAATGCAGATGCATCCAATCATACATTGTCATTAATCTCTGTTAACAACGCTTAGCTCATCCTTCTATATGTTTGGAATCTACGGTCAAAAACGTCAAAAACAGATGTTTGTCACTTTATCACACGAACGTTGCAAAATATGTATCGTCTGACGGAAATTTTGTAGCACCGCTGAGTTGTTTTTGCCGAGCTTGAGGAGGTTGAAGATCGCCGACAAGGACTGAGGAGGGAGATTTGTTGACACCATGTGAATAAAAAAAAAAAGCGTACTTTACACGATGAAACTCATGTGTATGTGACATGTAGCTACTCCAAAGGACCGCACCAAGGCATGATGGATGAATGGCGAGCAAATGCTGACGTCTACCAAGCTATGAGATTACAACGTGCCGCGTTGGGCCCGCCGCATTCAATTTGTTCCCGTGCTGAAGCGTTACGTATAGTTGCAACGAAAATGCAACGCTTTAAATATCGCATACAAAGATAGTTGCTGCCGTAATGAGAAAGGCGAAATGAAACACCGGCTCATAAACCGCCAAAACGAAGGGTGCGAGGCAGCTTTGAAAAGCTTCAAAAGATGGCACGTTTCAAAGAGAGAATAACAAACGCTTTGCTTTGTTCTTTCGCGGGCAAACAGCTCTATGAAAGCGCCAAGGCTACATAATGCTACGTTAGAAAAACAAAAGGTATGAGCGAGGGTTTCTTCGCGTTAAAACAAGCATTCTTATTCTTAAATTGCTGGCTTTTCATTGAAGAAACAGTTCTCTTTTACTACCAAGAAACGCGGTATGCTCATTTAGATAGAACCAGGCTCATCTCTTGTAGAAATCACTACATACTTATCTCTAGTATCTTTGTAGAACTGTCTTTTAAGAGCGATGAAGCCTATTTCCGTCCAGCGTCTTTATTCTAAATTCTTATTTGTCTGTTCAGGATTTAAATTCCTGGAAAATAAAGGCCAGAAAGAAAAATACATGTTAATGATAGATCATAGCAATCCTTCCGAATAAATATAGATTCATCAAAACAGGTTTTAATTAGGAATGAAGTACATTCCAGGGCTCTTTTCACTGCGAGAAAGAATGAGGTCGCCGGGGAAATGGTGATGCAAGAGGCGCTTAAAATCTACCTCACAATTAAGTAGAATATTCATATAGTTATACTAAGAAAAATAGTTTCTAATTTTTTTCTAGCAATTATAGAACACCACACTACAATTTTCAGGACAAAGTGAGATGTTTCACACGATCGTCTATGGATCTGGAACTTCAGGTTTAGTATTAAAAAGAAATGTTTTATATCAGTTTTAACAAAAAATAAACATGAAATGATAGCCAGTTTAGACGAATCCTCTTTAAATAACTAAAGAAACCAACTTGAAAATAACGCCAGGAAGATCAACATTTAGGCCGCGCCGTGGCTGAGTGGTTAGACTACACAGGAAGACAGCTTCGCGACTTATGACGTATTTCAGCCGAGAGCGAGACCTGCAGTGCATGTGTCGTTAGTCAAGAGCCGTGTAGTACAATGCTGCCTACATAAATGGCGCTGTGAGTAAAGAATCGGAGGGTTCAGTCAGGTGTATCGTACTGGATGACGATGTAACTGCCTTGTACCAAATGGGACTGTTAATTTTACATTGTAACGATTTATTGAAGGACAAATATATACCCAAGAAAGACTTGGCTGATTTTTACAAGAATGTCCCCTAAACCAAATTTCCGAGGTTATATTCACTTGCCGCACGGACATTTGTGTATGTTTGGCTTGACATATGTGTGCGAACATATGTTTTTTCTGTTATGAAACTAGCTAAGTCCAAACCCCGAAGTATCTTGTCGTTTCACAAACTAATATGCAGCCTTCGATTATAATTTTCCCGGACATTAGGTCCAGACAAAGATAAACTAGTTAAAGAAACAATGAGTTTTTGTTAGAATACCTTGATGAACACATGGTGCATAGAGAATAAGCGTGAATGCAAAATATAAGTTTTTTATATTCATTATTCTCATAGGCAAAGAGCAAACAAGCAGTGACATAATATCAGACCTTTAAAAATCTGAGTTTTGCTTTAGCCTGTTGTATTTTCTTTATATCTACAGGGAAATTTGTAAATGTGTAATGAAGGTTTATTGCGATCAATAATATAGGTAGAAGAATGAGAATTTATAAGATTAATTTGAAGAAGAGTAAGTAGAGAAAGTCTTGTGACTGCAGCAAACTAGCATTTTTGCTCTGTTTCTGAAGATATAGTACAGCGTGTGGTTGCTTCCGATTCTACATTAGTTTGTGGGGATATATCAAGAGACCTTTAAATACCACTTTTAAAACTCATCTCCCATAGGTAAATCCGGACCAAGTGGGCAAGATTTTAGAAAACATGTGCTAGTGTTACACATTCACCATTGACGTATTAATTTACTCTATATTGTGATATGTGGTTGATTTAAAACATGCAATGCATACATAAAGGGGTACGGATTTTAAAGGGTGAAACACGCTATCTGCAAAGTTGTTCTCTGTCAAGTACAGATAATCGAAAATCACTTTCATCTGTGACACAACAGAAACAAAAATAGAATCCAAACAAGCTTTCCTCGTCTGTGTAAATTAATCACAATAACATGATTTACAAACCGTGGTACACCAACATTAGAAATCTCGATATGTAACAAAATAAAAAAGCTAATACTTCCACAAATTGATAATACAAAGGTACAATCAGTCTCGGTTTATGCATGAAGCTATTCTACCAGTAATTTATGGGTAAAAGGAAGTTTTAGGCACGTTTCTCTCTCAAAAGTAAAACCAATACGCTAAACGCAGCACTACATAATAATTACAAAATATTTCTTTGTCTTTATGAGTCACTTCACCAAAGTAGATGTTCCGGAGTGTTTACTCTTATACATTCAGTATGTGTAAAAAGCCAAATAGTTTTTATTTAGTTTCATTGCATTTCAATCAACAGTCAAGTTCAGGAACATATCATAAAGTATTTCTAGAATCCATCGCTAGTTTATTCAACTAGTGTACATTTAACATACTGTCTGTTTGAATAAAGCCTTCTAGAATATACCGCTAAACAACAGTTGTCAGGAATTATATTATATTCAAACTATCCTGCCTTTTAAAACATGGTGAAATTATGAACACAAATATTATTTTCATAACACACAGCAATGTGTACACGTAGCACAAACTTTAAATATTATAAATTAGTTTCTTCCATAGTTTCATACATAGAAGCAGGTATGGAAATATTATCTTTTGCTCACAAGCCTTTTCAGGGAATTTATTGGAAATAAATATCTTGAAATAATGAATAAATTTAATAATAATAATAATAATAATAATAATAATAATAATAATAATAATAATAATAATAATAATAATAATAATAATAATAATAATAATAATAATAATAATAATAATAATAATAATAATAATAATAATAATAATAATAATAATAATAATAATAATAATAATAATAATAATAATAATAATAATAATAATAATAATAATAATAATAATAATAATAATAATAATAATAATAATAATAATAATAATAATAATAATAATAATAATAATAATAATAATAATAATAATAATAATAATAATAATAATAATAATAATAATAATAATAATAATAATAATAATAATAATAATAATAATAATAATAATAATAATAATAATAATAATAATAATAATAATAACAGTAATAACAGTAATAATAGTTATAATAATAATAATAATAATAATAATAATAATAATAATAATAATAATAATAATAATAATAATAATAATAATAATAATAATAATAATAATAATAATAATAATAATAATAATAATAATAATAATAATAATAATAATAATAATAATAATAATAATAATAATAATAATAATAATAATAATAATAATAATAATAATAATAATAATAATAATAATAATAATAATAATAATAATAATAATAATAATAATAATAATAATAATAATAATAATAATAATAATAATAATAATAATAATAATAATAATAATAATAATAATAATAATAATAATAATAATAATAATAATAATAATAATAATAACAATAATAATAATAATAACAATAATAACAATAATAACAATAATAACAATAATAACAATAATAACAATAATAACAATAATAACAATAATAATAATAATAATAATAATAATAATAATAATAATAATAATAATAATAATAATAATAATAATAATAATAATAATAATAATAATAATAATAATAATAATAATAATAATAATAATAATAATAATAATAATAATAATAATAATAATAATAATAATAATAATAATAATAATAATAATAATAATAATAATAATAATAATAATAATAATAATAATAATAATAATAATAATAATAATAATAATAATAATAATAATAATAATAATAATAATAATAATAATAATAATAATAATAATAATAATAATAATAATAATAATAATAATAATAATAATAATAATAATAATAATAATAATAATAATAATAATAATAATAATAATAATAATAATAATAATAATAATAATAATAATAATAATAATAATAATAATAATAATAATAATAATAATAATAATAATAATAATAATAATAATAATAATAATAATAATAATAATAATAATAATAATAATAATAATAATAATAATTTGACACGTCAGCAGGACAGTTGTAAACAGAGTGAGTAAGCAGAGTTGTAGATGTGTAACAAGACTGTTGTTGTAACGAGAGCTAATGTAATCAGCTGTCACGGTTTGTTAATGTCCTTGACTTTGGAAGATTTTGTTATTATGTGATGTAATGTTGTTACGCGAGAATTGAACAGATAATCTCTACGCAAATAAATGAGATCTTTAATTTCTGCAACTAGGCCTTTTAATTCTACGAACTTACAAAGTCACATTATAGTAAGCTAAGAAAATCAAATTTTGCAAGTTGTGTCAAGGCTTGTCGGTTTTGAAATCGCTCAAAATCGGAACCAATAAGGACGCATATTTGGGAATTATTAAAAAATATTTAAAAAAAACATATATTTCAAATAAATTGTCTTATCGAAATCTTTCATTTTTCTTCATATTTGGTTTAACGTTTATGCAAAATTATGCATAGTAAAGAGTGTAGAGCCCTTCACAATCTGTTCATAGAAAATTCAATGTAGGTATACCGTTTATTTGACATACACAATTGTTTATCATCAATTATCATCATTATTATTCAGACACCTAACATATAATCCATGTACTTCTCTTGAAATCGAAGTTTCTGCGGAATGTAATAATTGCTCTTGTTACTAAGGATAAAGCGGTAGAGAGAGACCTCCTTTATGGAAGAAACTTTAAACGACCTGAATATTTATTTACGGTTCTCGTAAGTATGCCTATTACGTACAAAGAAGCACAAAGTTAACACAGAAAACTAATCAGTGCTTAAGCTGCTGAGAATACTAAGAAAGTTCTTCTTTAATAAGGCCTGCTGCGTGAAAGAAATCTTAAGCTACGCTCCGTGTTTTATCTGTAGCTTTTTTTTGTTTGCCCTGCAGCGGCATTCCTTCTACACCTGCCGCCAAGTCAAATAAATTATTTAAACAACTAATGAGTTAAGACAAGAGATTCCTCTTCAAAGTCAACGCCTTCTAGACATCTTACTCACCAAGTCTCACCGAGTTTTAACTTCGCTGCAGACGCTTATAAATAAAAGCAATTATCTTCAGAACATTCCTTTCCGTTTACCACGCGCAACGCAACGTTTCCTGAACTCATAATGGGTTGTAAACACTTCACTGAAATACTTTATAAAAACAAATTCCGAACTCTAAGAATTTCCTTTGCCTAAATGTTTAACCCAATTTCATTAAACAGGGAAACTTTTTAACAGAAACAGCACAAACAAAAGCATATTTAGGCGAAACTTTATTTCCTGATAGATGTAGGAATTGACTAGGTATATTTTGGACGTTTGCATTCACCCTAATAGCAGACGCAGTGTGAACCATATCAAGTCTATGACGTTCTAACATGTTTTGCTGTAGAGGTTTACTAGAGAGAACCATTGGCTCATTCACGAGAAGAACGTCAGTTGCCGCGTACACCATTTAGGTCCGCCAACAGATTACCCGGTGTCCTTTTAACGTCTTGTTGAAAATATATAATTTTAGTAAATACCTAGTTTACAGTGATGTAGTCCAGTATCAAACAACAAAGTTTACAATTTTCATCTGTGAGGGGAGTTTAAAACAGGAAGTGATTGCTAAGAAACCACGTCTTCAAATAAATTACACTGAAATCATTGCCAGCCGACACTGAAATTACAGGTAGAGAGTACCAGAACCTCTTTCAGAAATTTAGAAGCCATTGTGGTCTTTATATTCAGATATATAGATAATTGTGGTCTTTATATTCAGATATATAGATACACTTTTAAACATGCTTTGATAAAAAATAAGGTCAACGTCACCTTTTTTGGCAATTCACGTACTCCAACGTTAAGTCATATCGGACGATGAATGAAATGGGTGAAATGATGCTCAAATGAGTCCGGGGTCCATGGAGCTTAGAGTAACCTGACAGTCGTTGGTCAGGATAAGGGAAAACCCCGGAAAAAACCTTATTCAGGTAAATCACCCTAACCGAGATAAGAACTCGGGACCTCTTGAACGTTAGGCAGACACGCTACATTCTGCGCTACCGAGAGGGCAACGTTAGGTTAATGATGATAATGATTATTATCATCATCATCATTATTATTATTATTATTATTATTATTATTATTATTATTATTATTATTATTATTATTATTATTATTATTATTATTATTATTATTATTATTATTATTATTATTATTATTATTATTATTATTATTATTATTATTATTATTATTATTATTATTATTATTATTATTATTGGAAAATTAATTGTTCTATCACACTAGCCGTGTGTAGAACGCACTATCAAAGGGTAGAGCCAGACTGAAAAATTCAGTGCCATAGCCATGATTAGAACCACTGATCTTCTGGTCTCTGTCCAGCCGCTCTTAACCATTGAGCTGCTATGGCCAATGTGCCATCATGGCAATAAATGCTACAACCGACTAGTGTTCCTCCCGGTAAACCACTTAGGAGTTCTCATAAACACATGAGACAACTACCTAAATGGGGACTTACTATGCTATAAGTGCTTTAAGGCCCGGGCTTTATAGTTTGGACCACTATTAGGTACAGTTAAAGGAAAATTAATTGTTCTTTCACACCAGGCGTGTGTAGGACGCAATATGTTTAGAACGCACTTTTATCATCATCATCATCATCATCATCATCATCATCATCGCCCGCCTTGGTAGCGTGGAGGTAGCATGTCTGCCTCACGTTCAAGAGGTCCCGAGTTCGAATCTCGGTCAGGGTGAGTTACCTGGATAAGGTATTATCCGGGGTTTTCCCTTATCCTCAATGAAGAATGTCGGGTAACTCTAGGCTCTATGGGCCCCGGGTTCATTTGAGCATCATATCACCCATTTCATTCATCGTCCGATATGACTTAACGTTGGAAGACGTAAATTACAAAACAAAAGAAAATCATCATCATCATCATCATCATCATCATCATCATCATCATCATCATCACGGATAACTAGTGTAATCCTTACATTTACACACATGGGTTTTCGTATCATACGAGTGTGCATTCACATCGCCCTCTACAAAGCTGTTATATATGTGTTTTTTCTCGGATATCCTTACAGTTATACTAATCAATATATTCAATGAATTTTGCATAATTCCTTCTCATCCTCTTCCTCTCTTTTACACGATTTCTTACTAAAGAAAATTAATTTCACCAGGCCAAGGCCGTTGGGTTCACCACTTCTGTCCTACCCCACTGAAGTCACGAGTATGTTGGATAAATGGAGGGTGGGACATGGTTTGTACCTTGGTCCTTCCCGGCAGATATACACGGTCGTCATAATCAGGGCCCGCTATTTTTCAATCAAGTAGCTACTGAGTTCGCTCCTCAAGGAAATAAAGGAGTTTGAGTGATCTCCAGACCAAGTCTCCCATTTTAGAAAATCCTCAGTTCAATTCTTGAAATAAAACTCTATCTTCCCTTGTTAAGCAGCAGCGCTACTTCTTTCCTACTTGGTAAACAAATAACATGGTACTATATTTGATTTGGAGTCAACGTGCCAAGAAAATATCCAGAATATTGGAGAATATATGCTCTAATTGTCTTCAATAATCGAATTTAAAAAAAGGATACTCACCGAAGATAGGAAAATAATCAAAGTAGTCTAAGGACAAAACAAGATTCATAAATACAATTGAGGCGCATCTATGTGGTTTTTAATAAAAAAAATAGGAGCCCACTGGTATCTTACATGATGTGTCCCAGAGCTAAACATAGTACCTTAATGAAATTTCTGTCACCAGATTCTTATAAAATCGAAAATAAGTAGGTTTTTTTGACATAATTTCACAATAAAATTCTTACCTAATAATTTTCTCAGAAAGTAGTACTGAATTCCACATTACTCATTATCACCTGAGAGACAAATTTTTGGTGAGTGCTATACTTGTAGAATGTAATCTATGTTTAGTCAGCATGAGTTCCATACAAGTATTTCTACCATCTCAGTTCAGTATATAAACAAAGATGAATAAGTGTGGAGTTTGGAAAATGCAATCGTACCAATTTGTTTAATCCTATGCCAATGGCAGTTATGATTTTTGTGCGTTTGATAGTTCCAGCTTTCTTGATTATTTAAATATTACCAACTCTTTATTCTAATGATTCAGTCACTGCAATTTTAAAAAAGTTTATCTTATATATGTATTTACTAAATTTATAAATGTATGTACATTGGGTTCTTAACCACCTTATTATTATTAAGTTAGTTCTTGTAAAAGCCTAAATGAAGCTAATGTGTTTAGATTTTGAATTTAGTAGATGACGTCGTTTATATATATACTTTACTAGAAATTTGACTGTGATTATTTTAATTGCATGTTTTCCAATAATCGAAATTTAAAAATATTCTTGTAACTTTAAAAATTAGGTGTTTGTGTATGAGCCCGTCCGCTTGTGTGACTCTATAAGGCATAGACATAGAGGTATATTAGGTAATGAAAGGCGCAGTTAACACTCACCCATAATTATATTTAGGTCACCTATTCTGATTAATGCACATAATTTAACGGGCAGTGCATTAACAACCTTTATGCGATACTCAACGAGATTCCTTGAGCCCTATTCAATTGCTCATATTCAATTTTAAACTTTATATATTGTTACATTTGGCACAAGTTATTTGAAGTATCATTACACCCACTTTTTACTATCACCGTGCGTGTAGCATTAATATAAGTGTTTAAGTTTACTGGGAGACTTACTGTGAAAGTTGAAACAGACAATCTGTCTAATCCATAGAGTGATGATGACGATGATGTGGTTGAATTTTCAAAGGTTATTAAGGGTTACTTATTAAACTCATCATTCGTTTTACTCAATAATTTCCCAAGTTCTTGGTCACGTACATGTTGCATTAGTTAGGCAAAGCATTATATATACTTCTTCCTCGTACAAACGAACCCACCATCAATAGTAAATTAAATATAATCAGCTTATAAGGGCAATTTAGTTTTCGTCACCGTATACGTTATTTAATGTGGAACTATTATAAAACCATGAATACCATGGTAATTATGTGTTAATCTATTATCTAATACCTGGGAATGTCGATTCTTTATCCGAACTGATCCTGTCGATACTCCGGCATTAGATCAGCACACCCTTAGTTTACACTGTGCCCTTTGTTTTCCCCACGGCACATTTTTTTTTTTTCTTTTCCTTTTCCTCGCCTTCCCGGTTCGAGGCGCTGCTGTTTCGAGAGATTGCTTCGGCCTCCCTCCGTTGCTCCCTGGGAGCGCTGTGGTTCCCGGAGCTTCTTGTGTGCACTGCTTGTGGCTCGACGCGTTTAAGTCTGTGGGTAAGTGCTCCAAGTTTTAGGTTCGCTAAAAATTATTTGTGTTTAGATAATGCTTTTGGTGAGCCGTGATAATTTTATGGACTCTTATCTTCAGTTCCGTGACCAGAAGTTTTATTTATTTTTTCCCTTATGTTTCTGGGACTCAAAACAAAGTAGTGACTGCTAGTTGCTTAGAACTTCTACATTGTTAAATGGGGGACAGATTTTTACTGTCGGCTTACTCTAAAGTCACTTATGTATTCAATGGTTTTGGGATGTTATTCATATTACTGTTCTACTCTGTTATTTGTTTGGGTAAATGCTTTCTGTGCTGTTACTGGCTAGCATCATCGCAATTTAAATATTTTCTGGGACCCTGCTTACCCTCATACTTTATTATTGTTCTTTCAGGAATAACTTCTCTTTACAGAGTAATTTTATAAAGATTGTGATGCTCGTTGTTTCTTTGTGCTATTTAATGGTAGCACATATTGTTATAATGAATAATTTATGTTTGTTATAATCAAGGATTGAAATAATGAATTAAAGCATTTAAAGTTGATTATTGGGGGCAACATTGAGTCAGTTCTTTGTATGCCGTATACCCTAACGTGGACCTCTGAGCTTCATGGTTTGTAGGGCCTAAATTCCTCACCTAAGTTTAGCGTATGTTAAGGTGTGAAGTGCGCGGCTTAGGCCGGCTGTCACAACACTTTTCAGGCTTACGACATATCAAGATACCAATTACTGCAGCCTTTACGTTGCAAGTAAACACTATAACAATGTTAAGAATTCTACAAAAGTTGTGAGAAAAGGTTTAATAAATACAGTGTGAAGTTTTATTTAAAACTTTTAAAACTTATTTAAAAATTCATCAATCGCAATGAGGAGCTTTTTGAGTATTCTAAGCTAAATTTCTCCGAATATGAGTTCTTTCCACCCTTTGTCATGCAAAGCTCACCACATTTCAACGTAATTTCATTTAGTAAGGGAAGCTCTTTGGTTTACATTCTGTGTCAGTTACAGTCTGTTATATCCTATCACTTTTACTAGAAAGTGAAACTGAAATAAGTTTTGGAAAGCCTTGGGGCCTAAACTTACAGCGCCCACCTGGGAAACATTGTATCTACTACCCCTTATTGGCGTCGGATTAGAAAGTTTTCACTTCCCCCTCTATCATCCCTATGGTGTTATAAAGGAACTTTTGAAACATTCTATGGAATATACTAACACTTAGGTTTTGCAGGATTTGCTTCTGCAACTTGGGCTAGTTTTCAAGGAATAAGCAGGGCATTTGTAGAATGTCTTATTTCGCATATGATAGCTAATCCTGCGTGAAATTAAATAATTTACATTGTACAGAGGCTGAATTAGCTAAACAATCATTATGGATATTTCTGCTACGAGATATCTAAAATGCATTGATTTACAGAGTTAAACGTCAGACAAGAACTCTAAACATTAGAAATAAAAGTACAATGTTATAATTTGTATTATTCTTATTAGTTATTACTATTACCATGAGATACAAGAATGTTAAGTCTACATCCGGCGCTAAAGCTTTCATTTGGTTAGTATGAAATTAAGTGCTCTCATTTGAACGTGTTAAAATAGTTTCTTTCAACTTCTTTGGTAATTTTAAAATAATATGGAAGCTTGATAGTTTTCTACACAATGTTATGGTAAAGTTTATAAGTATATTTACCCTTAAAGTGTCAAAAAAGAAGTGAATGCAAGTAAAATTTTGTTACAATAAAACTGACCTGCATCTAAACATTTTGTATGCTAAGCGTACTAAATTTACTGCATTTTTCACCATTAAGACTGAATTTATCATCACCAGAAACTAAAGCTTTTCAGTAAGTAGAAGCAGCTAAATCGGTTTTGTCACCATTGTATTCCAGAATGAATCCTCCCTGGTCTCCTAGTCTGTAGAACCAGCATGTAACTTTTGAACATAAGTGAAAATGCAATTAAATTCTCTGCATAACCTTCAATACATCCGATACCTCCGCCGATATAAAATCTATTTATAGTTCAAGTTATAAGCGGTAAGACAGTCACATGAACAGTTTGTGCTATGTTTTAGAGAAGCTAAGTCTGTTTTATTGTAGTTCTAAGTACGTCATTGCACTAAACAAATACCAACCTTATAGGAGAAATGGTGATCTTATCCGGAAGTTTACTACCATCTTTTCGCCAGGTTACCTGCGATGAGGCAGTTTGTGCGGGTGTCAGCACACGACATGTGAGCTCGATGGTGCTGCCAGTCTTGTAATAGCGGTCGTGTACAGAATGACCATGTTCGTCCACCACCTTCAGCTCTGGAGCTAAATAAACAAACAAATGTATACTATTATTACTGAATAAAGGGCGGTGTTCTTAATTCATAACCAATATTAAAATAAATATGCGTGCCGAGATTTCAAACATAAAAATCATCAACACTGTAATCAATGCTTCTAAAACACCGCAAGAATCTATAATTTATGAAAATATTATGACTAAGCACAAATACTTTAGAATTTTAAAACCGTCTTTATTATTAAGTATTTATCTAGACACAAAAATATGTTGTTCTAAATAAAAATTTCAAATTTTATATGAACTGCTGTTGCTAAAAAATATTACTAGATAAAATAATTAACTTTATTGGAGTGGGCACCCATTGTTCATGCGAGTATCTATTATCTGTTAAGTCTACAAAACCTCAACAGTAGGTACCGTTTGGTTTTCTAGGAAATGAGAAAATATCTTCTAACGCAGAGACTGAATACTTATATAAGTTAATTTTATATCTCCCTAAAAAATAATATAATGCCATAGAAACAAATCATACTATATAAGTAAAGAAGGTTTAATGTGTCAATCGCATTCTGCTTTCTGATTGGTTTATGTGATCCTAATTTTTCTGCCCACAGTCAGTGAAATGGGACATCTTAATCCGTGACCTTTTATATGGCTTTTAATAGCAGACAGCTTCACATTCTTCGAATTTGCATCCTAGTTTTCTGCCAACAAAGCGAAATAGAGTAAATTACCTTTTAGTTTCAAAGGATGACTTGCGTTAATCATCTGAGATAGGCAGCTACTATGACAGGATTTTTATTTCCCAAAGGGCGACCCTGTATATTCTACAATTAAACGAGTTGGATGATAAAAAGTAATATATTATACTTGGTAATGGTATATTAGTGATTTTAACCATTAAAACGCGATAAGTGCAGTTTCTAGCATTAGCAAAACGGGGTGTGAATCTTACAAACTGGAAGTACACGAAGTAAGATAAGAAACTCAAAATGTAGGTGCACAAACAGGATGGCGCCGTGGCCGAGTGGTCAGTCCGCGCTACTCTCACCAAGGTGGCCTGGGTTTGATCACAGGCGACAACAAAATGAGATGTGATGGACAGCTTGGCGATGGGGCCGGTTTTCTCCGAGATCTCCTGTTTGCCCCGCCTACTCATTCCACCACTTTCATCTCTATCATCTTTGTCACCACCTGCGGGGCCGTATGAAGTAAAAGCGTTATAGTTAAACACGTATGTAGTTAAACACGTACGTAGTTAAACACTACACATTTTACAAAGAAAATGGGAAACTCACAAACTTGAAATATACGAAGATGGAAACGCAGGTCTCAAGCTGGAAATGCTCAAAGAAGAAACTGTAGGCTACTATGTGTAAGGTCGCAATGATACCGACGTTTAATACCGGCGATAGCAAAATATTAACGCGACGCGAATTTTAGGTCTAAAAGCTCGCAAGATTGCCTTGCTAGCGCGATATAAATATTCAGGATTAAACTAAAAGGATGTAACAACCAGGATGCTCAAGATGTGTATGAACAAAGCTGTTTAGCCATAAACCGCAGGAGTGCCGTGGCCTGAGAAAAGAAAGAAAAAGAAATAAAGAAAGAAAGAAAGAAGGAAGGAAGGAAGGGAGGGAGGGAGGGAGGGAGGGAGGGAGGGAGGGAGGGAGGGAGGGAAGGAAGGAAAGAAAGAACGAAGGAACGAAGGAAAGAAGGAACGAAGGAAAGAAGGAAGGAAGGGAAGGAAGGAGATAAAGAAAGGAAGAAAGAAAGAAAGAAAGAAAGAAAGAGAGAGAGAAAGAAAGAAAGAAAGAAAGAAAGAAAGAAAGAAAGAAAGAAAGAAAGAAAGAAAGAAAGAAAGAAAGAAAGAAAGAAAGAAAGAAAGAAAGAAAGAAAGAAAGAAAGAAAGAAAGAAAGAGAGAAAGAAAGAAAGAAAGAAAGAGAGAAAGAAAGAGAGAAAGAAAGAAAGAAAGAAAGAGAGAGAGAAAGAAAGAAAGAAAGAAAGAGAAAGAGAAAGAAAGAGAAAGAAAGAAAGAAAGAAAGAAAGAAAGAAAGAAAGAAAGAAAGAAAGAAAGAAAGAAAGAAAGAAAGAAAGAAAGAAAGAAAGAAAGAAAGAAAGAAAGAAAGAAAGAAAGAAAGAAAGAAAGAAAGAAAGAAAGAAAGAAAGAAAGAAAGAAAGAAAGAAAGAAAGAAAGAAAGAAAGAAAGAAAGAAAGAAAGAAGAAAGAAAGAAAGAAAGAAAGAAAGAAAGAAAGAAAGAGAGAAAGTGAGTGAGTGAGGAAGGGAGGAAGGGAGGAAGGGAGGAAGGGAGGAAGGGAGGAAGGAAAGAAAAGTGAATGTTCATTCCATGCACCGCCCATCCGCTGTTCCATTACAAAGACGATGCAGCCTTGAACACTAGAATACCTAAGGGATATAATTATATCAATTTATCGTTCGTAAAGAAAAAAGTTTGAATCAGATTGGACTGAAGTGCTACCACACTATTAATATACCTTTTCTTGATGAGTAGTGTTATTTCAGCGTAAGCATATAACTGTAGATATTTTTTCTTTAATTTACGTCCTCCGTTAAGTCATATCGGACGATGAATGGATTACGTAAATTGATGCTCCAATGAGCCCGGGGTCCATAGAGCTTTAGAGTTACCCGACATTCGTCTTTCAGTATATGGGAAAACCCCGGAAAAACACATGTAACTCACCCTGCCCGAGATTCAAACACGGGACCTCTTGAACGTGAGGCAGACACGCTACCACCACGCCACATTATATATATATATATATATAACTGTAGAGATCGTTTAACAATTTTTGTATTGCTTAAGTGACCATTTCTATGAATATTTTCCTCGAAATATATGATGCAACACAAAATACAATTATGATAACACATTCTTATACATCTCTAAATATTCTTCAGAAAAATTAAACATTTCCAGTTTTTCTTTTTTCTATTTAGTACATGTTAATAATCACAAAATTTTCTACAAATGTACTTTCTTACATAAAGAACCGGAGAAGTGGAATATAATCATATCAAGCAATAGACATATCTGTTAAGTGCTAGTCTCTAGTGATGACTTTAAAATTTCGTAACCATTTGCATGACCATGAGAAACGACAAAGAAAAGGATTAATCGCCTTTCATTATAAATAAACAAATGTAAAGTAATATAAGTAAACAAATAACTTTTACTGGGAAACTGTATTAGAATATACATTTCAAATAAAATGTGTACTATGAAGAGGACTTCAGGGTATTTTGGAAACTCGAAATATACATTTATATTTTCATAAACATATCTTTATAAAAGTTTCATTAACTACATTTGTAAGCATCAAAACGTTCCATTTGGGGCATTTCCTTGCACATCTTATAGTCACATTTTGGAAATTGCTGAACTCACAGCTGCCAATTTGTTTAATTTACTAGGAATTTTAGGGTTATGCTTTACAGAAGCACGCAGACACACACAAAGACAAACATACAACACGTACAGAGATCCCTTTCTTCATATTTTTTTATTGTTCGAGGTTGTCAATCTTGAGATATAGGTAAAATCTTGATATCAAATGTTTGGATATGATGCAATATCCATACCCAAGGGACAGAAAGTACTCAGCTTTTATAATAATGATTTGTAGAACGGATGTGAAAGTAAACCAGATTGAGAAATGACACATATGAATATAACACAAGGATATTATATTGTTTTCGAACAGGAAATTTTCATAAGAAATCCATTTATAAAGGGAAACGTTCATTTTGCACTTGTTAAGAAGGATTTTCCACTTGCTTCCACGCCGTAAGCATTAAGGTTTAATCTGCAAGCGTCTAGAAGGCAAACTTAAGCTTTTTATATTCCTTTATTATTTTGTTAATGCTTCGTTGATTTATATCTGGGGCACACTTTGTTTGATGAAGGCAAATTAAATTTCTCTTCGAAAATGGAATTTGTTTGAAATTATAGAAAGAATAGTGAAAATGCAATATCACATAAAAGAGACACGAAAACTAAACCAGCTAACTGGCTTAAGTCGTCCCTCTAAAGTCACTTGGCAAACATTCAAAGGAAAGTATAACTAAGAATAAATGCGTCTTAGAAATTATTTAATTATCAAACTTAAGAGCAGCATCCTTCTTCTTACTGAACTCCTAAACAAGAAAGCGTTTTATGTTCACAATCCTTAAACTGCTTTATGCGGGACAATACATACACAAAACGAAATAGAGTGAACAGCTTTTCAGAAAGATAAGTGCGGCACACTCTCCAAATTATATCTTCTTTGATACTTCTAGCGACTTGATAACATTAAAATCCGTTGAACTCATTTTTATAAAACACTTACAGCATGTTCTATAATAATGTCAATGTCTTGCGAAAGTTTAGCGAATATCCCTCCAACTACTGTGCTAAAGAGCAACTAATGGCTGATCTCCATCAGAACGATAGCTATTATGTGCTGCTTCCCTACTAGAGAAGATTCATTTTGGCAGTTTGGAGTCACTACGTTTTCCAGAACTCTGGCTTGATATTCAGAACCTAGAGTTGATAATGTGACTTTGTGGGTTCGTGAAATGAAAAGTCCAATTACACAAACTCAACAATGTTCTTTATTTCCACCGACTTCGTTCATTAACACGTCACTGACTAACTCTTACACCAAGAACTGCGACTGTCTCCTCACTCACTGACAAAACCAACTCACTGACTGACTAAACCAAAACCAACTCAACTCACTAACTCCGTCTGTCTGTCTGTAACTCTCTTTATATAGGAATATCGCCGGTTTCTCGTGTTTACAGGATTGTTCTAGTAACAGAAAGATCGAGAAACAGGTGTAGAGAAAACCGGCGACACAGTCATGTTTTTTCCCTGACCACAGTCTGTCACCACCACAAGACAAACGAGGAGGAGGTGTGGCTAACCGAACCTCCCCTACCTTCCGCTGCCAGCTGCTTTACAGGGTGCTCCAGCGCCCGCGTTACACTGCTCCCTCCTCAAAGCTGTTCGCCCCGAACAGCCCCATCGTAGCGTGCGAGGCGGTCCAGGTGTACCACCAGCATCTGCTCGGAGTCTCAGCCAGAAGTAGCGCTGCCGTAGTTTGTGAATCATTCGGTTCGCTCCCAGGTGTCCTCCTGAAGTACCCGCGTGCACTTCCTCCAAGACTTCCGGGACCTTGCTCCGGGGAAGTACCAACTGTCCTCTCTGCGCCTTCCCATCGGGTGACTCCCATACCCGGAACAGCACGCCCTCTCTGGTCTTCAACGAGTCCCATTGGGCCCAGTGCGACTTGTAGGTGGCGCTCCTCGGTGCGATGTCCTCCCAGGTCGGTCTCGTCCCTGCGTCCACTTCCCTCAAGAGTGGCCCCAAGTCTGCGTCCGCCAGCTGCTCCCTCCTCAGGCCTGCGCTATCCCAGCCTTCAGCAGGCACTGCCACAACTACTCGGACTGCTGCGGCACGCTCCTCCTCTTCCACTCTTGTGCGCTCGTGGCCGTCCTGGATCTGCGATAGGACACCTCCAATGCAATGGTCGCTGGCGTCGGTGTCCACAATGAAGGCGCCACCCGGTTGTGGGAAACCCAAAATTGAAGCACTGCACAGGGTCCCCTTCGGGTGCTGGAAAGCGTCTTCGGCGTCCTCCGTCCACACATAAGGCCGGTTTTCCTCCGTCAGGCGGGTGAGGGGTTTTGCGATGTTGTCGGCCTTTTCCTCTAAATCATTAAGGCGGTCGTCTACTTGACCCTTCCGCGTGCCCAGGTTCGTGACGTCATCCCCCACGCCGGCCAACCGTTCCTCAAACTTGGCGGCGAGAGCCTCGTTCGCCACCTTCATTTCGGTAGCCAGACCGTCGTTCGCTGCTCTCATTTCCGTGGTTAACTCGGCCTTCATTTGTTCCATCTTCTCGGCGATGTTGTCCCTAGCCGTCCTGATCAGTTTCAGTTCCGCGGCCAGGTTATTTCTAGTCTCCAGCTTCTCTGTTAATTCAGCCCGCATTTCTTCCATCTTCCCGATTAGTTCGGCCTTCATTTCCATCATCTTCTCCAAAAAAATTTTCCAATGCCGCGTCCATGGTTGTAATGTTCGGTGATGTTGTTTTCCCGCTTCCTGACACCAGTGTGACTTTGTGGGTTCGTGAAATGAAAAGTCCAATTACACAAACTCAACAATGTTCTTTATTTCCACCGACTTACAGTTTAACACTTGCCAATTACACAGAATTACTTGCTGCACACAGTTACAATTCACCAGTCCGTCCGTTACGATTTCCTTGTACTCGCGGTTACGTAAGCTCCGGTACACATTCAAAGTTACGTACAGTCTTCCGTTGCACAACCCTTTCCGTTCATTAACACGTCACTGACTAACTCTTACACCAAGAACTGCGACTGTCTCCTCACTCACTGACAAAACCAACTCACTGACTGACTAAACCAAAACCAACTCAACTCACTAACTCCGTCTGTCTGTCTGTAACTCTCTTTATATAGGAATATCGCCGGTTTCTCGTGTTTACAGGATTGTTCTAGTAACAGAAATATCGAGAAACAGGTGTACAGAAAACCGGCGACACAGTCATGTTTTTTCCCTGACCACAGTCTGTCACCACCTCAAGACAAACGAGGAGGAGGTGTGGCTAACCGAACCTCCCCTACCTTCCGCTGCCAGCTGCTTTACAGGGTGCTCCAGCGCCCGCGTTACAATAAGCCTGGAAGTTAGCAAAAGACAGTTCACATTGATAGTTTTGAGTAGTTTCGAATTAGTTGAGTTCAATTTTGAGTTATGACTCAGAAGTCCAGTTATAATTCGGTTCTACGGATCAGTTGTGTTTTACCTTGGTGCGAGCAAGTGTCTGAAATGTAACGTTTGCACCAGGCAAAGTGCCTAAGCGATAACGCTTCCTTAACAGCATATGCTAATTCATTTCTCAGAAAGTCTTATCACTAATGTAAAATAGTAATGACCAAGGCAGTGACCTACAAATATGTATAAAATCACCGATGTAATTACTTTAAAATGCTTTAAATATGATACAAGAACTGTTAAAGGATCTAAAACTTTAACGTACTTAATTTCTTTGAGTTAAAAACCTAAAGAGAGATATAACTTGGCCGCAGATTTTGCAAGCAGTTTTCTGCAGGTTATTTACAAACAAAGCATTACATCCGTCGCACAAAATGTAAACAGTCGTGAATATTATGACTTTGTGGGTTCGTAGAATTAAAAGTCCAATTTGCAGAAATTCAAATTGTTCTTTATTTGCGTAGAAATACACTCGCAGTAGCAGTATTACTTCACATACACAATCACAATTTACCAAGGTCAATGACTACAACAGTGTTCTGATTATACCTATTTACATCAGCTCTCGTTACATCTGTTTACGACTGACTTGGTGAATCGTCGCCTTCTTAAATAGCCCAATGATAAATTCGAGAGATTTCTGTAACAATCAAGAAGTCGAATGTTTTATCACCTTCCAGAAGCGTAACTTGATCTGTGTCGGTAAGTCTTTTATCTCCGGCGCTATGTTTATCTGCTTATGCAAGCTCTTTATCTCCGTGAAACACTATCTCTGTTATCTATTTGCGCCGAACCTTTTATGCCCGTCGCCGCGACAGTATGTTTCACAGGTAAGGAAGTGGACACCATCAGTTGACCGTTTCAAGCGTATAGTCGGATGAATGAAACACTGGAGGATGACAATGCTATCGACTACGAAACGTACGCTGCCTTATGTTTATATATCTCCTATTTCCTTAAGCAATATGTAGGTTGCAAACAATGTATACTATAAGGACGTATTCTGCCTATATTTAGGTTTACAATTCTTAGAACATAATTTTGGAATAATATAAACATGATTATCGCTTTAATATACAGTGCATTTAAACATTTTAATATGCATGCTAAGCATTTTTAAAAACATCTTAGCTTGTACATTTAGTAATACAATTCTCGATAAGATGTACATTATTGCTAATTACTCCTGTGCACGCACCTAATGCAGTGAATCACCATGCGTATCTTGAAGTTACTGAAGGTGAATTTTTTAATTTTCTTCCTTTTCACTTCCTCGACCAGACCATTATAAAATAAATATAATGTTCTGTTCTATCTTCACATGTCGTGATATACTTTCTTGGATGTCTTACACATCGGCCTGCAAATATAAATGTTGCTGCCTTCTTAGTGATTCAGGTGCCCTGCATTCTTTGATTTTATTCTTTCCATTTCATTATGTTTTTATCTATTTCATAGTTTAATTTAAAATGTATACTTAATTTTAAATTTCTTTATTTCGAATTCTATCTTGTATTATGAAGTAACTTACCGTTCTTTAAACTCTCATTTCTACTGCTCTTGTTTTATGTTAGTATAAATCATGCTGCTTGCATAACCTTATAAAAGTTAATCTTTATCACTCATTGATTTGGACATATTGCCTAGAACGTTCATCTGAAGTGGTTAGAATAAGGTTCTTGTTCTATCATTTCATATTCTATTATAGTTTTGGATCTCAATGAGAAGTTCCATGCTCAAAGGAAACATTGCTTTGGTTTCTGAATCTGCATATTTTAAATTTAAAGCTCAACTGTTTTATAAGTTTGTGTATCAGCGGAACTGAATCATATAATGGAAGGCATAATGATATTTTCGGAAATCCAAGTAAACATGCTCAAACGATGAGCTACTAAGGCAGCATACCTGAAGGAATAACATCTTCGAACGTTCTCTCGAGCTCAACATTTATGTGGATTTATTTAACTCAAAGGGGATATGCCATGAGATTCAATAAGACTGAATTCAAAGGAAACATTAGAAAGGACCATTCCAACCGAATTGATGCTTCGAGCATGATTAAGCTGGCTCAACTATGTTCGCCAATGTAATGTCCATCTAAGGAATGCGATATTGTGTGTGTTGGTAATATACTACTAATAATTCTTAATTTTGCAACCATTACAAGAAATGGACATATAAATATGTCTTATGAAAATGGTCTTTTGTATATAAGGATTGAAAATTTAGTCACTTGCAGTCTCTCTTGAGACTTAATCAGAACTTTGTAGATAAGAGTGGTGGTTGATGGGTGCCAGAAAAAAAAATATAATTTCAAGTACAAGAAAGAAAACATTCTGAAAGAATAATATAAATATTAGAATTATAAATATAATGGGGACTGTAAAATATAATTTTCATATAGTATAGATAACCTAGGAGTGAAGCTAGACCTTAACTCACTTCTAACCTTAAAATTCTTATCGCTTCTTAACTTCCATTTATTCATCCTTTAACAACCTATTCTCCTCTTAGGAAATTCATCTTAAACTGCCTTTGCCATTGTCCCATTTGAGGAAATCTCTTTTATCACCACTTCATCGTCACATTCGCAGTCAGTTTAAGATTCTCATTTGTATGCAGCAAAAGCACTTCTCTTGCTGTCTACCCGAGGTTGGCTAGATCCCGATGGAATTACGACGTACAAAGTGGAAGCAAGGATCACAACTAAGGAGGAATAAGAAAATGAGGTTCTCTTAGCATTAAAATCATCGGTCGAAATCGGCTCTGGAATAATACCACTTTCTCCTATAGAACGAAAGAGGAATTATTACAGAAAGACAACTGGTTCATAGCTAGACTTTCATACTTTCAAAATAATACCCAGTATTCAAAATTGTTTATGCTGTTGGAGTATAATCAACAATTGACAATGACTTTTTAGTGTTTCCTCAGTATTAGTTGCCCAGTTAGAATTACGGTTTAAGTGTAATTTAGTTAAAGTTCTCATATAAACAATATAATTTCTAGTTCTGCGGGAGTAGATATTTCCTGTTCTTGTTTCCTTTACATTCAAATAACTGCTATTTTAGTACTTATATCTATAGTAAATTAATGCAATTAAATATGTACAAAGTGTTTGGTAACAGCATGTAGCATGGAGGTTTCAGATTGTCATATTTTTGTTTCAAAAATACATATATGGTTTGCGAATATCTATTAAATCGTTTACGTTTATTCAACAAAACAGAAAAGGGAATTTCACTTTTCAAATAAAATTGACATACAACGAAAAAGAACTCGCTTCCCCCCCAAATAGATAGTTTAGTGAAAAGTAAAAAAGAAACTGAACAGCGAAAAGAATGGAATCAACCATTCTGGTGATGATAAACCAGAAAACGTGTTCTTGTTATATCCTAAAAGTCATGATGATCGACCTTTGTTAACGCTTTAAAGTGTAAGCAAAGAAATAACAAAAGCCTTTGAAAGCTCGTAGAATGTAGAAATTTGTTTTGATGAACTCAGTAGCTCTTGGAGAATTAACAATACTGACAATTTTTTACATTTGACGGTCTTAAATGTGCAGTCATAAGAGCAACATGCAACTACTGAGAGCGTGTTTACATTTTGAAGACATATTGGTAACAATACAACAGGAATTTCGAAGAGAATTTAATGTACGCGATGTTCCGACAGAGGCAACAATTTTATCGCTCGTAAGAAAGCTGGAGACAACTGGTATACTCAGTGAGAATGGAAAACATATACCGCCATTGAATGCAGAGACTGCTGCAGATGTTCCCAGAAGGCTATTGAATTCCCCAAACATATCATTGCGTCAATTGAGCCAGGTATCAGGGTATTCATATTGAACATGTCAAAGAGATGCGAAGAAATCGGGATTACGACCTTACAGAGTGCATATGGTGCAATAACTGAAAGAAGCAGGTTACGATAAACGAATCTGTTACTGTAGATGGTTGCAGGGTACTCTTATTCCACGTCCAGACATTCTCTCCATAACGTGGTTTACAGATGAGGCATGGTTTTATTTGTCAGGCTACACAAACACACAAAACAGCAGATATTGGGCTGCTCTAAACCCCCAAGTGATCTCGAAAACCCACTATATAATGAAAAGGTTGGAGTATGGTGCGCGGTTTCAGCTTCCAGGATTGTTGTTCCCATTTTCATTGATACGATTGTAGACACTGGAGTTTATATGGGTATCTTCAATATATTTGCGGAGCATCTGGATGATATCGAATTGAGATACTGTTATTTTCAGCAAGTAGGAGCAACGTGCCATACATCTGACGCCATGTAACTTGTAACCAGTTTCTTTGATAATCGAATAATCTCACAGGGTCTTTGGCACCCCCAGATCCTCTGACCTAACCTCACTGGACTTTTTCTTGTGGGGGGTATCTTAAAATAGAGTGTACAAGAATAGGCCACGGACAATTGACGTTCTCAAGGAATGCATTGGAACCGAAGTAACATTGGCGAGTTTACTCTCCGTAAAACCTCTCACTATTGTGAGACGAGTGAAAACATGTTTAGATTCTGGTGGAGGAAACTTCCAACCTTTTCTATGAGATGTAAATAGTGTAATATAATCTCCCAATTGTGCACTATATTCTCCCGAAGCTGTATGTCTGTCCTATTATTGGTTCAAAGGTTATGGTGTATTGAAATGATTCAGATTTATATGGATCACACTGTATATAGTTCACATTTGGTATAAAACTTCGCACCCAGGAATGATGAATACGACTATGTCCTTCAATTTTCATAAAGATATATGTAATTCTAATAACAGAATTGTGGAACGTTTATTTCAGGTTAGTACTTTGACATAGCGGATCTGGTTCAAAATTATCAAAAGGCGCTTTCTGACTAACTGGTAGGAAACATATAAGCCGATGGAATAATGTCTCGAACTGTGTCAATTCAAGAAATGCTATCAAGATATAAAGGGATTGTTCTAGACCGTTCATTCCACCCGACTCCTCAAATTTCTAGAAATTGGTAGAAGTTAACAGGCAGCCACATACGTAGGCGGGCGGGTTCGCATGTGCAGTCTGTGTGAGTGCACTTCCGATGCGACATAAAGTAGTTATTTTTTTCCTTCCGAGGTTGCGACAATCATTATGCCATTAACCGAGTTCTAGAATCACGGAAGATTAGAGAAGTCTCATGTTCGAATCCTCACTCAAAGAATGCGTCACGCATATTTGATTATGTCCTTACGTCTCGAAGAAAGTAAAGGGTCAGTGAGAACTGAGTAAAGAGCCAAGGCCAATTTCAACTAGATCAGTTTATTAAAGCGGCAGTGAAAACTTGACTAAGTTGGCAAGAAAACCTGCACAAGTTACATAAAATTAAAACATACCTTCACAAATAAATTATATTGGTCCTCCGGAATATGTAACATTTTCAATGTCCTAAACCTGTTCACGAAGATTATATGCCTACATATTTCAAGGAGATCGAAGACATCGCAGCAGACAGCTAT
>CM060947.1:199405587-199600587 GCA_030765055.1 Mantis religiosa | reverse complement strand
TGTATGGATTCACAAATGATTGCACATTGATGTCTTTTGTACCCAAGAAAAAACAGGGTCGTTATGCTTATCTCATCTATGCACCATACAATGTGTAGTGACAGTGTAACCGAAAGACCGAAAACCGTACAGTTGTATAATAAAACTAAAGGAGGCGTTGATACCTTGGATGAAAGGTGTGCAAATTTTTCAACAAGCCGATGCTCCAACTGGTGGCCATTAGATGTGTCGTTCACACTTATAAATATTAGCCTAGTTAATGCTTACATTATTTTTAAATCGTTTCTGGGAAGTCTTGACGACAGAAGACTTAATTTTGTGAAGTCTTTAGCGCAACATAACTGAGCCACAGCTGAACGCAAGATTCCTAAACGGACAACTTCCACGAGAATTGCATCAAAATATAGGCCGTATCCTCAACAAAACTCATCTCCCAGAAGCTAAACAATAGTTACAGAAGCAAATAAGATGCAGCATGTGCCCTAGAAACAAAGACAAAAATATACGAATTACTTGTGCGGATTGTGAATCTCCGATCTGCTCAAAATGTGCAGTGAGTATATATGGAAATTGTGCCAAGTAAAGTCTGTTCAAAAGAACTCTAACGTACTCTCAGCAAAACAAAATGTTAATTATTGGTTATATTCATCATGTTTTCTCTCTGAAAACCTCAAAGAACTGAAGTTTTGCATCTTTTCATTCTAATTTACACTAAATGTGAACCATATACGTTCTGTGTTTGTTATGCTTTACCAATAAATATGATGTTATGTCCATTATACTTCCCTTTCAATATTACATTGATATGTATAACCGTTTCCTTGTCAGCCTTCTTTAAGTTCTTTAAGCAAGTTGTCAAACCCCATCTAACTAGATACGTACCAAAAAGTTTACGTCACCAGTTAGGATTAAATCTACTGTGCTTTATTTCCATTGAGAAGTGTCTATTTGCAAAGTCTTTGGAAGAATAGGTGCTTTTAAGAGCAGTTTGTACAGGAATGAGTAAAGGCAGATATAAGGGATTGTATTTGTTATAGTCCATGTTTCAATGACATGAAATGCGTAGTGTTTAACGCCCGCTTTTACTACATACGGCACCGCAGGCGGTGACACTGATGATACATGAGTTGAAGATGGAGCACCGGTGGAATGATATGGCGGGGGAAACCGGAGGTCCCGGAGAAAACACGCTCCAGCGCCGTGTTGTCCACCACAAATCTCACTTTGCGGTCGCCTGGGATCGAACCCGGGCCGCCTTGGTGAGAGTCTATGTTTCAGAAGATTAAGTTAGGTTCGAATCGTCACTCATAATATAAATGTTTAAGCTAGCTCTTTACTTGCCGTTTTACTATACTTTTTTAATACGAGGGCTATCCAGAAAGTAGATTACGTTTAGGAATAAAAAGTAAACAAAGTATAGGAAACAAATTTTATTATATACAGATGAAAGCCACACTCAAATACTACTTTTCGACATAGTCACCATTCAAATTAAGGCATTTATCGTAGCGATGTACGAGCTTGGAAATTCCTTCGTCGAAAAATTCGGCCGCCTGCGACTTCAACCACTTCGTTACCTCTTCTTGCAGCTGTGCGTCGTCATCAAAACGCTGCATAGCCAGCCACTTCTTCATTGCTGGGAATAGGTGGAAGTCGCTCGGTGCCAGGTCGGGACTGTACGGCGGATGAGGAAACAACTCCCACTTAAAAGATTCAAGAACTTCACGAGTGACATTTGCCGTGTGGGGCCGGGCGTTGTCGTGAATCAACAAGATCTTAGAGCTCAACATTCCTCTGCGCTTGTTTTGAATGGCTCTTCTGAGTTTTTGGAGAGTTTGGCAATACCTTTGAGAGTTTATTGTAGTGCCTCTTTCCAGGAAGTCCACCAAAATCACACCTTTTCTGTCCCAAAAAAACAGTCGCCATCATCTTCCTTGCCGACATTGTTTGCATGCATTTCTTGGGTTTTTGGGGAGAACTTGTGTGCCCCCACTGCATTGATCGCAATTTCGTTTCACAGTTCACGTGTTTCACCCATGTTTCGTCACCAGTAACGATGCGATCGAGTAAAGAGTCACCATCCTTATGGTAAACGTCCAAAAAGTTTAACGCTGCAGCCATTCGCTGATTTTTGTGGTCCTCTGTCAAGATTTTCGGAATCCATCTTGCACAAAACTTGTGGTAACCAAGCTTTTCGCTGATGATTTCGTGCAACAAACTTCGTGAAATTTGTGGAAAACTCAAAGAAAGTTCCGTTATTGTGAACCTTCGATTTTCACGGACTTTAGCATCGACTTTTTCGACAAGTTCGGCAGTCACTATGCTGGGTCTCCCACTTCGATCTTCGTCGTGAACATTGGTTCGGCCATTTTTAAATCTGATGACCCACTGACGCACTCCACCTTCAGTGATAATGTTGTCCCCATACACTTCACAAAGCTGCCGATAGATTTCTATCGGTTTACAGTTTTTTGCAGTCAGAAACCTTATTACTGCACGCACCTCGCAGCTCGCGGGATTTTCAATTAACGCAGACATTTCAAACCGTCACAGTATCTGAACGGAGCACAGCACGAACCTCTCACTAGCACGGCTAGATGCCGACTGAGCTGCGCAACGCTCTGACCCCAAGATGGCCGCGCTAGCCCCGCCCCTAGCGGAAACAGACGAAAACGTAATCTACTTTCTGGATAGCCCTCGTATTAAACTATTGTTTGGCATTTTATTTAATTTATTGTTTACATTTTTATTGTCTAGATGAATAAATTTTCAGTAATTTCCCCCAAAGATTTACACCCCTTTTTTAACTACGTTGTATTATCTTTTTGTTACACTTTTCCCCATATTTTACTATTTATTTCTATTTTGGTATCTCTCCACAGGTAGTCCTTGGGATATTGGTGGGTCCGTGAAGCATACCTTCACTCATAGTTTACCTTTCCAATTTAAAAACCCGCATCGTTTAATATACAGTTCAGACTTAAGATACATTGATTATGAACTTTCCCACAAATCTGGAAGATCTACCTAGGCATATGATCAAATACAAATTTCACCTTCGTAATTGGGAATTAAACTTCAAAGGGCTATAGAAAATAAACATTAATTTCCCAAGTGTGAGATGCAGACCTACGAATATTATGAATGATTGACCTTTTAGTAAATTTAATTTTAAGTGCAATCATATAAACAATGTTTGAAAACTAACTGTGATAAAATAAGTAATTTTGTGCTTTATTTCTGCATTTAACTAGTTTTGATTCCAGTATGTAACACAAAACTTGAAGGAGAAAAACAGAAGGAATCATAGAAAAGGTAGCAAGATGAAGTAGAAAACGGAAGGAATAAAAGACATGTGAGGTAACAGCCAAGAAGCTTCTGGTTCCTACAAATTCTAGGATTTCTTCAAAGAAAAATAAAATGTTGTGCTAGATGGCTACATTCCTTAATGTTGGCAGCTTCCCTGGAGAGACCTACACGCTAGCCCTACACGAGTTGAGGTTCTCCAGAGAGACACTGTAGACTTTTTGTGCAACCGGGCTTCTATACGGAAGAACTACCAGGCGAGTGAAAGAATTGAAGCTGAAAAAAAGAAATCGCGAAACTTGAGGAAAGATAGAGAGAGAAAAAGAATAGCACGAAAATAATACATCTTCCTTGGTGCGAGCTTTAAAAAGTTTCTTCGTTTTAAATTTTGCCGTCGTGACAGATCTACTTCTACTGATTCCACTCCACTTCCTCTATGTGAAATTCTCTTTTACTGGCACTTTCTTCACATTGCTTTGTACCTCCGTTACCGAATACTTAACAATAAGAGTACAGAAATAAAATGATACCGGAATGAAACTCTAGAGCACACCTTTATATAACAAGACATAAGAAATCTCCCGTGTGTTACATTTCCTTAAAAAGGAATGTTGGAGTGCCTTCCAAAATTACACGGTAACCTTAAAGAACACAATAGACCTGGCACCCATATCAAAATCAGTGTCTATGCTTACGTACGATTGGTGGCTAATTTAATAGTAGACATTTTTAACATCAGTGTGCGAAAACTCCAAAAATTTTAGCAAATTAGCCCAATTTTATTTCAAATGGACTCGCTTAATCCCAGCCTAACTTGCCTCCCGTTTTTGGGATGCATCATGGACCCCTTTGTGAAAAGGGTATATTTTATTTTAAAAATATTAAGAACTACACCAACGAATTTTACCATTCACTAACATTTCAAATGGTGCTTCCATTCATATCCCTTAATTATCATTAATTACGAGGGGGTGTCGTAAGGTTTTAATTATCACCCAGTAGATGATTAATGTCGGGACATAATGTTGGTACTTTCAGTGTTCTTTTACAGTGAGTGCCAGAAGTGACTGAGGTGTAAGATGGAGAAAATTGAGGCTCGTAAGGTGATCAAATTCCTGCATCTGAAGGGCGAAACTGCCCGGTAAATCCATGATGAGATGGCGGCAGTTTATGGAAATGATTGCCCATCGTATGACACTATTGTGAGGTGGAAAATGAATTTTCAAACCGGTCACATGTCCCTCACAGATGAGCCAAGATTTGGTAGACCGTCAATGACAGACGATGCTCTCACAGTGAAGAAAGTGGAGTGTTTAATATTGGAAGACAGACGAGCAACCATCCAAATGATCATGAATGAGACAGTAGTGTATGGAAAATTATGCATGACGAACTGAACATGCCTAAGGTGTCTGCACGGTGGGCTCCAAGTTTGCTAACCTCTTTCCGAAAGCAAAAATGGCGCGACCTTCCAAGACAGATGTTGATACTGGTGGAACAGTATGAAGATGATTGTTTTGATCGTTTGGTAACCATGGATAAATCCTGGATCTATCAGTATGATCCAGAGACAAAATTTATTGGACAGAATTTATTGTGCATCCCTGCTCCAAAGATCAATCATAAGCACACCCTCTGCATCCCAAAACACTATCGCCATAACTTTCCCTGCCGACCGCTGAGTTTTGATTTCTTTTTCCTTCGGTGTTGTATGATGCCATTCCATTGACTGCCTCTTTGATTCAGGTTCCAAAAAATGAACCCACGTTTCGTCTCCATTAACAATTTTTTCCAGAGGCTCCTCTCCCTCCAAATTGAAGCGCTGCATGTGTTCGGAGGCTATTGTTTTCCTTGTTTCTTTGTTTTGCGCGGTTAACATTCTTGGTACCCAACGTGAACAAACTTTTGAGTAACCCAGTTGTTGAATAATCGTCATCACACTGCCTTTAGTGAGGGAGGTAATGCGTCACAGTTCACTTGTTGTTACCCGACGATCACCACGAATGATGCCATCGACTCGCTGTATGTTGTATGGAATCACTGCAGTCTCCGGCCTGCCGCTTCGGTTTCAATCTGTCAATGGTGTTTGCCCTTCAGCTTCGTTACAGCGACGAAACCATCGTCTAACAGTGCTGACATCCACCGTTGCATCACTACACACATTTTTTAGCCTTTAGTGAATGCGAATTGGCGTTTCACCTTCCGCAGTCAAAAATTCAATCACAGAACGCTGTCTAATACGACTGTCGATGTCAGCCATTTTGCAAGAGGATGCAGTGCTGCCAGCTGTTCACTTAGGAAGTTACTATTGCAGGGGCTTGGAGAATTGCACCAAACTCAAAGTTTTCACATAACTTACTTATTTAAGGGGGGAAAAATAGAAGGCATTACTTTTTGCCCACCCTCGTACGACAGCTGCCTCTAGTTTCAATGTAGACTTAACCTGCGCGTTTAATCCAAACCAGTAAAACACATTATTTGATAATGGCATGTCATTGGACTTAGAAAACATGTTAATATATCCTTAGTTTAACTGCGATATTATAAATGTGTTCAAAAGCAGTGTGTGATGAATTGATCGCATTTAACAGATAACTCTTTTAAGTCCATTGAAAATCTTTTATATGTAATCACTATAATTATTATCTCAAATATATTTTAAAATTCATTGTGTATCATATGTAAATATTACATTATGTGGATCATATTATTTATTGAGAATTCATACATCAAATGCTCTTAACTCAACGAATTGTTTTTCCTGCCTTAATTTTACTTAGTGAAAAACCTTTTCTTTACATGTTTAATTTATTAAACACAGAAACAAAGTTAGTTGACATATGGAGTGGTTCGAAGGAAGTACTGAATGATTTATTTATGCCACCCATTCCATTGGTTTATGATTTTACTTTCTAATGATTCCCAGCGCTGAGTTGGAATAGTAACATGTTTACAAGGAATTTGCATAAGCCGGTTTTGGACAGCAGGCTTGTTCCCTAACTCAGCATGTTCCATTTCCATCGGGATTAAGATGACTGCGTAACTCTGGTGTGAATTTTCTGATAAAGCACGCAAGTCTGCATTAAAAATCATTTACATCCTATACTATTGTTTTACTGATGCTTCTCTAACGTTTTCAATCCCAACTATCAAGCAAAATAAATAAGTATCAAAATGTCTTGCAGTCAGTAATCAAGTGTTTGATTATTTCGAAAATTATACTCATACTACATTTTACTACTAAGACGCGACAAAACGACATGCTTCATCCAATCATGGCTGCGAGGCCCATATTTTCATCAGCCCCCTAGCATCTTTGAATTTGTGATCTGCATTTGTTTTACGCTGAGGTATTTAAAGGAAGTTTCACCAAAGGAGCACATGAAGCAAAATAAAGATAAACAAACAGTATCTAGAATCGCTTCAATCAATTAAATAAGTAAAGTCATATTTGATTGTATTTATTTTTTCTAATACTTATATAATTTTCAGTCGTTAGATAATCATTGAAATGGTGCTTAATTTTGGTTCTCCCCAAATAACATAATGGCAGCAGAGGAATTAACCAAGTCACTCATTTTCAATTCGCCATTGTCATTTACCATAATAATAGTAATCAATGGTATCCACTTCCAAAGTTACAAACCGGGAAACGAGTAGGTTTTGAGAGCCTTTGCTTAGGCATTTCATAGAGTTTAGTGTCTTGAACCAAGTGAGTTTAGCAAAACATTGTGTTGTCATTTTCGCAATACATATATACTCCTGTGAAGTTACTGTTGAATATACATAATTTGTAATGCACGTCTGCATACATATTTAGCTATTATTATTGTTGTTATTTTATATTTTAAAGTATAAGTACTTTTTATATAACATATCTTTCAGTTTGAGAAGCTTATATTAAAGGTAGGCTTGCCAGATGCTCCGTTTTCTTCCGGAATATTCCGTTTGTTCTCCTAAAGTTTCTTCCTCCGTTTATTATTTACCCGGAGCACGAAATTCTCCATATTTATTTTTCTACTGGAAATTATGAAATTATATATAATGACTTAAATATTCTCATAAAGTTTATGCAATTTTTGAAAATGGCACTTCTTTTTTGCTGACTTTCTTATCGAGCGACAAGCCAGATGAAAAGACGATTAGATATCAACGTTTCGGGAGTGTACATCGCTCCCATCATCAGGATATTCATAAAATGTTATAACTACAAATGAAATACTGGATATAACATCAATATAATCAAAGCCCGCCTTGGTAGCGTGGTGGTAGCATGTCTGCCTCACGTTCAAGAGGTCCTGAGTTCGAATCTCGGTCAGGGCGAGTTACCTGGATAAGGTTTTTTCCGGGGTTTCCCCTTATCCTCTAAGGCGAATGTCAGGTAACTCTAAGCTCCATGGACCTCGGACTCATTTGAGCATAATTTCATCCATTCCATTCATCGTCCGATATGACTTAACGTTGGAAGTCGTAAATTACAAATATATATATATATATATATATATATATATATCTTTGTCTTTGATTATATATATAATCAAAGACAAACGCTATCAAAACTCGCATTACTGAACAAAAGACTGTTTTCAGTAAGTTAAATGCCAGGTCAGGAGATGGCGTGAGTATAGAAAATTGTGTCAAAGAAACGTAACTACTTGATTATCAAGCAGTATTGATCTTTGCTTCTTAAATCGTCGGATTTTCACTTTTAAGGCCGGTTTCCAAGAGGAGCTGAACTTAAATCCAACATCACGATTAAGCGTGCTTCTTTCAGAGGAAATCGCCAACACTTCCTTAATTCTCCACTCCCAGTAACTGTTACATTTTGTCAAGATGGTCGTCTCCCGAAAATTGGCTCTATGGTCGTTATCAAAACAATCCTCTGCCATCCCAGACTTCTCAGGTTGTATTAAACAAATGCTCCGTTTATATTCGATTATTCTGGTATCGATGGTCCTTCTGGTTTGTCCTATATACGGTGTCCCACATTCACATGGAATGCGGTACACTCCCGGAACTTGGAAGTCCAGTTTGTGTTTCACTGATCTCAACAGAAGTTTAATCTTCGGGGGTGGCTTGTGGATGGTCCTGATGTTGATTTGGCGAGAATTCTGCTGATTCTGCCGGATTGATTGCCGGTAAAGGGGATGCAGGATGTAGCGGTAGGCTTATCTGACGCTTGCTGTAGTACAGGTTTCCCTTTCCTAGCTTTGGTGATCGAGGCTTCAACGTCATATTCGGAGTAGCCGTTTTGACAGAAAGTGAGTCTCAGGGGATGAAATTCTTGTTTTAAGTGGCTGGGATCAGAGATAGACAAAGCTCTGTGGGCCAGTGTATTGAGAACTCCCAGTCTTTGAGACTTATGATGGAAACTATGAGCGTTCAGATGGAAGAGTTCTATCCTTCTCCACTACCATGATAAACTGTATTTAAGGTCGAAGGCTGTTGAGATGCGCAAGAAAACTAGGCAAAGTGTCTGATTCATATTACCAAATTACAGTGTCGTCCACGTATCTATAGAAATGAGATGGTTTATGTGGAGGTGTGGCAAGTATTTGATGTTCTAGGTGTTCCATATAGAAATTAGCTATAGCTGGTGACAACGGGGAGCCTATTGCTACTCCGTCTACTTGTACATTGCTACTTGTCTACTTGGCAATTTGTTTTGTTTTATTTCTCTGTTGTCAACAAGTATCTTCTAAATCGCCATAGGTGCGTGTCGTCCTGTAGCAGAAGAGCAGCACGTTTCTGTCAGCGATATGCAATTTAATGTCTCTCTGATTTTCTTTTGCAGTTGCTTGCAGTTCCACTTCCGCTAACAGAACTTGAACCATTGATCTTAAGGTGGTCCAAATCCCGCTATGGCGTTGGATTTTTTAGCGCGACTCTAACTTTCCATACTTTGGCCTACACACGGCCATTGTGGAAGTGAAATTAATTTCCAATATATTGGAGACCTTCCTGGAACGACTTCGAAGTACAGCAATTGCATATTTAAAATCGAAAATGTACATTTTTAGCAAACTAGATATATAAAATTTCTTGGTTTATTGTGTACTATGTGAATTTTACCTCGAAGGTTTCATTTTCTAATGAAGTTTTGTATTACATTATGGCAACTAGTGAACTCATAGCACGCATTTGTATCTGGTAACTAGTAACCTCCCGCATATCGCACAGTTTGGCAATTACAAAAAAAGTTTCTTAACTCCAAATACGTTCACGTTTTCACAAGTGAAGCATGGAATTGCAATATAGGCTTTATTTTTCATGTCAGTGATTCAAAAATTATATTTTAAGCAATGTCGTGAAAACCACTTCTGTAAACTTAAGGAAATCGCTATTCTTTCAATTCTGCATAAACTAATTGTACTTCTCTCTCACATACATGTATATAACTGGTGAATCAGCCGCGTCTTATTTTTGGATGGTAGGCCACCCATCAAACGCACGTGAACCTTACTCCAGTTTTGCGCTCACTAAACTGTACTGCTTGACGCTCTTAGAAAGAGGAATGCGCAAAATTCAGAGGAATAAGGGACAAAATTTACTACTTTCTGAATTACACCTCAAAAACATTCAGCTCCTTTACTGAGAGGGAATTCCTGTTCACAGACAAGTTTATAAACTTTTGTTAGAGTATACATGGCAAAGTAATTCAGTAAACGACTCGGAACAAATGGACCTATCATATGAGTACACTAACGTCAGGTGAAAAGAAAATGCGTGTACCTGGAGCAAGTTTTGGCTGCAAAAGTTAGGAAATAATTAGAGACACGCCTCATCCATAATGGACACGGTGCAGTGAAAACGGACACATTATTTAACAACAGTTTATTTACATTTTTGCTTAAACTACGTCTCGCGCAGCTCAATTAACATGCATAAGAGCTTTCGCCATTTATGCTATAATATTAAAACACCCATAAAATGATTAAAGGTGTCTTAAAACGCTAAATAAAGCACGAGAACTCGCAAGGTTGCAAAAATGTATAGTAACAGGCATACAAGACGTACTACTGGTCCCGGATTCGATTCCCGGCGGTGGGGGTGAGGATTTTTCTCCGACCAAGATAATTCCCCATCTTCCCCAAAATCTGGAAGTATGAGTGAGAGTGTGAATGTGTGCGTGATGTAATGATTAAAAACAAAAAAGGTAACGAGTTAACACCTTCTGTATGTTCCAAAGGAGAACGGTCGCCGATATGACCATAGTAGTTAAAGGCAAGGTATAAATGGAACAAGAAAAAAAAAAAAAAAAAAAACACAAAACGTGCTTTCAGTCGTCTCAAAATAGCTGAATGGGATTATGATATCCCCATGTGCCCGGACACCCAATGACACCGGTTTGAGTCTCAGCATTGTAAATACTGTTTTTTATGTTCATCAAAACTTGGAAACCGAATTTACAATAATTTAATTATGAAGTCCCTAAGGGCGTGCATTAACCAATAAGGTCATCAGTTCAAGCACTTGCTTCCTTAGAGGTGTCGTGTTCCAGTAAGAGAAAAGAGGTCATTTCTGATGCTGTAATTTCCTTGTTTTCTGTGTTCAAATGTGTATAAATAATCCTTATTTCAGTTGCACCTACCTATAAATAAAACTTATATAAAAATAATAACAATTTTCAGAATAATAATTGCAAATTTTGAGTATTACCCGGTAAAAAAAACATAGTATAGCTATGCAAAGGATTCGTAACACCGTTACAACAGATAAATGTTGTTGTGGTTCTACGTTCGTTCTAACTGAGTTACGTAGTAACTTGTGACATAAACATTCTAACTTGTAGTATTCGCTGATTCCAGTGAACATTTGAAGACGTACAAACATCAGCTGTCTAATTACGAATATACTACAGGCGATGTGGTAACATCTACAAGGGGCGTCCAGAAATTAAGTTCTGTTTCAGTTTATCTCCGCTGCAACGCTGCGAACACAGTTCGGCACATGTGCGGTAGACGCTCTGAATCAAGGAGAAGAAACGTATGCCTTTGTGAGATCGCTGTCAGCCACGTACGCTTTGCTGTGATTGTTTACAATGTCGGTGTTGATTGAAAATCCCACCGGTTGTGAAATCAGATCTGTGATTCGTTTTCTGAATGCGCCGCGCAATACAGAATAAGCGCCGAGGAATGCTGTCAAAAGATGTTATGTTTCTTCACGACAACGCACAACCACACACTGCAAATGCCACGAGGAACATCCTAGAGGGATTTGGCTGGGGCGTGTTTGACTACCCCCCGTACAGCCCTGACCTCGCTCCTAGCGACTTTCATCTGTTTTTCCATCTCAAATCTATCCTTGGCGGTCAACACTTCAACAATGACGAAGAATTGAAAGAAAATGTTTCCAACTGGTTGAAGACACAGGCGGCAAATTTCTATAAAGAAGGTATACAAAAATTTGTGCCTCGCTATGACAGATACCTGCAAAATTTCGGTACTTATGTGGAAAAGTAGTTTAAGAATTGTAGAATTCTGTGCAATAAATAATTTTTCTGTAACTGTACACAATTTAATTTGATTACCAAAGAGAACTTACTTTCTGGACTACTTTGTATATTTGCACTAATTTTATCGAGTGTTTTACATCCATGTTAAATACTAGGGTAGAATCGTTTCTGCAACTTCTATCCCATACACATGGCCGCAATCTCTCTCTCTCCCTCTCTCTCACACACAAAATCAACCCGTTTATCTTTTATCTCCCTATGTAAGAAAAAGAAAATAATCACAAAAGAAAAAACGAAGTGTTTTTGGAAATCTGAGATCATGTTCACTCTGTTCACAAACTCCATGCTCATACGAATACTAATTAAATCCAGAAAGTCAAAGCTTAACCCCACAAAGTAGATAATCGTCAACCGAAGAAAGAAAACGTGGAGTTACTCTGATTGAAATTCAATGGGCGTTGCAAATGAGATTTTTCTGCTGGTTAGAAGGCGTGACCTCAGCCTTATATATCTCAGGAGTTGCTTTACAATTCACAACTTTAGATCAAAAGCACGTACTGCGTGAGCCTCTTATCTGGAACTGTAAACTATGAATCAGCGACTTTTGAGACCGAATGGGACCTCCCCTTTTTATGTAATCAGGAGGAAAAAGGCGATTTCGATTCTCTAGAGCAGGGAAGAAAGTGTTGGAAATATGCAAGCACGTGTTTTAGAAATTCAATTTTACTGTCTCTTCTTTCAGAGTGCGATGACGTATCACTGCGAAAATGAATATTTGATGTTCTTCGTATTCAGAGAAGAGATCGCAGAAGTAATGTATATACATATGCTCACATTAGAATACTAAAGCCATCTTCGTTTTCCATTCTGAGAAAATATGATTGCACCATTATGTTTCAGTCACATCATATTCCTCCGTCAGTTATTACTTAAATTATTATTCTTATTAGCAAGGGATCTATCAATATGCTCACTGATATACGGCCTGAGGGTTTAATGGCATCATCTCTGCTCTATATACCGACCGGGATGGCTCAGGCAGTTTCGTCTGTGGCCTGCATTCGGTAGGCCCGGGTTCGATTCCCGTGACCGACCTACCTGATCCATGAGTTTCTCGGGGCTTTCCCAGGTCGCTAGGCGAATGCCGGGGAGGTTAATTTCATCCCCCGTATTTCCTGTCCCGCCATTTCATCTCCATTATCATTTCATATCAACTCTCATCTGGTGGTCTCTTTCAGGGTAGAAGTGTTGGCGGGTGTCTCGGCATATGCTCTGAGGAAAACTACTTCCTCCTTCGGTAGATCGATTGCCGGTCTCAGCTCCTCTGCTGGGACCATTTCCTGACCGCCAGCTACGGATCTTTGGGGCTCGGATTGCCTGCCTTGGTACCATTAGGGCTCGACTGCTGGCATCGTTGCCATTCCGCTGTAGGGGAGCGTGTCCGTTGCCCTGGCCTGTCGGGGGAGTTCTCTATCCAAGTAAACTGTAGGGACCCTGTCCTCTGTACTGTCGTGGCTCCTTGGGTCGGCTGCCCTCTGTCTCCTTCGCCTCCTCCTTCCTCCAGAGGGTACCCAATTGGGGGCATAGGAACAACGGGCCCAGCAAGGTGGCCCACGTACCGAATCCCGTCCGTTATGAAATCCTAATCCTAATCCTAATCTGCTCTACGTAGATGCTGTGTTTCAAAAATCGGGTGCGGAATATAGCTGGAAGGACCTAAAATGAGTCCAGAACACGTAGGGACATAGCGTGGTTGTAGCGTGTCTGCCTCACGTTCGAGAGGTCCCGAGTTCGAATCTCGGTCAGAGTGAGTTACCTTGATAAGGTTTTTCTGGGGTTTCCCCTTATCCGGAAAGACGCATGTCGGATATGGACCCTCAGCTCATTTGAGTATCATTTCATCCATTGCATTCATCGTCCCCAGTGACTTAAGGGAATGCAGCACCGAAATTGGCTAAAAATATGGGAAAAAATAATATTTTTGTTTTTAAGCTAATAAAATACTTTGAACCTTATAGTATCATCATCCAACTAAATTTATGAGATTCAGGTATTTAAATACCTTCACATGACAATTTAAATGCCAGTGCGCACGTGCATGCTGGCCCTTGGATTCACAGAATTCTGTCATTTGAGTTCGATTGAATGTACTAAATTAATACATTTGAAATTAGCGGGCAAAGTTTTTGGTGGAATTTTATGTGTTGGTGTGATGGTTATTTCTTACAATATGTGGCAAAACACTGGCTGCAAGCATTGAAATCAAATGGTAATATTTATTATTTTACTTTTGAGTGAGTTTCTAACGGTCGGGTTTTTCTTGTATTTCTCGTTAAACTAAATACTGTTTATATATAATTAATGAGTTTTAGTCTGCCATTTAACATTTATAAAGGTATTTTATACATATAAACGTGCATATAACTGTTATATAGGTTATAGGTAAAACATTCTATGAAACATCTGACCTCTTGTTGACTGTGTACATAGTTAGGATCATGAATAGGCTAAACGATACATGAGAAGAGACACCTAAACCTAATACAACAATGGGAACATACTTGAGGCCTGATGTGGTAAGAAAACTAATATCTGTGTACCAAAGGCTGGCATCAGATGAAATTCTAAGGAGATGTACATTCGGTAAGACACAAAATGCAAATGAAGGTTTACATAACATGATATGGCATAATTGCCCAAAAGATTTATTTGTTTCAAAGAAGAGACTTCAGGTTCCTGTGACATCTACCATCAGTGATCAACTTTGGTTTTTCTGCCTCACTCAAGCTGCAGTCAGACATAATGGACACTGAAGATTCACCAGCATCTCTAAAAACTAGCAAAGGGAAGTACCAATTACGCTTACTTCATTCAGCAATTTTTGTGAAAGTAACTTCTAAAACATCCAGAAGGAAACCGAAATTTAAGAACCCTGCAACAGAAGAGAGAAGCAAGAGGCAGGATGACCCAGCTTACCTATCTGAAGGGCTTTAGTCTACTTCAAGGCATGCAGCTGAGAAGGAAAATGTTTTAGATTTTAAAATTTTATTTACTCAGTTATAGTTTTATCAACATTTTTTGTCATTCAAAATGTTCCACACGATGCAGTTTTATTTCAGTTCCTCTAAAATTTTCAACACCTGTTCTTAGAAAGCAAACAAAGGTTTCTATCATATAAATTTTTAATATTCATTATATTTTTAAAGTTATTGACATAAAAAGTCAGAGGTTTAATCATTTTTTGGCTTTTTTGTTTGCTATATACCTATTTTTTTTCCTCCGGAACTAAAAGCAGTATAAGAAATTCATATGACATATCTTTTCTTCCTAACCATCTGAATCTTTTTGGAAAAAGAAAAATTAAAATTTTGAAAATTTTCATCACATGGAGCGGTTTGAATTTTGCCCAAATTTTGAATTTCACAAATTAATTACTCAAAAACTATTGAAGATATAAAAACCAAGTTTTGAATTCTGTGTCCACTATGCATCAGATCTAAGTGGTAAACATTTCAGCAAGATTGGTTGAAAATTGCTGGATTTGGGGTTTTCAGTGCTGCATCCCCTTAACTTTGGAGGACGTAAATAAAAAAAAATAGTATAATAACACAACACCATTGTACGGAAGGAATTGTTTACCCCTTTTGATTAGCGGTCTACACATGGAAAACGTAAGAAACCCCGTCACCCACACCCGTTGGACACAGAGCTGACGAGGGAGGTCAACAGCAAGTGGTCGCATGCGGCACATTCCTGGTCTCAGATCTGGGTGTTGTGGTTCTACTCCGCAGCAGATTTTCTCTGCATGTGGTTTACATACAGCAGAGATTATACGACTGCTGTTCAATAAAGCTTGATCATATTTTTACGGCCATAATGTTTCGCACTAAAATTCAATATTATTATATACTCTTAGCTTAATATGAAACAAACACGCCGTAGTACTTTCATTATTGGTACTCCTGCTGCCCGCCTGTGAGAACCAGGCAAGTTCAGACAGGTTCAGTACCGCCTACCGCTGTAATGGAGGTAACAAGCGAGGAACAATATCCGGCTTTGAAATTCTGCTTTCGCCGCAAGAAATCTTCAGTTGCGTCATATAAAATTTTACAGGAGGCCTATGGAGAGTCTGTTTTTCCCTACAGCACAGCTAGAGGGTGGTTTAAAATGTTTAAAGAGGGGAGAAATTCAATTTCAAAGGAAGATGGAGCCGCTGCTCCAGTTACTTCCCTTACGGAAGAAAACATCAACACTGCTGCAGCCATTGTGAGAGAGGATCGACGAATTACCTTAAGATCACTTTCTGAAATACTGAACACTTCATTGGGTGCCACCCACACGTTGGTGACAGAGACATTACACGTGAGACGTGTTTGTACGCGATGGGTTCCAAGAATGTACATTCCCGAACAAAAGGACATTTGCATGCAGGTCTGCATGCAGTTAAAGTTGATGTTAGAGGAAGATCCGGTATTTCCTTCAAGCGTAAACACTGCTGATGAAACTTGGATACATTATTTTGATCCTGAGAGCAAACGGCAAAGCTCAGTGTGGAAATCTCCTTCATCACCAACCTTCACATTGCAAAAGTGGTTGCTTCTGCTGAGAAATATATGATCATCTCATTCTTTGATATTCATGGAATGGTTTATCAGCATGTTGTACCTGCAGACACATCAGTAACTGGACAATACTACAGAGATGTCCTGAAAACATTGCAAGTCCATATCAGGCGCAAAAGACCACATTTTCTTGAAGCAAGCTGGATGCTGCACCACGATAGTGCGTGGCCGTATATTGCCAATGTTGCGTGAAGTGCCTCCTTCACCCTCCCAACGGTCCGCATTTAGCCCCATGTGACACTTTTCTATTCCCTAACTTGAAGAAACGCCTTCATGGGAGGCATTATCCGTCATCAGAAGCAATGGTGAAGGCTGCGGAAGCAGGAAGTATCTCTCAAAAAATGGTTTCCAGTATGTCTTTGAAGACCGGCAGAAACGCTGCCACAAGTGCATCACATTTAGGAGAGACTATTTTGAGAAGGACCATCAAAATTAAGAGAATGAGTTAAGATACGTTGCCAAAAAAAATGTGATCATTCTCTATTGAACTGCCCTCAATCAAGTTTTCAGTTGCGTAGCGGTGTGAGTACAGTGATAGTTTCCTTGCAAGATTGTTCGGCTATTCTATTTTATTTCCGATAAACCCCAATTCCCAGTTATTTCGCTGTGTAATGGTAAACTGATAGGGTTTGAGAAGCGTCGTTTTTAATGTGATGCTTTTTGCATGAGTACGAAAGCAAAACGGAACAACTTCACAGTTAAGAAGCCAGGAACAAGCAATATCTAGAAATTAAGTGACAATAGCTTTTTGATAATTTGTATATTTTAAAGAGATCTACAATTTTTGAGAAATAGAATTACGTTTAACAAATATATAAAATACACTAAGAGTGGACAGGAATTCACAGGTTAATCCACCGACTATTGAAGATATACTTTTCTTTTTCCATAAAAGTATGTTCAACATGCAGTACCATTTTAATCAACAATGTTTGGTTCATTTTTAAGAAATTAAAATAACTTTTTCCGTTTAAAGTGTAGTTAAATGGAAAGGTGGTCATCATCATCATCATCATCATCATCATCATCATCATCATCAATCTTGATGTTGTTTGTTTGTAATTTATCACCATTATTGTTATTACTATTATTATTATTATTATTTTATTGTTATTATTATGATTATTATCATCATCATCATTATCGTCGTCGCCGTTGTCGTCGTCATCGCCGTCGTCGTCGTCCTCATCATCATCCTCGTCCTCATCCTCGTCGTCATCATCATCATCATCATCATCATATACTATGGATGTATCTATACATATCTAATCTATGGAATAGAAATATGGGGTTCAGCAGCCAAAACACACATGGATAAACTGCTTATTTACCAAAAAAGTGTGTTAGGGTCATGTATAATCTAAAAGCAAGAGAATCTTGCATGGATACCTTTATAAATAAAAAAATAATCACCGTCTACTCTCTGTATACTTATACAGCTATAATGTTTATTGTGGACAAGTGTAATCCAGTTAAAAACAATCAGGTAAATGAACATAACACCAGAACCAATATGAATTACTACAGAGATCGTGTAATTAAAACTGTCTCTCAAAAGAATGTACATATACTAGGAGTTAAGCTTTACAATAAACTGCCATCTGATATTAAATCAACAGCTAGCATCTCAAAACAGCAGTTTAAATGGAAGTTAAAGGCTTTCCTCATAAATAAATGTTTATAGAACTTAAATGAATTATGACCTTGCAGCTTTAATTATACTTGAAAGTGAAAAATGCATTAAGTTGATTAAGGGATCATGTGTACAATCAGTTTCTAATGCTGTAATTGACTATGTAAATTAGTTTCTGTAAATTAGATTCTAATGTTGTAGAATTGACTATGTACAAGTAGTATTAATGATGAAAAATTGACTATGTCAGAAATTGTAACCAACAATCTATTGACAATATTTATTTGCTTTTTCTACTTTAGACTTTTGTTAGATCCTGTATCTGTACAGTTTTTAGTCTTTTGTAACTTTTTATATTTATCTTTGTATCTTGAACTGACGTGTCCTATAACATATGTATTATGTTCCAAAGGATGAAATAAAAATACAATCATCATCATCATCATCATCATCATTACACAGGCGCGCGCACATAAGAACATTTTTATAAAACCTTTTATTTTGTTTTTGGGTTTAGGGATCATATCAGCCCCACCGATGTGCCGGAATTTCGTCTCGCATATATTCTTTTACATGCCAGAACTTTACACATACGAGATTCTCGCTTTTAAAGCAGTTACCTTTAAAATTTAAATCATCGGTCTAGGTCAGATTTGATCACGCGTTACCTACTGAGCCCCCCTTCCTCCCTAACTCGTATATATGGATTAAAATCCAACTCAATTGTTTGGCTGCAGAAAAGTATAGGATTATCTTGACACACTTAACAGCTTGGGTTCTTTTTCTTGACCTGATCGCTACAGTCAGTAATCCTACCACTCGATTAAGAAAGTTCACATTTCAGATATCGTATACAGGACAGTCATCGACGAGAAAACATACTTGTCCAAGGGAGCCTTCTGCAGGACGTGAGGATGTGGTGCTGCGTATTTGGTTTCTCATTCGGCGATGCGGAACACCGATGCTACAGGGATGACACCTGGGCTCACTAATGAAACACCTGCACTCATTCCTGTTTTGTACATTTATGTTGTATCGCATGTTTTACACATGAGTCTAGATGAGATTCGGAATGAGGATGACATCTCAATCTATACCTAGATGTTTTGTGTCTATGCCTTATATGGGGTGCCCCCAGGAGGTTGGAGTGTGGTGAGAAGATAAGAGCATCAGACCTGAAGATACAGTAAAAAGCAGGGATCTAAATGTCCACAGACTGAAGCTCCCTGGTGGCGGCCTTAACAACCAGCTATTCTCCCCCTCTGAGGTCTAAACTTCCTCTAATGACCAGGGACCCCGAGACATCTCCCAATTCGGAGGACGCGGCCATGCATACCGAAGCCCCTTTTGGCACTTGGAACCTTGAACGAGCCAATCGGTGTGAATTATGACGCAATAAGTCAGTGGAATGGACGGGAAATGTAACTGTTTTTCCCAACATTTATCTTGCTATACGGAAAAACAATCCCTCAGAAAGTACATGTACCAGGAATCGAACCATGACATTCAGAATGCTTATCACAGGTACTACCGCCATGCTATGCTGGCTATGGTGTATGTAAAGATAACATATGTGTAAATATTTCAGAAACTAAAACTTTAATAAGTTGAAGCACAAAAGTTTATTACGTAGAAAATGCTTTTCATTGAATTAGCTTTTTCATAAAAGCCTATATATCATATTTCGAATCTTTTGTCTGCTGCGGTACTTGAAGGATCAGCATAATTGTTTTTACATACATCCACCATCATTTTCTCTGCCTCATAAGATAAATACTAGCTAGAATGTTCTGTACCGCAGTGAAAAAGAAGATACATCAAGACTTTGTAAACAAGGTCAGCTTTCCAGCACAGTCACAAAGTTCCATTCCCTGATGGAATAAACGACAGTCAAACAGGAGACCACACTTCGGAAACTCTAACCTAGAAAAAGGAAGTATGTGCATCTACAAGCACGTCTTACTTGTAATAAAATTCTGACATGTAAATTTTATAATGCAGTGTGCGCTACTATTATTTTATCATTTATGGTCTTTCTTGAAATCTGAGGCAAATGTAAATGTCTCTTGTGTATTCACTGAAGCAGTTAACACTTATTTAGCTGGCGCTGCATTATTTGCATAAAGCAGATGTGAAGCTATGTACCATCTTTTCATGATTGTGCTTTTTAAGGAAAATTAAATTGTACCCTTTTCTGTGATGTGTAAAACCCCTTCAGGCATAAGTCTTGGGATATTAAGCTGCCTTATAAATGCGTTTAATTAACTTAGTTTGAGGACTGACTGTATCTCTACAGCCTTGTTGTTTCATTAACCATATAATTAACGTTGCAAAAGGAAATAATAGTTTTAAGGCAGGCAGATGCGGTCAAGTCGCACTCAGATTAATTACTGTGAATATTCTCCTGTTTGTAATCCAGCCTTTTGCCGTCTTTCTCCTGTAGAGAACAGGAAATTTATCCCATGAACCATTTGGGGGATCCCTTTTTATTGTCTTTTTTGTCATCTCTCAAAAGAGGTACATGATAATAAATTAAAAAGGTACTTGTGGTGAATGGTGGTTAGTATCGGTGAAGGGAGCGGATATGTAATTAACAGGCAAGGTAAGGTCTAAGCATTAAGCCGAGAAGGGAAGAAAAGTAGGTTAAGTAGTCATTGGACTGCAGGCAAACAACAAAACGTTCCGTCCCACCTCCAAATGTAGTAGGTATATTCTTTTAGCGTTTGGAGGCAGCACTCGGATCCGTTTACTCACCTGTCAGTGACTGGATTTCTGTTATTTTGCAGTCGGGCAAGAACAATGTCATAACCAATGGAAGAGCTAATATCGTGTTCTAAACCTAAATTCTCTGCACTATTAGTAGGATTCAAAGTCCTAATGTGACAGGAAAAAGCTATGGCACGTTGATGCAGTAAAAAGTACTTCATTACATTCAGTGTCGAAGTTATGAGCTTAGTTTTGTGCATAGTTGTAATAATTATACAACTATACTTGGTTTTGCAATAGTTTTCGATACACTTGGTGCAAAAAAATATAAATAAATAAAAAAAAAATAAAGGCCAAAAAAACTTGGAGTACAGAGGGAGTATAAGCTAAGCATTTTGGGGAGAGCAGAATGAAATGGCTTCGCAGTAACGTGCAAGTCTCACACTTGTCAGGTGCGTTTTTTTTTTTTTTTTTTTTTTTTTTTAATTTACGTCTTCCAACATTTAGTCATATCAGACGATGAATGAAATGGGTGACATTATTCTCAATGTGTCCGGGGTCCATGGACCTTAGAATTCGTCTTTCAGGATAAGGGAAAACCCCGGTAGAAACCTTATCCAGGTAACTCACCCTGACCGAGATTCTAACTCGGGACCTCTTGTACGTGAGGCAGACACGCTACCATCTACACTACCGAGGCGGGCTTGACAGATGCGGGCTACGATTCGGGCCCTGCGGTCTGATCTCGGGTTTTCTGTCACTTTCTAGGGCCGATAAGCAAATGTTGGGGTAGCTCCTTTTCTACAATGAACTTTGTATCCATCTTTTTCCTATTCCCATCATATCGTTTAATGCGTTCCAATTTTTAAGTAATAAGTGATAACTTAAGTTGTATTGTGGCATGACAGTAGGTTATGCGCTTTGGAAGTATTTCTCTGGCGTTTATTTGGACAGCGAAGGAGCGATTCTTAGATACTCGGGGTCCTCGTGCAATACGTCGGCTACGGGTGATAGGCGGCGTCCAGATATGCTCCATCTGGAAGTTTTTCGGATCCCATCATTGTCAGCCCTTCAATTCTTCCCTGCACCTAGGCATGGATCACTTAGAAGCAAAACAGCCTTTCGTGCTTCCATATTTCTGGAGGCCCGTTTGTATGTGTAACCCCACTTTAATACCTTGGGGGGATAGCTGCCGGGTGGTACGGTAACACCGAACTGTTGTCTTACTCAGTATGAGGTATGAGGTAAGATTAACTTCGGAGGGTAATCTTAGCACTTGACCAACAGAAGATTGGTTTCCCTTGTAACGGAGAGGTGAAGTAAGAAGGAACAGAGGTGGTGAGACCTAGAAGACGCAACAGCAGATGACAGGGTTACCTACAGTTTCGCATTTAAACACATAGCCATGGTACAACCTTTTTTCCCCTACTGTCTTAAACATATCTCTGGATGACTCGTGACTAGGAGACCGGCGCCGACCCGGAAGATGATGATTCGCACAGACCATCTTTCATCCTGCCATGCAACGCCGATACTCCAGTCACCACAAAGTTAAACAAGAAAAAGTGGTGAATGGAAGGACAAGAATTTTTATGGATGTAATTAACTTTCTCAGCAAGAGTATAATAAGCACGCGGAAGCTATGGTTAGTTACGTTTTGACTGGAAAATGAAGTTGTTTCATAAAGTCAATTTAAATTGTGTGCATGCAGCGCAGCTGTTACTGTACGGAAGTTGAGAGCTTATTCTCCAAACCTCAAAGATGTTTATATTACTGCCTTTCTTATTTTCACTTTTCTGAGCATTGCTTTACGTTATCCCGCACACACGCTCACACACTATTGGAAATTTGTCCTTAATTAAATAAATTTTTGTCTTGTAAATGTGATTGAGAGAGTGAAGGACTGACTCCTAGATCCACCGAGAACTGACAGGGATCAATTGTTGGTTATCATCATTTGGGAAGAAGGGTAGAAGCAAAGGAGGACCACAGGTCGGCGGCGGTGGTACCAGCGAAGCCCACAGATGTACAAGGTCCCTAATACTTGAAGAGGTTGTCATTGGACGCACTATCCCTTCTCAGAAGCACCCAGGGAGTAGGTAACAAAGCAACGCATGTGCTCTGGCATCATCTTCTAGGGAGAGTATGGAAGAAGGTTTGCAGAGATCATGTCTGACAACGAAAACTGAAATATGACAAGCGATTGAAATGTGGAAAGAAAAGTCCGTTGAGTACAGAATTCGCCCCAAACAAGAGAAAACTGCGAGAAAACCAAATCAGAGTCGTCTACGGGGTTCGAAACTCAGACTGCCCAAATGCGAGTGGCTCACTTTACGCGACATCACTTCGCAGAATAACACTGTGCAACAATGAAAATGTTCCGGGCTTAAAAATAGTGAATTTACATGTATTTACATTTTCTGAATTCCAAAATCACCATAAAATGATAGATCAGCGCTTCTTTTGAAGATAATGTGACATTTCAATTTTTAGACTGAAGATTTTAAATTTGGAGGAATTTTTTGGGAGTCGGCACACCAGTCAAATAACAAAACACAATTAGAGAGAAATTTTGGAAATTAAGTGATGCAAAAGTTAAGGAAGGCATTTTTGTCGGACCAAAACTAAGAGAACTTGTAAAGGATCCTGCATTTGACAAAATTTTGGAGGGGAAAGTAAAGGAAGCTTGGGAAACCTTCAAGGGTGCTGTTCATGGATTTTTAGGCAACAAAAGAGATGACAAATACAAACATTTGGTGACAGTGCTCCTGCAAAATACCGTAAGCTTGGATGCAACATGTCCCTTAAGATCCATTTTCTCCACTCCCACCTAGACCTTTTCCCTCCTAGTTGTGGAGCTGTTAGTGATGAAGATGGGGAGAGATTCCATCAGGACATTTCTGTTATGGAACAAAGATATCAGGACCGTTGGAATGAAGTAATGCTTGCGGATTACTGTTGGTCTTTGTATAGGGATTCAGCGGAACTCCATTACCAGAGGCAAGCAAAAAGAAGACGAAGTCAATAAGGCACCACACGATTCTCTTCAGACACGACTATCTGCGAAGTATTTTTCCAGTAATTTAGAACTCTTAGCATGTAATTACCAGTTTAAAAAAATCAAATGCACTTTCATTGTTGTTAGCATGTATGTAATTAAAATGTATTATTTTCTCTCAAACCGTTAATATGTAATACTTCCACCTTGTGTATATCATATAAACTAGAGCCAATGAGAAGTTTTCATTGTCATATTTGTTGTCTCAACCCAAAATTAGTAGGAATTGCCTCATGAAGTGCTCGAAACATTCAAAAATTATTTTTTGTTGCCCAGTGTAACTTTTGTCTTAGAAGTGAAAATACGAAGTTTCAAATAAAAATGGAAACGTCTACTTAAATTTCTATGCTGAGAAGATTGAATGGATTTCGGAAATGCAATTATATTGGAATATTCGTCTATTAAGTTCCATAAGCTCTTAATGCCACCTGAACTTAAATGAGTTCCATTAAAACATTTTCACTGCTGGAGGGATTTATGACGAGCTTGTAATACTTGAATTGATTTTACCGTATGCGGCAAATTGCGTTACATTCCCTCTGGGGTTTTAATTATGTATGCATATTGCTAAGCCCATTTTGTGCAGCACACTATTCGTGGTACTGCATATCTTAACATAATCCCTGATCATGCAATGCTATTTCACTTTCAGCTGCAGAGAACGGCTTATCACATGCACATGTTAAGCTCTCTTTGTGCATCCGTGTGCTTTAAAATTGAGTGAAAGGAGAAAGGGGGAACTACGGTGTGATGCAAGTGAATCAGAGTGCTTCCAACCGAATATGAGATGCTGGGCATATAGATCAAGGTACTGGTATTAAGATATTCAGTTCCTTCAATGGAAGTTTAGACTTCATACGAGTAGGTAGTTATCAGTCATTCTGCTCCAATACGCATCGGTTCGTATTAGTTTATATCATTTTCTATTTTAAAGTTTCATACAAACGTTGAAGATGACTGACTAGTCGTGATCGTTATCTTTATCAGCACTCACCTAAGGAAATTATTTCACGCAACGTATGATGTTTTAACTTTCTAAGAGTAGCTTTTACACATTTCTGAGGTTTTTAAGTCTGAGAACAATCCTAAATGATCTAAGTGTCGACGGGAGCATAAACTTCACACGCTCAATCTAGCAGTGAGGTGGGTATTTAAGGTAAGAACTGTTACACACATCCGCGCGTACCTGTGGCATGTCTGCACGCGCCAAGTTACCTACTGTGGCTCTTCTATGTTACCTCGACAATTTTTCTGTATAGGTGTAAGTGCGTGAGATGTTCCCACTACAGTGGGCAACAAAGAATAATTTTTGAAAGTTTCGAGCACTTCATGAGGCAATTCCTACAAATTTTTGGTTAAGAAAAACAAATATGACAATGAAAACATTTTATTAGCTCTAGTTTCTATGATATGCACAAGGTGGAAGTACTACATATTAACGGATTGAGAAAACATGATACATTTTAATTACATACATGCTAACAACAATGAAAGTGCATTTGATTTTTTTAACTGGTAGGTAATTACATGCTAAGAGTTCTAAATTGCTGGAAAAATACTTCGTAGATAGTCGTGTCTGAAGAGAATCATGTGGAGGCCTATTGACTTCTTCCCCTTTAGCTTGCCTCTGGTGATGGAGTTCCGCAGAATCACTATACAAAGACCAACAGTAATCCGCAAACATTACTTCATTCCAACGGCCCTGATATATTTGTTCCATAACAGAAGTGTCCTGATCGAATCTCTCCCCATGTTCATCACTAACAGCTCCACAACTAGGAGGGAAAAAGTCTAGGTGGGAGTGGAGAAAATGGATCTTAAGAGACACGTTGCATCCAAGGTTACGGTATTTTTGCAGGAGCGCTGTCACCAAATATTTTCAGTTGTCATTTACGGTACTTTGAAAGATGTGCCAAATCCAAAAAAAAAGAAGAAAAAAATCCCCCAAATTTAAAATCTTCAATCGAAAAAATGAAATGTCACTTTATCTTCAAAACAAGAGCTAATCTATCATTTTTATGGTTATTTTTTAATTCAGCAGATGGAAATACATATTAATTCATTATTTTTAATCCCAACATTTTCATTGTTGTCCAGTGTTATTAGTCACTAACAGAAATTTTTAACTTCAAAAGTTTGTTTTTATATGCAAAGAATAAATGGTTTATAATTCATCCATAATTTCTTATTGTCCTGGAAGTAGCTCTTTGTAACTAAGTATATCGAAGAAATTGAATATTGTGCACAAGAGAGAGAGAGTATATGCTTAACTTCAGAATCTCTAGTGACATTTAATAACAACAACTCAGAAATAAACTCCATAGAAATTTCGCTTTTGTTATCATCAGGAGCAATTATAGGTACCAGTATATGAAACTTTGTCAGTAAAAAATTATTGAAAAATTCCATTTATGATTTTGAGCACTATTAAACTTCATCTTTGTAGATGTTTTCAATTACTTGCACTTTATATTCCTGTTACGCGACAATTTAAGTGAGATTTTTAAAACTTAAAACGGCGTACCTCAACCACTAAATGACACCATGTGTATAAAGCACATACATGCCATAAATGCTCCTAACGGTGAGAATTCAGACAATTTGCACTAGGTATCCTTTATATAGCAATTAATACAACAAGCGCAATTGATTATACTGAGTGACTAAAGATTAAGGAAAAATTGCTTGTAACCCCGCTGTTTCAACTCTATGAAGTGACATTTATTATAAAATCTGTAAGGTATAAACATGCCCTCATATTACAGTCATTGCAAATATGGAGATTTTTTTTATGAAAACACTTCTTTTTTCTGCACTCCAGTCCTCAAGTATCAGAACGTAAAAACAGCCTTTCAAACCACAAGTTAAACTTATTAGGACCTTACTCCATGGGGCATCATTACTTCAAATTGATTAGGTGTGAATTAAACAATACAGTAGGCTACTTCAATATGTGGCTTTGGATTGAAAAATGTAGACAAAAGATAAGCTAATAAGTTCACAGAGCTTACGTCATTGCAAAATATTCCTAAAGGAATTAGTCATCGCACAACTTAATGAAAGGCAATGAATTGCAATACTAATGATTATCGGATATGGTGATAGGAGGAGGACCCAGAAGAGGTTTGTGTTTTGTTTACTGAAATGCATCCAGAGCTAAGGATTACTCAATCTACGGTAAGCAACATTTTGAAAAAGTTCAATGAAACTGGAAGTGTTAAAATTAAGACAAAAACTGTTTAAAATTATTACAGTTCAGAAAACATCTTCTGTACGTTCCAAGACTTGAGGATACTCGCCCCCCCAAAAAATAATAATAAAATAAAATAAAATGTTGCCATTAAAGAAATTAACGTCCTATTCACAAGCATAGCAATACGAAACCAGTTGATAACTTACAGCTTTTCAAAACAATATCACTTCAAAAAACTATAATAAGAAAGTTAGAATAACTGCTAGAAATTTTTTACTCCCCGGTATATGTTTACTATAATAAGTGTTGCTTATATTGTGAGGCACCAGTTAAAATCACGGCCCAAAGATATAGGAGCTGAGCCGCCGGGCAGTCATAACTGAAATAGATAAAACAGACAGAATACTAGGCGCTTCCATAGTTCCACACTACAATGGTTTTTAAGAAGAAATTTCAGAATACTAGGAGCTTCCATAGTTCCACACTACAATGGTTTTCCAGAAGAAATTTATAGTTTCCAAGTTTCCCGGTCTTCAACATCTCTGTCATACCTCTTTGTTCCATGCTCCTTTTAACGGCATTCTTCTACGTCACTCTAGGTCGTCCCTTCTTCCTTGTTCCTCCCAAATCCCATTCCAATATCTTCTATGGTTGTCAAGGAATCGTATGTACGCTTTTCCTGAAGACAACTGATCGGGCCACCATCAGCGGACTGTACAGCTGGTCGTCCCTCTGGTGATCGACCAGGGTGGAGAGGATGTGGGAGATTGAAGATGTCCATGGCATCTCTAGTGGTCACTACAGTCTTTTGTCTTCCTAGAGGAATTAGAAATTTGATAGTCTTCTGTTATTGTGATTCTATGGCGATTGCAGATTTGTAAAATAAAATGTATTTGGATCAAGTTAAGAGGAGTTCTCCTCATATTAAGCGTTTCACTCTTCCCTTACTCCACATTTTTATTCTTTCATTTGACATTCTTATGACATATCCATACCAGCTTATTCTTCCCTCTTCAATTATTTTCAAAATATTCTTTTTGGGAAATGTCTACGACTATTCAAGCGAGGCCGCACTCAACTGTATTCAGTTAGTAGTGAGGCAGCCAATGAAGAAGGAAAGAAAGAAGGAAGGAAGCACAGAAAGAAACAAAGAAAGAAGGAAGCAAAGAAAGAAAGAAAGAAAGAAAGAAAGAAAGAAGGAAAGAAAGAAGCAAAGAAGGAAGCAAAGAAAGAAGGAAGTAAGGGAAGGAAGGAAGGGAAGGAAGGAAGAAGGAAGGAAGGAGGGAAGGGAAGGGAAAGGAAGGGAAGGGAAAGGAAGGAAAAGGAAGGAAGCAAGAGAGAAAGAGAGAAAGAGAGAAAGAGAGAAAGAGAGAAAGAGAGAAAGAGAGAGAAGGAAGGAAGGAAGGTAGGAAGGAAGGAAGGAGGGAAGGAAGGAGGGAAGGAAGGAGGGAAGGAAGGAGGGAAGGAAGGAGGGAAGGAAGGAAGGAGGGAGGGAAGGAGGGAGGGAAGGGAAGGGAAAGGAAGGGAAGGGAAAGGAAGGAAAAGGAAGGAAGCAAGAGAGAAAGAGAGAAAGAGAGAGAAGGAAGGAAGGAAGGTAGGAAGGAAGGAGGGAAGGAAGGAGGGAAGGAAGGAGGGAAGGAAGGAGGGAAGGAAGGAAGGAGGGAGGGAAGGAGGGAGGGAGGGAGGGAAGGGTGGAAGGAGGGAAGGAGGGAAGGAGGGAAGGAAGGAAGGAAGGAAGGAAGGAAGGAGGGAAGGAGGGAAGGAGGGAAGGAGGGAAGGAGGGAAGGAGGGAAGGAGGGAAGGAGGGAAGGAGGGAAGGAGGGAAGGAGGGAAGGAGGGAAGGAGGGAAGGAGGGAAGGAGGGAAGGAGGGAAGGAGGGAAGGAGGGAAGGAGGGAAGGAGGGAAGGAGGGAAGGAGGGAAGGAGGGAAGGAGGGAAGGAGGGAAGGAGGGAAGGAGGGAAGGAGGGAAGGAGCGAAGGAGGGAAGGAGGGAAGGAGGGAAGGAGGGAAGGAGGGAAGGAGGGAAGGAGGGAAGGAGGGAAGGAGGGAAGGAAGGAAGGAAGGAAGGAAGGAAGGAAGGAAGGAAGGAAGGAAGGAAGGAAGGAAGGAAGGAAGGAAGGAAGGAAGGAAGGAAGGAAGGAAGACAACACCATCCGGCCGATAATGAAGTGAGCGGGCGGCTCAGTTGTTAAAATTGTTGCATATATTCCCCTAACTACTTCAGTTTTCTTTCACGTGTATTCCCTTATATTACATTCCTTATCGCTTATTTACAAACTGTTGCTGCAGTCTCTATGTTACATGCATATTAAGGACAGAATAGTGTGCCAGAAGGGTTTAATCGCCCCTCAGAAAATAGAGGCTATCGTGGTACCCATAGGATCAGGGATCACGTTAGACGTACAGCCAACTGTAGCACCAATGTCTAATCAGAGGTTCAAATTCAAAAGTAAATTTATTAGGATAAGAATTCAACTCCTTTTAATGCCTCCTAAACCAAACCAAGCAAATGGAAGACATCTTCATTAAATCTTAAGGGCACCAATTTGCTTTGAATCTCCTACAATCAGAAACAAATAATACAGGCGACATAATTACACTGGTGCGAGTTTCACTTCTTGTGGACCTGATTACTATCGTAAACTGTGAGTCAACAGCTTTATTTCAACATGCTTTTCCATCACTGAAATTTAAATTATTTTTGTGTGTTAATTGTGTTTAATATCATGATTATTTCAAATCTTTCAGTATAATAAGCTAAGCAAATAATAGTAGACGTTTTGGTAACTGCAACACGCAGAGATAATAAAACGTATGGATTTCCTTCACAACATACAAACAGCTAGACAACCGTGAATGTGCGTATTACATTAGAAAATTCTTGCATTTCAAACACAAATACAAATTAATGCGAGTGTTTCATTATGGCATCTGCTTATTATAGCTTATTTCATTTCAGATTAGAGCATATTATGCGTAAATTTGTGTACCAAGAGCTGAAATCATACACTCCAACCTAAAAGGAATGTGTTATTTATTTTATATGAATTCAAATCTTAAGTAAGGAGTTGAATTCTCTGTGTTTCCCATGGCCGAGTGGTCACCAAGCTGACATTTCACTCAGAGGTGCCAGGTTTGGGTCTCGTTCGGGAATGACAATTTAATTAGAACTATTCTGTGCCCTATTAATTGTCGTGGAGGGTGGACTTCAAAGTGAAAGTACGTATAGCACTAGCCAAAATCTACAGAAACCTAAGTGTTCCAAGAGTGAAACTATTTAAAAGTCTATCAGTTAAAGGCTTTGATATGACCAGAGGAGCTAATATGTGAGTGCGCGTGTGTGAGTGTGTGTCTGTATGTCTTATTTAATACACACGAATCAGCGTTGTAAGAAAGATGTTTTGCCACTTCTGCCTGAGTTACTTATTGACAGATGTTTATAGTTGAAAAGTTGCCTTCCTGTGCCACTTGTTTTATTGCCCTAGTTTATTCTAAAATATATACATGGAATCACTGAGGTGCCATGAGACGGCTTAATTGCATCCTGATTACATCTATTTTGTTTACATTTTTCCTTGCTTTCTCGGTTTTTCTCTAGCCTGTATAGATAGATAATAGATAAAATAGTTGGGCAGCAGTACACGATGGATAAAATTACGATAGGAGCCAACGCTTTAGAGTAGCAATGGCCATAAAATGTATATCCAATTTATAATTAGACTGACAGTAAAGTGAACTAACTCTTATCACGTGATTTACTCCGTGTAAGAAAGACATTCTTATGTCTCTGCTTGACTAAAGTTATATATTAACTAATTCCTGGTGGTTGGCGGAGTAGCAACGAATTCTACTCCAGCTGAAGAAGGATATCATCACTTCTATTTAGCAGAAATCGAATCTTATATAACATCTACCAAGATGCCAGAGGAACCATAATGTCATCCACACGTGAAGTGAAACACGTGATAGCAGCCTTTCCAAAGCCTATCTTATTCAGCTTTCTAAAGAGTGATCCTATTTATATACCAACAATGTAATTTCAGAAACTATTGATCGGGTCATCGAAAATTCGCTCCGCACCTCCCGTGTAAAAAGTTCGCATAGAGTCGGGAATTCCAGTGGCAGCACTGTTACACAAGCACGTACACCAAACTGACCAGCACAGTGACTAACTGCTTGAAGCAATAACAACTGGTTGTGAATGAAATGCGGAAAACTATTATGTGTTTAAATGGGAAGAGTTCTCGCCTGTAGCAAATCAGAGGCGATAAAGCCTTCATCTTTGCCACCTCCTTACCCCCACTCTTTTAAAATTTCCCTCTCTCACACACACTTGCGAGTGTTCTTGGCGCTAACGCAAACTGAATTTTCGTAAGCTTTTATAATAATGCAGTTGTTGACATAACAATTGCAGGAATATTCGTATATTATGCTAATTGTTTAAATATTTAATTTAAAGTTAATTATTATATAAGAATTCTTTGTCTAATTCAACTAAAATACCACTGGTGTATCTGCATAGCTATGAATGTGACTTACATTAAGAGATAATTCGTCATTGTCATCTTCAACGTCTGAGTAATGCAAATTTATGATGATAGGTTCCAAAATCTCATTATGTGTTATTTATTTCCAAAAGTCGTTTCCTGTAGTTTACCTGATGTCTCACGCAGATTTCCTACTCTTGTTGTGTTGCTTGTTAAATTCTTCGTGAATAAGTCGTTCAACGTCAGTCAGTTTACAAATACTATTTCTATTTGCAACATAATTTGAGCCCACATTGACTAAATTGGATTGTTCTGGCAGTAGTAAGGGATCGTATCTCATTGATCCAGCTGATACACTTTTTCATGGAAGAGTAACTGAATAGTACTACTCTGACCTCTCTGGAGTAAATAGAGATTACGAATCATTCATAAACAAAGATATAATGTGATCACACACGTTCTGCCAGACCAGCAGGATGTGTATTGTTTCCCCTCGTTAGAATTTAACAAACACCTTGATTTATTCAAAGTACATTTTTCTTTTATCGCGTCATGTCAAATGTTTACGTTTCAGTTCTGTGTAATTTCAAATATACGTTCAAACATATATGCCAAACAATAATGATGTTCTTTACAGTGCTTACGTCACAATGTATTGTTACAATTTAATGGTATCTACTTTACTTATTTGTATTAGGAAAAGTATTTGAGCTACAAATATGGGGCTTTTACGGTTATGTTAAATACATTACTCTCTCCTTGCTCATAGATCAGTTTCTGCAAAATCTGAATTTTTGTCTCAGCGCGAATAGTATTTATTAGAGATTGATTAGGTTGGCGCTCGTCACACTCCACATTGGAGGAATGCAATACGACAATACCGCAGTACTTCGATTGGTTGCTGGTCTAGTAGCGCTCAAGGACAAACATCAACCCATTTGAAACACATAATAGGGATGCCAACCTTTTCTCGAGCGGTAGACTACTACCCAGTGCGCAGGAAGTTGATGACCCGTTACTTTACATTTCATTAGTACATCATACTCTGTTCTCTGTTGCAGGGCGGAAAAACATTTTCAACTTTGCATTGTAAAGCATTTATGGGAACAAGCTTCTGATGGCATTTCTCTTGTTGCAAACTCCAGTGCCCAGCATATAATCTTGAACGAGAACGATAATCTGTTATATCTATGTAACGTTAACGTCTGTATATACAGTTTATTTCATAAAGCTGTTATATTCCACTTGTAAAATAGAAGCTCATAAGGGAATAGATAATAATTCGCAGTTGCGGCAAGAGGGTTTCGATATTAGAAGCAACTTTTATATCATAATAGAGCTCGAGCAATAAAATCAGTGATTAAATTTCAATCACGTTTCGTTGAAAACAGTTCATAAGCCAGTATTGTAGATATTTTATGGGACAATAAAGTAGTTTATGCAGACCGAGAATGTGTCGCCGTGCTTAATGGCTTTACCATAAACTTAATACTGCAGGTTCCCAGCTGGCTTCAATCAGCTAAACTCAAAGCATGTCATCACAAGCTGCAGAATCGAATTTCTCTATTCTTCCTAGAGTTTCCACATGAATTTCTGCTGCATTTCAGCAATACTGGATACTTGTGTGACAAAGCATTATGTTCGTCTAAACGCCTACAAGTAACGTATGACCCAATAACTAAAATATGAACATCTTGCTAGTAGTCTGTAATCCTTATGATTGAAAGCATCAGTTACCAAGTTATCGTTTGGGCCGTAACAATACGCTGGGTTATATCAGCGTATCTCCCGATAATTGCCCTACGCCGTGGCGTATAGTGTTTGACGCAGCCCCTGTCACTTAGGAACACTGAGACGACATATAATTTGATATCAGAAAGACATTAACATACACAAACTAATAAATATAAATAAATGACGTATACCAGAATAGATATATGCCATAATGCTAGCATATACTCCGGAGGCCACCACAGTGACAAGACCACTCTGCGAAGGCCAGTAAACTCCCTTTACAATCACTGTAAACAAACAACCCTACTCTATTGTCTGTTTTGCCAAGGCAAATTTGGCGCCTCCCAGTCGGAAACCAACCCATTGCTAACATCCCATGCGTGCTTCTGATAACAGGCTATATTTTGACTGACGCGCAGAACGCATGCTTCCGCATAAATTTTTGCATGCGGAAAGTTAGAGAAAGCGTTTCTGATATCAGGTCCGAAACTGGAAATTCTGAACACTGATCTCAAGTGGGGGTAGTTACTAGCCAATAGAAAATTTATATTTGTTCATGTGATTTTGCACACTCCGAGAAATATCTAGAGTGGGGGTAATTCAAAGTTATGACAGAAAGTAGGTTTTGCTAGTAAGAACTTTTCGGTCCTGAGTGAGACGGACGCGTATTCGGCGCCGCCTTACAAGTACACTTCCGCGCTATGCACCGAGTCAAAGTGCAATATCTAGCAATCGCTCCAGTGAGAGCCAGTGCAAAGTGTAATATATAGGGAAGACGATAAACATATCCGGTTCGACTACGCAGTGCTACTGCCTCTGCGCTTCACATCACAATATTGACTGTGACGCTAAACACAGCAACCATACCGACGACGACTTTACGGTGGTGAGCGTAGGAGCCTAAGGAAAACAATAAACTTCTGTCCACCAGATCCGACGTGTCATCATTCAACCCACAACCAGTCAGGACGCCCCCACTCCTGAAGTTCAGATGAGAGTTCTCATGCGGGAGCTACAAGTCACCTCAAACCGATTACAATCTCCCTTCCCTTAACCTCCTCACGCCACCAATCCTTAATTGTGAGGCGTTGAGCACAATGGAGAGCTCGACGTGGTTCACTACGGACCGGACCGCCTCAGGTTACAGCGTTGTGCTTTGGGTCCCTGCCACGGAATGCTCCGAATTCAATTTCACTCCTGGGGGTACTGTTGCCCACTCAGCATCGTTAGATAATTGAGAAACTACGCTAGGTAGCGAAACCTGGTCCAGGAGGCAACTTTCCGGCCTGGGGTCCCAGGATGCTGATCACATCTGTTTGGGTGATCGCCCCCCTTCTTTACGTATGTTAGCGTGAGGCCAGCAGTCAAGATGGGCAGGCTCTGGCCGCCATAGGTTTCGTCAAATATTGCATTCTAACCTTAATACGTTGAAATTTCAGATTAAAATTATTACCGAATCAACATTTGGTAATACTTCTCTAACAACTGCATACTTATTTGAAGGGCCGCTTCATTTTTATTTTAAAGTTTGAAGTTACAAGGCCATCAATCTAATCAGAATGGAAGTATCACAAACAGCAAGAAATTCAATATATTGTAACACTCCAACATTTGCGCAGTTCCTCTTAACATTCCCCTTGGACGAAGTGTTACAATAAACCAATGCAAAAGCAGCGGCTCATCTTTCTGTCAGTCACTAGTATCGAACATAGGTCTACTCTCTTCAACGATCGCTGACTTCACTATCGGAAACAATGCCAGTCTTGTCTTGCTCTTTCGCACTTACTCGCAGACCAAAACAGCACTGAACGTCACACCTGTAATCGTGTCTTGCCTTATATGTGTAACTTTTTCCGGCCGCAACGGCGTTTAAGGAAGGTAAATTCACAAAGCTTTACTATTAATTTGAATTAACCTTCTGAATGCTTCCTTGGCCAACAGCGCCTACTCTTTTCTCTATGCGTTCATGCGCCGTGTAAAGTGCGATACACTATGCTGCTCATCAGTGTGTATTTTGCGTGCTGCAAACCATTCGATTGAAATGTTTCTCGCCGGTATACTTATGCCTTATGAAATCGGGTTCCGGGCTAATGAATGACACACCGGTCTCGGAGTAGAGCTGGCCAGCGTATAAAGGTCTGTATTTATGACCAGACGAGAGCAAAACGTACTATACTTCCAAGAAAAGAGTCCCAAGATAACACATTTTATAACCTATTCGTCGAGACGTGGATGTGCCAGCGATTCGTCCAAGGGAGCTCCAGGACGCATTCAAGCGACTCAAAATAAAAGGTGGTGGGAACTTAAACCCCTCATGTTCTGCCACCTTTCCATCAACCCCATGCCCAAGGCGGCCCGGGTTCGATCGCAGGCGACCGCAAAGTGAGATTTATGGTGGACAACACGGCGCTGGGGCGGGTTTTCTCCGGGATCTCCGGTTTCCCCCGCCATCTCATTCCACCGGTGCTCCATCTTCATCTCATGTATCATCAGTGTCATCGCCTGCGGTGCCGTATGTAGTAAAAGCGGGCGTTAAACTCCACATATTTCATTTCATATCAACCTCATGCTCTTCTTAATCTCGACCAGTGAGCAATTATTATTAATGGTGGAGACCTACCGCTTGGAAATCCAGGAACTGCTGTATCTCTGGATGAGACGCAGGCCTCCTAATATCCTGGAACGCCGGTCTCCTATACAAAACTTATCCGACTGGGGCCATTCTCAGAGTTTTTCGACATGTTACACACGCCGCATTTTAAAGTTAATGTCGCCGGAAAACTTCTATGCTTAGGCCCCATAAGGGGCGAGTACCTGAAGGCTCTGTATTGTTCCTCACGCTGTTCATCCTGTCACTGGCAGATTTTCCAATTTGACCAGTGTACTGACGATGTGCTACTCTTGTACAGGTATAAACATATTCTCATGGTCTTCAACCAATAAAGGATACCTCTGCCTTATCCAAGGGTGATTTTTGGGTTGCTGCGTGTCCGTTAATCCAGACAACAGTCACAGCCCATTACCTACGAAGCGCCACATCACTGCAGAGAGCCTCAAATTTAAATTTTAAGGCCAAAGAATTAAATAGGTAATTTCATCCGGAATGCAGCAGTACATCTGAACAGATGTCTAATTTTTCGTCAGCACACCAGGGACTTCTCTGTCCGGGTGCAGGCAGCGATTGTCTCACTGCATCCTTTGTTTGGACCACGTTCGATAGCCGTTCGCCTTAGGCGATAAAGTTTTACCTCTTGTAAGCCTTCATAGACCCCTTCACCTTTTATAGTGAGTGATCTGGGACATGATTGCAGACAGCTGGCTACTAAGGCTACAAGCTGAAACCGTCCCTTTTAATTTACGGAACGTAAAGTTATTAATCCCTTCTGAATATCAAACAAGTACAGATTAATGATTATATACTTACTACTGAAACAGTACTCCTATATAAGTATATAAACGTTCAGTATTCAAGTACTATAATAAATGATAATTTATAAGTAATAATTACGGGAACTTAACCCAGTGGGCTCATTCCCGTTTGTAAAAATTGCTACGAAGATTTGGAGATATTACACGGCTTATGCCTTTTATTAGGAAATTATTTGCCCGGTGCCGGTATATTGGACTCGGCTTACAGACTAAATTTATATGGTTTTATAATTCTTGGTGTGGTTTTTTATTGTCTTTGGGGTTCTTCTAAAATCCATACGGCGACCTGTTTTGAGGCCGCCGAGAACCAGTTTTATCTCTTTTTTATCTCTGCCTTTCTTTTTCTTGTTTTTACATTTACATGTTGACACTGCGCTTATCTTGCGCTCGCACCCCCCCCCCCCACAAACATACCTGGGCATACCACGTATGTCCCAATATCACACGCACTACACTGTACAATCTTGGCTATGTACAATATTTACAATGTTCGCAGTTAGGCTGTGCGGCAACGGGTAGCTGACTCTTGGGTTGCTGATGATGGCGGCCTCTGCCCGGGAGCGGGCCTGAGCCAGGAAGGGTTGGGCGTGCATAATTTTGCAGACGTGTTGTTCTTCGTTTTTGTTTTTCTTCAATATACTTTGATTCTGGAGTGTTTTCTATGCTTGGGTTCGCCTTTCCCAACATTGTGTATGTTGGGGTTTTGATGGTGTCGGATGCACGCCCAGATGGAAGAGGCATTTTTGTTGAAGGCCTTGTTGATGTAAGGGACGTGAGTTTCTTGGTGAATGGTGGCAGTTGTTAGGACTATGCGTAGGGATAGGATTTGTAGGGTTTGAAGATACTTTAGGGCGGTGTTGGAGGCGTTAGCTCAGACCACGCAGGCGTACAGGACCACGGATAATATGAAGGATCTATATAGGATGATCTTCGAGAGCAGCTTTAACTGTTTGCTCCTAAATATGGGGCGCACATCTTTAATCGCTGCCACCCTTTGTTGGCACTACCTCTTAGGTGGGTGGTCCAATGCATCGTGCGTGTCAACATCAGACCGAGGTACTTGACCTGTTGACGACAGTGCAGTATGTGAACATCGACCGTTAGGTCCATTGCCAAAGTGCGCCGCTTTGTAAAATGTATAAGATGGCAGTTGCTCGCATTAATTTTGATTTTCCAGTCATGAAGCCATGAAAGAAAGCGGTCAAAGTACCGCTGCATCTCTAAAAGGCCAAAAACGTTGATTTTTATGATGGTTGTATATTGCAGTGTCGTCAGCATACATTGCAACTTTGCATCTGGCGTCCACGGGGAAGTCGTTGGTGAAGAGTGTATTGTAACGCGAGCGCTGGAACACCCTGTGAAGAAGCTGAGAGCGGGAGACAGGGAAGGTTCGGTTAGCCACGCCCTCGCCTCGTTTGTCCTATAGTGGTGACAGGCTGTGGTCAGGGGAAAAACATGACTGTGTCGCCTGTTTCTCTACACCTGTTTCTCGAAATTACGTAATCTGGAACATTCCCCTGGTCACTAGAAACCGGCGATATTCCTATATAAAGAGGGTTACAGACGGACAGAGTGGAGTTGGTTTTGTCAGTTGGTGAGTGAGGAGACAGTCAGTTCTTGGTGTAAGAGTTAGTCAGTGACGTGTTAATGTACGAGAAGATTGTGCAACGGAAGACTGTACGTAACTGTGAAGGCGTACCGGAGCTTACGTAATTACTAGTGCAGTGAAATTGTAACGGACGAACTGGTAAATTGTAATTTCGTGCATTACGAAATTCTGTGTAATTGGCAAGTGTTAAACTGTAAGTCGGTGGAAATAAAGAACATTGTTGAGTGGTGTAATTGGACTCTTCATTTCACGAACCCACAAAGTCACACTGGTGTCAGGAAGCGGGAAGAAAACATCACCGAACATTACAACCATGGACGCGGCATTGGAAAAGATTTTGGAGAAAATGATGGAAATGAAGGCCGAACTGACCTCGGAAATGAAGACGGCAAATGAAAACCTCGCTGCAAAAACAGAAGCGGCAAACAACAACCTCACCGCCGAGTTGAAACAAATGAAGACGGCCAACGACATCACCGCCGAGTTGAAAGAAATGAAGACGGCCAACGACAACATCATAGGGAAGATGGAAGAAATGAAGGCCGAATTAACAGCGAAGACGGAAACGGCTAACAACAACTTGGCCACGACAATGACCTCAAAGATGGCCGAACTGACAACGAAAATGAAGGCGGCGAACGAGGCTCTCGCCGCAAAGTTTGAGGAACGGTTGGCCGGCGTGAGGGATGACGTCGCGAACCTGGGCAAACGGAAGGGTCAAGTAGACGACCGCCTTAATGATTTAGAGGAAAAGGCCGACAACATCGCAAAACCCCTCACCCGCCTGACGGAGGAAAACCGGCCTTATGTGTGGACGGAGGACGCCGAAGACGCTTTCCAGCACCCGAAGGGGACCCTGTGCAGTGCTTCAATTTTGGGTTTCCCACAACCGGGTGGCGCCTTCATTGTGGACACCGACGCTAGCGACCATTACATTGGAGGTGTCCTACCGCAGATCCAGGACGGCCATGAGCGCACAAGAGTGGAAGAGAAGGAGCGTGCCGCAGCAGTCCGAGTAGTTGTGGCAGTGCCTGCTGAAGGCTGGGATAGCGCAGGCCTGAGGAGGGAGCAGCTGGCGGACGCAGACTTGGGGCCACTCTTGAGGGAAGTGGACGCAGGGACGAGACCAACCTGGGAGGACATCGCACCGAGGAGCGCCACCTACAACTCCTACTGGGCCCGATGGGACTCGTTGAAGACCAGAGAGGGCGTGCTGTTCCGGGTATGGGAGTCACCCGATGGGAAGGCGCAGAGAGAACAGTTGGTACTTCCCCGGAGCAAGGTCCCGGAAGTCTTGGAGGAAGTGCACGCCGGTACTTCAGGGGGACACCTGGGAGCGAACCGAAGGATTCACAAACTACGGCAGCGCTACTTCTGGCTCAGACTCCGGGCAGATGCTGGTGGTACACCTGGACCGCCTCGCACGCTACGATGGGGCTGTTCGGGGCGAACAGCTTTGAGGAGGGAGCAGTGTAACGCGAGCGCTGGAACATTCTAAGAAGCAGCTGAGAGCGGGAGACAGGGAAGGTTCGGTTAGCCACGCCCTCGCCTCGTTTGTCCTATAGTGGTGACAGGCTGTGGTCAGGGGAAAAACATGACTGTGTCGCCTGTTTCTCTACACCTGTTTCTCGAAATTACGTAATCTGGAACATTCCCCTGGTCACTAGAAACCGGCGATATTCCTATATAAAGAGGGTTACAGACGGACAGAGTGGAGTTGGTTTTGTCAGTTGGTGAGTGAGGAGACAGTCAGTTCTTGGTGTAAGAGTTAGTCAGTGACGTGTTAATGTACGAGAAGATTGTGCAACGGAAGACTGTACGTAACTGTGAAGGTGTACCGGAGCTTACGTAATTACTAGTGCAGTGAAATTGTGACGGACGAACTGGTAAATTGTAATTTCGTGCATTACGAAATTCTGTGTAATTGGCAAGTGTTAAAATGTAAGTCGGTGGAAATAAAGAACATTGTTGAGTGGTGTAATTGGACTCTTCATTTCACGAACCCACAAAGTCACAATATACAGGAAAGGGGATATGATAGCCCCTTGTGGTACGCCAGCCTGCATCACTCTCTCCTTTGAGGTGAAGCGACCCACTTAGACGTAGAACCGAATACTTTTTTAAAAATTATTCATCAATGGCAGTGAATTTTGGAGGACGGGAAACTCTCGGTGCAGTTTGTAAATCAGACCGTTGTGCCAGGACCGATCAAATGCGGCTTCTACGTCCAAAAATAGCGCCAAAGTTGAAGCCCCATTTTTAAATTGCTCGGTGACGTCAATTACTAGTCTTAAAAGTTGAAGGTCTCTTGATTGGCCTTTTCTAAAGCCAAATTGTGAATTTGAAATGTCAAGCGACGCATTTGTTTTTGGAGTCGAAACAAAATTATTTTCTTGAGCAATTTACCAATAGTGGACAGGAGACTAATGGAGCGGTAATTTTGAGGTTGCCTGGTGCTTTTCCCATGCTTAGGGAGCATTACTGCCTTGGCTCGTATCCAAGTGTCAGGGAAGTAATTTTGTGCAAACAAGCGTTGAAAATTATTGTAAGTTGCACCAGGACTTTTCTCGGGAGATGTTTGAGTTCCTCATTAGTCACCCTGCCCGGGCCGGCGGCTTTCCCATTAGTTAGCTCATGCCTCTGTGCCACCCAGTTTTGTACCCAAATCTGGACATCCCTTTCTAACTTGGGGTTCGTCGCTGGGTTTTCTGTAAATCTTGCCTCCAAGACAGTCTGCAAAGACCTTGGCTTTCTCCTCAGAGGAGAAGTGCAGGCCGAGGCGAGCGTGTAGCGCCTCAGTTCCTGAGTTAGAGCTCCAGGAGTCTTTAAATGCCTTTAATAATTTCCATAAAGAATTGTCCGAATGTGTGGTATTTAATATTTTCTGCGCCCACTGCTCAATTTTGTTTAATTTAATTTGTTGTCGAATGCCGTTGCGTAGCCATTTTGCTAGCACTTTCTACTCAGGCTGACAGGTAAGCCGCCAAAGTCTCGTCAAGCGTTGGCTCCTGGCAATGAGCTACTCCACCTCAGGATACGTGCAAAAACTAGGTGGGCTTGTGGTGTAGCTGGTAGAATTTCTTTTGGCCGTGTGCAGCGAGGTGGTGTAGTTTTCAATGACGACGTCGATGTCCGCCTCGTTATAGTATGACAGCCCAGGCTGAGCTTCCCCGTGTATTTCGCGGGTAAATTTGCTCCAGTCTGTTTTTGTGCGCATCAGAGGGCTGGTCAGACCGGCCGTGATGGCGCCACAGATATCGAAATGCACTGGAAGATGGTCGCAGTTTAGGCTGTGATACACAGTGAAGTTGTTTGGTAATGTTGCACTTTTTGTAATGACGAAGTCCAAGATTTCAGGGTCGAAGTGCCCTGACTTACGCCAAAAGGTGGGTCGGGGGAAGTACACCTCGAGGTCATCATTTTCTGTTATAAGGTCTACTACTGTCCGGCCACTGTATCTCCGGCTCTGACATTTAGTGGCTGCAGGAGGTGGAGGGGGAAGGTTACTAGTACCAACACATAATAATGAGTAATTGAAAACATATCGTCAGAATTATCTTTATAATGAGAGTATAGGAATCTATTAGCTTCAAAACATTGAAATACAACTTGTAATTTCATTATCATGCAAGATATTCTTTACAACATCACTCTATTCAAATATTTCGTTCACACCTTTCACGCACACCAACTGCTTCTTTTGCTGGTACTGGGAGTCTGTACATCCGGTGTCGTGGTCAGGAAGCTAAAACTGTCTGCTAGCGCCAATCAGCGTTGTCGCTGGTAGGCGTGGCTCCCGAACCCAACACCATGTTGCCAGCTTAAATTTGTTTGAGCCACGTGGCCTAATAGCGGCTTGCGCTGGTGAACTTTCTTTGGTATAATTTTCGTGCGTGAACTCCGATGTTTAGTGTTCGTAAGTCCTATTATTATCGCTATTATAATAATATGGCTACTGGTTCTTGAAATATGCAAATACATGAAATATTTAAAATACGCATAGTTCCTCTGCTTGAAATTCCCGTTCAAGAACTGGCAACAGCCTGCTTTCCCCTCTCGAGAAATGTCAGAGCCGCAGATAGAACGGCCGAGGTATAGGAAATTTCCAGCCGCGTTTGCTTGACGAGAATACCACCAGGAGTGTCAAGCGTTGAAGTCTCCTGTCATTATAACGTGCTCCTCTAAAGTGAGGATTTGCTCGAGGTCGCGTCTAGAGTTGGGGGAGTTTGGGAGCCGATAGACGGCCACCAGCATCTCCGTTTTGTTATCTAATCGTGTTTTAAGAGCCGTCCACTCTAACGCTCCCAATGGTGGCAGCGTAGCAGAAGCATGAGAACTTAGATTTTTAGTAAAATAGCTGTTCCCCCTTTCTGTCTGTCTATTCTATCAGTCCGAAATATTTGGTAACCCCTGAGCTTGAAAGTGTGCTCCTGCTTTAATTTTGTTTCACAAATGAATGCGACGTCAATTTTGTTACGCCGCAGGTAGCTTTCAGGTTCGTGCTGCTGCCTGTAGATGCCATCGGCATTCCACAGGAGCCCGCGAGTTAGAGATGTGCCTCCCCTTAGTTGAACCATTTACTCGAAGATGTCCGGCACAAGCCATTGAGGGCTTCTAGTTTCTCCCAAGTGCTGGTGCAGCTCTTAAATCTTTTGATAGAAGAGCTGTACCTTTGGAGCAAGTTTCAGTTGAGGCCTCCTAGGTCACCAGATGCCGTCCGGGAGGGGGGAGCTGTTGAGTGTTGGCCAGCAGGTGGCGGCACTGGTGCGCTTTGTTCCCTCAAGGCGCCTGCAAAGGAGACGCCATCTCTAACCAGAGCCGATTTGGCAATGGGTCTTGGCCCTAGTTGCGCACTTAGGGGTGCCCTGGCTATGGCTGCCAGTTGGTGGTGGTGTCGTTCGTTACGGAACGTCTCGCAACCTCTGTAGCTGGCAGGATGCGTCTGCCCACAGTTTTCACAGTGGGGTAATACGTCTTGCGTGGCCTTTCTCGGGCAGTCAGCTAAGCGGTGGAGGCCACCGCAGAGAACGCACCGGGAGGACATATGGCACATTTTTATGTGTGCCCCATTTATTGGCTGTTGTAGCACTGCGTGATGTTATGATTCGTTTGGAGGACCTCCACGGTGACGAAGACGTGACATAACTCGCGAGCCTGTAGTAGTTTTTGATAGGTGGTGGTCCTGTCCATTGTCACCTGGTACATTGCCAGAGGCCTGCCGCGGGAGATCAGTTGCCGAACATGGACGCCGGTGTACCCTTTGCTTCCAGATCCTCTTTGATGAGATCGGTCTCCAAGTCCTCTGGGAGGCGCTTGATGAAGTTGCGGAGGGGTTGGTCACTCCTGGGGGTAAAGCTGTAAATCTCGACCCCTGCGTCCTTCAGGTTACTCATGGTGGGTAGGCTGCCTTCTTTCTTGGTCAGGAACAGCTTCAGAGAGCTCCTAGTGTTCTATAGGGTATATGCCCCAGCTGGGAGAGGGTCCGGAGGATCTGTGGCACCTTGGTTGCCTTCCGGGCATCGGGAATTATGATGGGCGGAGGTTTTTGGCTGGTAGTAGGCTGTGTTGCTGTAGAAGCAGTTGTAGTTGTTGTGATAGTTGGGGTGTGGCTGGGTGTAGGTAGGGTGGTGGTAGTGAGTGGTTGTTTAGGTTAGTTATGTGGCCGACTTGGCAGTTGGGGCTTTGGGTTTGTTCTTCGTGGCGGTGGCAGGGTGGCGAAGTTGCTAGGGTGCTTCGAAACCTCGTCTTCTTCCAATGAGGATAGTGCCGCATAGCGGTTTCCCGTGGAGACCTGGAGTGGCGGAGGCCTTGTTTTTCTTGGACAGCACATGCTGTCGCCGCTCGCCGTCAGAATCCTGTCGCGTCATTTGCCGCGGTGATGGCTGCCTGCCAGCCCTCTGCGAGCTGAACCAGGTGCCTCTTTTTAATTGAGTGTTCCTGGTAGCAGCGTGCCAGGTCAATGGCTATATTGCCGAAATCGCGGGATTCCGGGGCCATATTTTCCAGGATTTCCTGGAAATAAAAGATTTCCTTCCGGAGATCTTTTACCTCTCTCTCCAACTGGGCATATTACCGGGCGAGTAGTTAATCCTCCAAGGCGCTGTAGTCTATTGGGGCTGCAGTATTGGCTGCTGTGGCGTTGGCCAATGGTGGGCCAAGAGGCGGGAAGAGCCTGGGCTGCGCCAGCTGTGCAACTGTAAAGAGAGCGAGCTAGTCCCCTTGGACTTGGAGCATCAGTCCACTGCCAGCCGCCTGACTGGTGGCTAGTGGCGGAGCTGCCACTGCTGTAGTTTTCACTGCGGCCGCCGCCATCTTGGAGCGGAGGTCGCTGGCCGCTAGTCGTGGCGTTTGTCAGAAAACGAGTTTAGTTTTTAATGCACCAAGGGTGCGCAAAGATCCCTGAAATAGATTTCACACATCCGCCATGCACAAGTCTCCTCTTCAGAATCGTATGCTATCTTCCGATCAGAACCGAATCACGACCATATATCACAATCATCTTTGTCTTGAACTTAATAAGTCCGAATCTGTCTACGGAGATAATACGAACCAGCAGCAGCAGACCAGCAGAAGAGTCGCGTCGTCCAGGATTACCTGGACGGAGTGTTTGCTGCCCAGCACCTAGCCGCTTATTGCGTCTTTATCTGGGCAGTAGAGAAGAGTCATCATTTGTCTCAGGCGGTTGTTTTCGGCAGTGGACATATCTAGCCTTGTGCGCGCTGTCGCTCCGTGGAAGGGATGCGCCAGTGCTGGCTGCGCTCTTCCGCCTGCCTGGGAGGCATCTGAGCACAGTCCGCTTGAAAGGCTATAGGGAAAGGAACAGTGTTTAGGTATTGAATTTATCAAGCCCATTTCTGGGCTTGGGGGGTTGGAGTCAGGGGAATGTGACCCTGTTCAGTTCTAGTTACCTAAAGCATCTTTGGGCAACCGGTAGCTCGGTCGGCGGCGAGGAGCACTGTGGTCGTAGCGGCCAAGGGTGTGTACCAGTATGTTTGGATGGGAGTCCAGCTTATCGTAGATGGTTCGGGATCTCTCCCGCACCAGGTCCACGACGTACGGGACCCCGGAGTAGGTATGAAGGATGTGGGACGGGAATCTACGCCCGGTATCATAGATCATGCGCAGTGCCCTGTTCTGTACGCGCTGCGACCAATCCGGGCGCCCAGCTCGGACGTTAGCCAGGAGAACAGCAGAGCTCTTCTCGGGCTAATGGCCATCCTCCACTTCTCACTCCAACGGCCAATGGCTCGGAGCTGGCGCTGCAGCGGAGGATGACAATATCTTAGGTTTTTGTTACGCGCCATTATGAGGAGATCGTCAGCATATTGGCACGTAACAGTCTGTGGTTCTAAGGGGAAGTCAGACATGTAGGCCGCAAAGAGTAACGGGGACAGTACACTGCCCTCCGGGACACCCGCGGCTATTGGTCTGATGGATGACAACCGTCCTTCCACTCTTACCCTGAACGTGCGGTGTCTGAGGAAACTAGTAATCAGGGCGAGATAGGGAGGAGGTAAGTTGGCCTCTCTGAGTTTGTACAGTAGGCCTAGGTGCCAGGTTGTGGCAAAGGCTTTCTGTAGTCTAGCAGCACCACGACTGTCTTGAGGTTTTCCTGGAATCCCAGGGCTGTCCTCTTGGCCAGACACAGTAGCCGTATGGTCGTAAAGTGTCCATGACGAAAATCAAACTGGTGATCGGGTAGGACCTTCCTTTCCTCGAAAAGAGGGGTCAGGCGGGATAGGAGCAACAGCTCAAATAGTTTTGAGACAGTTGGGAGAAGACTTGTGGATCGGTAGCTAGACGGAAAGACCGGATCCTTGCCGGCCTTCAAGATGCACACCACTCTCGCCTCCTTCCAGCAAGCCGGAAAGTGGCGGAGGTGGAGGCATACATTGAAGATCCGCGTCAAGTGGATGACGGCCCTATTGGGAAGGTGCTGGAGCATGAGAGCACTAACGCCATTATGTCCAGTGGATTTGGTTTCAATTTGCGGATTTCAGCAATCACCGCCCTTGGGGTGACTATTGGGATGTGGATCGCCTCATGGGCCGCTGTCGCTTCTCATAGAGGTCTTCCACAGCAGCCTCCACGAGGTCAGTGAAGTCTTCGTCCTGGGGGTCCTCCCTCGGCTCGAATTGGCTTTCCAAATGATCCGCGAAAGCTGGGGCCTTATCTTGGGGCTCGTAAGCGAGTCTCCCGCGAGTGCCGTACAGCAAGTGCTGGTAAAGAGTTTTGTCCCGTCTGAGGGACTTGATGATCTTCCAGGGGTGATTTCCCTGGAGGTCGCCTTTCGGAAAGTGTTCTCCCAGGCCACCTTACGGTGGGCAAGTAGCAGCCACCTTGCCAGGGATTTGAACCACTGTTAAACTGCTCCTATCCTGGAATGACGGAAATGCTGCCATAGCTTCCGAGCAGCTGCCTTGGCTTTTAGCAGCTGCCGGATCTCGTTAGGGATGGACAAAGGGTTAAGTGTGTTGGTTGGGATACGGTGAGTGTGTGCACTCACCAAGTGACGGACTTTTTGGGAGAAACTCATCGCCGCAGCCTCCAGCGCCTCGATATCGTCGATGCGTGGACGAGGGTCAATGGTTTGGTTGAGTTTGAGGATTGTTGCATCCCAGACGACCTCGAGTTCCCAGTCTGAGTTTAGCAGAGCTGGCATGGTGACGTCGGAATCGACCGTGATAGGGTCATGGTCGGAGTCCAGTTCATTCACCGCCGAGAGGTCCAGGTGAAATGGAAAATTCTTTGTGATCACGATGTCGATTACATCCGGCCTGCCGTAGGCCGGATGGAAAGTTCGGCCTCTCGGTCCGTGCGAGGTGAGATTTGGGTCACCGCTTATGAGGCGGTAGAGCCTATGTCCCCTCTGGTTGCTTGTACGGCTGTGCTATAGCTCGTGTTTCGCGTTGAGGTCTCCTGCAATGCAAACCATTGGGTGTAGGTTGAGAAGGGTAGTGTAATCAGCTTCGAAGAGGTGATTACCAGGTGGGTCATATGCCGCTATCAGCAGGGTGTCCTGTCGGCCGACTGATAGCCGGACGGCGCAGGCCTCCACGTGCTGCTGGGCAGGGAGAGGAACAGGGGTGTGCGTGATGATGCTTTTCACGAGTATAGCTGTACCGCCACCCCGCCGACCGTTACGATCGTTGCGGTGGGTGACGTAACTTGGCAGCGAGAAGTCTATACTAGCATTCAGGTGCATCTCGCAGATCATTAGGATGTAAATCCCGTAGGACTGTACAAACTCCAATATTCCAGGACGCTGATCCCGTACACCGTTTGCGTAACAGAACGCAGCACTTAATGGTCTCCTAATAAATCGGAGAGCCTTACTCATCAGTGCACGGGAAAAGCTCGTCGAATGTCTGGAGGAGGATGGTGTGTTTTTCGAGGAAGTCTAGCCTCGAGTCTTCGAGCTTTTCCTTGCAGTCCCTAAGGATAGGGAGAACTCTCAAAATGAGGTCGCCGAACCACAGGGAAAGCTCCCTGAATTTGTCGACATCCCTCGCAGAGCTGGTCCCCCGCCACTTCAGGTGTCCTCGCAGATACAGGCGCCCTAGTCGAAGCAGGTTCTGCAACTGGTAACGGCGCTGGCGCTGTGGCCGGGCCGGTAGACTCAGCTGGGGTCTCCTCCCTGGTGGGAGGGACCTGCGGCCTGTGTGGCAGGCTTGGCTGTCCGTTGCGCCTTGCGGTCCTTTCTCGAGCGCTGTGGGCGCGGTGCCTTCTGTGGAGGTTTTGGTGCAGTGGATTGAGGAGCCGCCTGCTTTGCTACTTGCAGAGTGCGCTCTGCCTTTCTGAGAGTTGCCACGAATGAGACCCCGGGATGGACATTTGCCAATCCGACACTGCCTCCGCAGCGAATCTCTATGATTCTCTGCCGCGCCACGCAGCCCTTGTAAGTGCTGACGTGATCCTGGCGACAGTTCACACATCTCTTCTCCTCAGGCGCTTTATCACAATCCTTCAGGAGGTGGGGCCCCGCACACCGCAGACATGCGAGTTTACGCTCGCACGCCATGCTGGAGTAATGGAATCCCATGCACCTTTAGCATTGGACCGGTCCACCCTGACGGTGAAAGCGCTCAACCTTCACGACAGTGTGGAACAGCACCCGAACAGCGTCGATGGGCTGAACCGCCCCTCCAGGAACCTTGTCCACTACAACAAGGAAAAGAGGCATGGGTACACGCACAGAGCCTTCCTCTATGTGTACTATCTTCCTCAGTTGGGCAACAGCTGAGGCCTTCATTCCGTGCTCCTGCTCCAGAGCGAGCTTTACCTCCTCTGGCGGGCACTCGGAATCCAGTCCCCGTCTTTCGACGTTGGTTTTCTAGGGGGAGTAGTAATAGAACTGTACCTCACAGTACCGTAGAACCTGCTCTGCAGCCTCAAATCCTCGGACTGCCGGTATGGATGTACACCTTGCGAGGCTTCCTCTTGGCCTCGAAGGGGTGCTTCAGCGTGGCCGCCAGCTTTCGCATGACGCCCACGTGGTTCTTAAAGCTATCCGCTATGATGAGCGGAAGCTTGGACCCACTTTTGGTTAGGGGTTGGGGTGCCTGTACATGTTGGCCCTCTGGCTTAGGACAGAGTTACTCCGCCGTCGCCCTTGGATGACGGTGAAACCCTCCTGGTCGGCGGTGTCATCCTCTGACTCTGAGTCAGGCAGAGGGGGATATTGGGTCACAGGAGCTGGTACCTCCGTGACCGGAGAAAGGCCCTGAGGAGGTGCCGAAGCTTTCCTCCTCGTGAACCTTCTCGTGGCAGCAGGTGCCACGGGATCAGGTGCTCTGGAGGTAGAGGGTTGCTGCCCATCGTCCGACGTGAGTCGTGTCATCGCAGTTGCCCTCCGGCAGTCCGCAGAGGACCGGACCACCCTGAGGGAGGCGCCTGAGCGAGTCATCGATTTTGGGTTTTGGACCATTGGTCCGAAAACCCTCGGCTATGGTCTTGCGGACCCTGCTGTTGCGTGGTCTGTCAAGTCTTTTGTCAAGAAAAATAGATGACAGTATAAGAGGAGTGAGAAAATTTCGCTCTTTTGCTGGTTGCTGGCAGCTGCCGGTGCGGCGGCTCGTATCTTGGCTGTTAGCAAATGAAGGCCCTCGCCTTCTGCTGCTTCACCGGTAAGACCAGTGTTTACAGATGCTTGAAGTCGCTGCGTGCACTAGCGGAAGCTTGAGTATCTGGGACACTGCCCACTGCCTTCCACTAGTGAGCCGCCAAGAAATAGCGGTGCCCTATTGCTGAGCTGCACACGCGCAGCAGGGAAATAACGCTGGCCAATACAGCCGTCGAAAACGTGGCACACACATAAAACGTCCACCATTAAGTGACGGAGAATTGGAGAATTCCACAATACGAACTACAATTCGATACAACTTTAAACTGAGTTCGTAGAAATTTGATTAGAATTGTGCCAGACAATTTGCTCATTACTTTAATAGTGTGATGTTACAACTACTAAGAACAATTGCTTACTTAAGGGATCATATTTCTAATGGCATAGCTTTACAACAGCACTAAGTTACAGTACATTATACATATGTACTCATGTTTTATGTACTAAACGCAAATATGAACTTACACTGCCATCTAGTGGTTGGTTAAGATAAGAGCCTGGAACCGCATTCTGGTGATGAAACTTACGTAAACATAACAAAAGAAAATACTAAGTTTCATTCGCGTGTCTTTTTCTACAAAATAAATGTTTAAAAATTCTTTTAATTAAAGAACACTACTAGTTACATATTGGAGATATTGGTGTGTTGGAATTTCACACAAATAATTACTTTTACATTCCAATAAATCACGGGTCTGCAATAGTTACTTTAACCCACCTTTTTGGTGTGCTGGTGGCTTGTCTTCCTCGTGTTTAAGTGGTCCCCAGCTGAATCTCGGTCACGTTAAGTTATCTGGATAATCTTTTCCAGGATTTCGCTTATACTGAAAGATGCATGAATGTTTGGTAACTCTAGGCCCTATGAACCCTGTACTCATTTGAACTTCACTTCAATCATTCACCGGTATGACTTAACGTTGGAGGTTTTCCATTATACTGAAATATAATACTGGTAGCTCTAACTTTCTGGTAGTGGATGTTAAAAACATAAGAAATTAAAAATAGGGATTTATGTCGGATGTGAACCCGGGAATTTGGGATCAGCGTGCTGTCTCATAATACCTTTCCTATCCTTTCTTAAACAACTTACGTTATTAAAATAGCTATTGTTCAATCTATGACTTGTTAACTAACAATTAATATTCTAGAAATTCTTTACATATATTTGTAATCGTAGTTTCAATGAAGCAACAGGGTAGGCTTAATAGAAAGTAAAACGTTTTAAGAACTGATCTTGGTACCTTTAAAATTGAAAAGAGAAGTACAAATGTAAACAAGGAATGTACAAACATGGTTAACTCCACGGAACATAGATGTTATTACACTTTGTGGTTTAATCAGATTTTATTGTAAAGCTTAGCCTAAACCTTACGCTTTGAAAATCATTTACAATTGGTCCATTTAAAATTTACCCTAAAGCGGGAGGCTCTTGAAAATTTTGTTGTGACATTTTGGAATTTTTAAGTTTAAGCGACTTTCATTTTTTTACGTTTGGCACACACGCACACACACACACACACACACACACACACACACACACACACACACACACACACACACAGACACGCACGCGCTCACTTAGAATTTTATATGCATTGTTTTTTGTATTGTTGGGAGTATTTCTAAAAGTGTATTGTCACAAAAAATACAAGGCGGAGTTCATCACAAGTAAATTGATTTGTTACTCGAATGTTACCGAAGTTAATCGAGTGTACACGAAGTCAAGCGAACTTGTATCGCACGATTTCATTTAGCCAAACAATTGTGTTTTTTCTTTGTAGGGAAGACATGTAAGTGCGGAGCTCATGTATATGCAACTATAGTGGGCAATATACTAATGCCTTAAGTTTAAATTCGGAAAATAATATGAAGATTAATTTTGATACATTTGTTGTACATGTTCGCTCTGCGTAGCTCACACAAAGCGTGCCTCAGTGCAGTGGCGGCTCGTGGAATAAAAATTTGGGTGTGCACAAGACCTACACTTAAAATGCACACCAGCACTATCCGCTACTGCGACCACTCTACTAATGAGTGCTAGCTCCAACGCCCCACAAAATGTTATACAATTTATTAGCTTAGAAAGAATGTATCTATTCCTATTACATTGCTATTGAGTCGCTTTACGGTCAGTCTGTAAGCTGAGCATTAATATTCACACGACCAAACATGGCGAACTGAGCACATGCATTTTTACGTCAGCGTGAATTCTCGTGCTTCTTCATCTTTTCACTAAGGTGTACGAAGTCGACACATGCTACTTTTCTCCAATTACTCACTTCAGGGCAAGTACTGCGCCGTGGCGTAGCGGGCTAAGCCCGCATGTCTTGGTCTCTAAGGCAGCATGTCTTGGTCTCTGGCCACGGAAAGCGGCCCGGGTTCGATCCCACCCATGGGGTGCGGATTTTTGGTCCCGGGTATAGGACCAGTGCCCACTCAGCATCGTGAGGAAAGTAAGGAGCTTACGATAGGTACGCGGCCCTGGTCACGAAAACCAACGTTCCGGCTTGGGGATGCCGAGAAACTGACTACATCTCCTGTCAGTATCAGTTGGATGATCGCCCAACTCTGCCGCGGTCAAGTGGGCGTTTGGTTGGCAGTCGGTTAGGTAAGCCTTAGTCCTGTTAGGGCTGTCGCGCCAGTGGTTAACTTATCTCACTTCAGAGCTAAACAGAAGCTGTAAAACGCACTTCTAACACTGCTACAGCACAGCCATTTACAGATTCTGTACACATTGTTGTTAAATTTGAGCCTGGAGTCCCGCTTCTGATATTTGTAACACGCTTAACTGTCAAATTGGGCTGCGGACGTTCTAGTCGCTTTATTACATTTTTTCTCTGCAAGTCACTTTATTTTATTTCTTAAAGTGGAATCCACCGAGTTCGTAGCTACCTCTTGAGATAAGTTCAACAGCCACAAAGGTTCCAAAAACCTCGCGATCTGTCGCTGCACACAACAAACAGTAATTGTTTAGCACTAAAGCACTAATTGTACTTGATGTACTAAGAAACTCTCAATTGTCTCATCTGCTGATTATCTACAAATTTCAAGTTTATTACAGTGTTTAAAACAAAACATCTGTCTAGAAACTGGACTGTAAACACACGCCGTATTCAAAGCAACATAAAGCAACAAAGCAAAGGCTGTGAACGCTAGAAGTTGTAAACATTCTTTGTATTTGCAGATAGTTGCAGTTAAACTCTGTAGATAGTAGCACTTCCCAGAGATGACCAAGAACTCCTCTGGCGTTGCCAACGTGAATTAACGTGCACATCGAAACTGTGCTCTGATCAGGGCGTACGCAACCAATTTCTGTCTGTAGCATTTATCGTCTACGCATGCGCAGAGCTTTAAACGATACAGGATGTGCTAGCACAGGAGAAATGTGTTTAGTGTTTAACGCCCGCTTTTAATAAATACGGCACCGCAGGCGATGACACTGATGATACATGAGATGAAGATGGAGCACCAGTGGAATGAGATGGTGGGGGAAACCGGAGATTCCGGATAAAACCCGCCCCAGCGCCGTGTTGTCCACCACAAATTTCACTGTGCGGTTGCCTGAGAACGAACTCGGGCTGCCATGGTGAGAGCCAAGCGGTCTAACCACTGAGACACGGCGCGGCCCCAGCACAGGAGAAGTGTGCTACATACAAGGATGCCACATACCTACGCTATCGCCGTCTATTTACTACACATTAAGCTATGAGCGCGGTAAATACAAATAACGAATGAAAAGAGGAAAAGGGCTTCTACAAGATGACTATTGAGGGTTCACGTGCTCTTGTGCTCCTAAGCAGGAGCCGCCTCTGTTTCAGTACCACTATTAACTCTACCTACCTGACTCTACCTTTCCATACTTTAGCCTGCAGACGGCTAGTGTGAAAGAACATTTAATTTACAACAATTGACCTAATAGTGGTTAACTATAAAGCCCGGGCCTTAAAGTACTTACATCTAGTAAGTCGCCATTAAGGTAGTTATCTCATGTGTTTATGAGAACTCCTAAGTAGTTTACCGGCAAGATACGAGTAAGTTGGAGAACTTAATGTCTTATCGGTATGTTGGTCATAGTAGCTCAAGGGTTAGTGCAGCTGGACGGAGACCAGATGATCCGTGGTTCAAATCCCAACTATGGCATTGAAATTTTCAATCTGACTCTATCTTTCCATACTAGTTTATATAGTCGCTGTTATACTGTTATATTATTTAGTCGCTACTCAGTAGTAACTTTCACCGACTGCTTTCTGAGCATTATTTACTCCCTATTTAACGACACTATCCGTCCATTGTTTAACCCTAAACTACTTAGTGGCTTACAGCTTAGAAATATAATTGGAACTGCAGAACATTTAGGCTGTTTCCACTTATTTGATAGCAATTTCAGTACAGACGCTGTGTTCTGTTTTGCATAGTTAGCTAAGGTACAATTTCATGGAACACTGACTCATCCATCTTACTGCAAAATGCTTGATTGTTCTGTACGCTCGACTTCAGCGCTTGCATATTTGTTGTTTAGTGCCGAGAAATTCAAGACTTTAGAGCAAACATCCACTAAACTCTGAGATAGACGATTGATTATAAAGTTGAAATTCAGGTGTTCTTCTAAGGTTAGGATTATAAAAGTACATTGTTACATTTCGTGATACTACTTAATTTGTGTGTCACAGTTAATCAATGCACTATTCATTGCTTCTGTTCAGGGCAGCTCCCTCACCAGTTCAAAATCCCCTTACATTCTTTTCTTCCTTACCTGGATATTCGCAATTAACATATGATTTATCCGTTTTCTTCCTCCAATTTTTGTTGCAAACTTGCATCTTTATTACAATATTTCTTAGATAATTTTTCCTGTTTTATTAATTTAAAACTTTCTCAAAGTTAAATATACCAGGGCTGTTCAATAAAGCATGATCACAATTTCTTTTGACAATGTACCTTTACTCATCCTCCTAATTTTCATGGTTCTTCTCAAAATTGCCTCCCCTGAATGCGATGCACTTGCCCCAGCGTTTCTGTCAGTCTTCAAAGACATGCTGCAAACCATTTCTTGAGAAATCCTTCAAAATCGCCTCCGCAGACTTCACCACTGCTTCTGATGATGGGTAATGCCTCCCACGAAGGCGGTTCTTCAAGTTGAGAAATATAAAAGTATCACATGGCACTAAATCCGGACTATAGTGAGGATGAGGGATGCACATGACGTTGATTTCTGCAAGATATTCAGCAACAACATTGACAATATGTAGCCGCGCATTATCGTGGTGCAGCATCCAGCCTGCTTCACGGAAATGTGGTCTTTTGCGCCTGATATGGACTTGCAATATTTTCAGGACATCCCTGTAGTATTGTCCAGTTACTGATGTGTGTGCAGGAACAACATGCTGATAAACCATTCCATGAATATCAAAGAATGAGATGACCATAACTTTCCCAGCAGAAGCAACCACTTTTGCTTTTTTGGTAGTTGGTGATGAAGATTTCCACACTGAGCTTTGCTCTTTGCTCTCAGGATCAAAATGATGTAGCCAAGTTTCATCAGCAGTGATTACGTTTGAAAGAAACTCCGGATCTTCCTCTAACTGCATGCAGGCCTGCAGGTGAATGTCCTTTTGTTCGGCATTCAACAGACTTGGAACCAATCAGGCACAAACACGTCTCATGTGTAATGTTTCTCTCACGAACGTGTGCGTGGCACCCCATGAAATGTTCCGAATTTTAGAAAGTGTTCTTAAGGTAATTCGTCGATCCTCTATCACAATGGCAGCAGCAGTGTTGATGTTTTCCTCCGTAAGAGTAATAACTGGAGCACTGGGTCCACCTTCCTTTGAAATTGATTGTCTCACCTCTTTAAACATATTAAACCACCTTCGAGGTGCGCTGTAGGGAAGAACAGACTCTCCATAGGCCTCCTGTAACATTGTATAGGCCTCAACTGAAGATTTGTTGAGACGAATGCAGAATTTCAAAGCCGCGTATTGTTCCTCGCGTGTTACCTCCATTGCAGCGGTAGACGATACTGAACATGGCTGAACGTTCTTGGTTCTTACAGGCGGGAACCAACAATGAAACAACTACGGCGTGTTTTTTTCATATTAAACTAACAGAATATAATACGTTTGAATTTTAGTGCGAAAAATCATCACGGTAAAAAATTATGATTATTCTTTATTGAACAGCCCTCGTAGATTATGGCTTTACGGCTAACCAAAGCCACAGCTCCCCACCCATGAAAAGTTGCTGGAGTCCCATAAAAGTAGCAAAAGCTTTCCTACATTTCTAGCAGGATCATTGAACATAAAATGCTTTGTTTCCTTCTATAATCAATTAAGCCGTTTTTCTAAAGAATATTGTAAGCAAGAAGCAATAAAGGTTTTAAGAAAATAATAGAAAATTATTGAAAAATAAAATTTCAGTGCAATATCAACATTTAATTAAAAAATTGAGCATTGTGTCTCCACAGTTGAGTTAGGATTCCGCTTGCTAACGTAAACAATGTGCAGGGCACCAGATTGGTGTGCTATGATAATTGGTCTATTCAGGGTCTGAAAGTGCAGTTTGCATCGAGTTTGAATTGGAGCAACCGCTAAATTGGAGCAAAGCTAGTTATTATATTCCAAATGGAGCGTTTTTCTAATGATTCGTTTGTCCGCATACAAACATACTGTCAGATTCATACCGTCAGATTATTTCAAGTATTTGACTATTATATCTGTGCATTATTAAGAGTTAAAGGCTATAAACTTATGATGAACTTCGGATAACCTCCAAAATGTCCATGCAATTTCCTAAGTTAGCAGGTAATTTTATGGAAATATACCACAATTGTGGTATAAAACTATGGCAAGCAGTTACTGCATCAGTTTTGGTGACAGGAATGAGTGAATTATTTTTAAACTGCATTTGAATATATTAAGCAGTAATTGTGCCTCATAAGCAACGGGCGCTCCTAATAACTGGAAGGCGGGAAGCCTAGGTAGAGAGCGATAAATTTTAAATCGCGCTGGAGATACCATATATGACTGATGCTATTTGCACTTTTATTGCGAACTTCTTAATAACTGTTTCTTAATAACCTTAACGAGTTGCACAATATATTTTATTCTCAGTGCAGAGTAACTCTAGTATGTATGTATATATATATATATATATATATATATATATATATATATATATATTGTTCTCAAATGCTGTTTGGTGAAAAATCATTCATAGGATCAACCTTTGGATAACTTTCCTAAAATTACTGCGCACTAAGTCCTTTGGAGAGTTTTTCGGTATTTTTTTAAAAAATATCTAGGTTAAACAGATTCCCTTATAAAGAATCCACCTCTAAAACCTGTCCTAGTTACGTTTAGCGGATTAGTACTGTGGCAGTACTTTCACTCCGCCTCACGGCCGCACGTACCTGGATTCGACGTCGGGACTCCTTCCTCGTTCTCCACGTCGTCGTCCGCTGTCTGCCTCGCCCTTGCCTCCAGCTACGGCTCCTGCATAGACTCTTTTGGGTTCTCAGGGTGTTACGGTTAAGACAACAATAAACATCCGGTAATTTCTGAACTGCTTTAATTGTTCTTACACCCGTGTGGAACTCGGGCACCCTCAATTAACTGGACTTTTATTGGCGGACATTCTACAATACATTTTACTTGACGTGGCACGTCGTGAACGAGTAAGCCATCAGATACACTAGGCGAATATATACAATATACTTGACTGCAATGGGGGCTGAATGGGGTTTTCTACCCTCTTATACACTCAGCACGGACTCACAAGGAAAAATTAACAAAATATGACCTGTGTAACGGCACAGCAAAATAGCTAGCACTCCACTCTATTTTATAGCATCCGCCCTTTCTAGACTGTCGACCCGTGAGTGCAAGGTTTCTCACATATCTGCCCATTTTCGTGGTACAGTATTTTAGATCAAAATACACAATTTAACTTTCACAAACATAGCTAAATATCCCTTTAATAAAATAATAATAAAACATGGCGCGAGAGCCCTTAGAGGGCCAAGGCCTACCAACCCGACTGCCGGCCTCACGCCCACTTACGCACGGCAGAGGTGGACGATCATCCAACCGATACGGGGAGGAGATGTGGTCAACATCTCCGCATCCCCCAGCCGGAGTGTTGGTTTCCGTGACCAGGGCAACTTACCTAGCATAAGCTCCTCACTTTCCTGACGATGCTGAGTGGGTACCGGTCCTATCCCACATGGGTGGGATCGAACCCGGGCCGCTTTCCGTGGCCAGGGACCAATTCTTGCAAGTTTTGAGGTAAACTTAATAACTTGTAACACTGTGATCTGCACCTCGGATCAAAGTTGATCGTTAAAATTTTGTGACAGTTAATGAGTGCGTTTCTTAATGCTTCCTATACAGGTTGGTACCTACGTATTCTTAACACCAGGCTGTGGTGGTCTCAAAATAAAGAAGTGATGGAAAGGAGAATCAACACAAACAAAAGGTTAAAACCTCCAGTGAATGTAAGCTAAGTCATGAAATGAAATGATTTGGAAGTAATTTTAGCCTAACTAAATAACAATAGAACCTATTGTCCATTTTAAATTTAACAGCTGTTAAATTGTTGCTGATTTCGCCGATCATGTAAGAGTTGTCAGTGAAATTATTACCAAAGTAAGGCGAGAAAATTTTTAAATAAACAGTAAATGTAATCTTTCAGTAAATGGCACAGAGGAAAAGAGCAGTGTTTCTGAAAATAAAATGTTACTTCAGCTACCTACCATACGAGAAAGCAATAGGTGAACGTGAGTAGAGGAAGCAACAGTGAGACACATTCATCTTTACTTTTAAAATAAAATGACGCATATCTCTACATTATAAGCTGCAAATAGAGAAGCAAGTAAGAGCAAAACCTTTGCCACATCTCAGAATCATACAGTAGTCTGAGGGGATCAGGGTGAAGGCCTCGCTGGACAAACACAATGCAAGTTGTGTTGGGAAAAACGTCAGCCGTTAGACAGCTGATTCTAACCCAGGGTGTCCTAGTGACCAGGCAGCATAACAAATCCTCTCTCGCCGTCTCCTCTTTACTTCCGTTCGTTACAAGACTTGACACCTCCCTTTCTTCTCTAAGCTCCTGGCACAGGCAACACTTTTTTGTGTCGATACGTACGCGGTCCACAATGAAACATTAAATAGGCTTATCTTTGACAAAGTTAAATCTATGGTGTGGCCTTTGCTTCTTGCCTCAATAGATCTGAGTCTCCAATTGTGGCGAGTTTTGGGTCAGGCAGCAATGAAAGCTAACACTATTAACTTCTCTTCTTTTCGTTTCTGTTGTAGTTTTCTAGTACAGGGACTGCTTCTTGGCTATATTTCTTCTTCTATATCCAAGTTACAGACACATATCTACTTCCTGTTCCATCCTCTAGTTCTTTCAACCATCTCTTCCTGATTCTTCCAACTGCTTTTCTTCTTATTAATCTATATTGGGTTATCTGTTCTGCCACTGTTTCGTAGCCTTTTACGTTTTTAATTTTTAAATTTATTAATAATGATAAAAATCTTAAATTTTGCTTATATTTTCATTCTTTATGTAATTACGTATTGAGTAACTAATTTTAAGAATTATATTTTTGTTGTTATTTTTTGTTTTTTCAATTTCTCATTTTATATTATTATAACTATACTATTATTATTACTATTATTATTGTTAGTAATATTAGTAGCAGTGTTATTGTTAGTATTATTGTTAGTATTATTGTTGTTTAATTCTTCCTCTGCATATAATTTACGTAAATGTAAGTGGAGAACGTATGTGAATAAATACCAAATTATTTGTAAAACATATCGAAATACCTTTTGAGACATATTGCTGTCTGAAGGAATATGACAATTGCTTTGAACGAAAAGGGTAACTAGAGCCACCTGAATCCTAAACAGGAAACACCACTGCAGAAATCTTGGAGCATTACATCTGCTTTTATTGGTTGTTGGTTAATTAGACTATGCAACTGTAATGATTCTGGCTTTCTGTTTTTAATGCAAAGTGAAGATTAGATTTCTTTTAATAAACTATATACAAGTGAACATTTATTTAATCTCCTGAGGAAGATGTGTTACAAGTATTTAATTTAATGGTTACTTTGAGAGAAAACAAAACAGTAAAAGAAACTGTGTGGATCTATTTAAAGTCAGCAGCCTTTGTAATAGTTTGTTCCAGCTGAAGTTTCATGGGCAATCACGTACTCCAGTATTTCCCATGACCAGACCAAGTCACAAAGTATGTATGATTAATGTTGGAGCTCAGGGCCACATGAACAAATAACAAATGCAGCTCCGATTTTCATTTTTTTTTTTTTCTTTCTCTGTTTGTTTCCATCCATCCTCTCTGAAGGGATTGACTGATCTGAAAAGATTACTTGCACTATAAGCTTCGTGCGATCGCGTCGTGTTATGGCGGGAGTAGAGTGCGTTGCTACCAGCTCCATTCAGTATAAATAGATTCATAGCTAACGTTACCCAATCAGCGGCATCAGAACATTTTTCCCCAAAAGGAGTAAAACGTGCTATAGGAACTGGTTTCTCTTTACTGCTGTGAGGAATTTAGTTGGGTTGCCACTCTAATTATTATAAAAGGATTCATTTGCAGGCATTCTAAAGAATATGTGCAGATCAACGAAGTTCAATGAGTTTTTATTGTGCGCAAAAGTCTATTCTGGGGTGTGCTTTGTTCGTTTAGAATAATAAACTTAAATTAAATGTAAGGCAGAAGTATAAGTAATTTTATTTTCCATGCTTAGAATATGAAGTTGCATCTAATAAACTCTGCACTAAACTACAAATAACAATTTTTAATTGTTTACAAAAATCTATTCTGTGGTACGAGTTTATTGGTTTAGTATAAATTATATTAAATTAAACGTAACGTAGTAGCATGTATACTTTTATTTTCTATGCTTCTACGTTACGTCTAAGAGATATAGCCTATCGCAATAAGCTCTCTGCTAAATACAAAAACGTGAATCCAGTGACGTTACATACCTCAACGGGTATGGGCCTCTTTACCTGACTGCCGGCTTCCAGTTCAATATAGAAAATGCATTCATACTTTACGAAGTGATATTAAAAAAAAAGCTAAGACAAATTACAGAATAAAAAAGTAAAAATATGGTGTTCTCTTTCATGCTAAGAATAATCAATACATGAAAACGATAATATAAAGGCTCGGCTTACACACGGCGGGGATGAACAGTTACCTAGTTTAGACAACGATTTGATGTGGCCAGCGTTACCCATTCTCGAACCGTTGTCCAACGAAGTTATGAACGCTGCTTTTCGCAGCTCATCACTTTCCTCATATGCTGAGTGGGCAACGGTCCTATACCCAGGACTGGAAATCTGCTTCTCTATTGAGTGAAATCGAATGCGGGTGCAGTACTACTAAACAGCAAGCACAAACCACGATAATTAATTGCTCTTGGCGGAAAACCTGCGAGTGGCAAAATTGGCCATTATTCCATCTATCAATAAATGTAAGTGCTCTTGATATTGTCCGAGTCCAACCAAAGAGAGGGGCGCTTTGTTTGGTTACTATTCAGGTATATAAAAGTGTTTGTGCCAGAGCTTATATGAGAATTTGTAAGCATAAACCCCGGATTATACTCTCCCTCTGCCCCCCTCTCTCTCTTATTTTCTTTTTTTTTTTTTAAATTAACGAGATATAATGTATGTCACATCGGACGTTGAATGAAATGCGTGAAACGATACTCAAATGAGCTCATGATCCATAAGGCGTAGCGTTACCCGACATTCATGTTTGTCCACCTTAGTATGTAGACAAGTAGCCGTATAATATACAATTAATTCTTTCTTAGCTAAATAAAAGGGTTTGAATTCCCTCCTCCTCAGGCTTAAATGATACACTAAGGGAAAAGCTCTCTATACTCTAGTCCTTGTAAATATAATAAATCTGTAAATAAATCTGATAAGGTACTTATTCACAGCCAACCTTATGTTTACGGTGCCACCTCTAACTATGAGGTTAGCAGATAATGTTACTTTGCGGTTTTCTATGGTACAGTTATCTTTCAATCAACTACTTAAGTTCACAATGCTTCTACAAATGATATAGCTTGTAGTTATCTTTTCGACCTTCTCGAATTACTAAATAAATTTTGAAGCCATAAAATTTTGTTAATTTGTCTTTTTAATAGCCAATGCTAGCAAAGTCTTTCCTCAATAATTTACATATATAAATTTTTTGTAAAAATGCAAATGGCTGCGTAATGCTGGAATAAATGCAGCTTTTCATAGTTATGAGAAGTATAAGCTGTATTAAATCAATGGTTGAAAACGGTAGTTAAAATGAAATTAATTATTTATTATGGAATCTATAGTGCAATGAAAACAATTAAAATAAAGAACGTCTTCACTATAAGAGCACACGTGCTTAAACTGCGAAGATCTAGTTCAAACTTCCTTTTCTCCCCAATTTATATATTTATACCTCTAAAACAGTAATCAAAGGATACCATACTTTGGTCCTTCCCTAATATTGTATATCTATTCTAACCAATGAGAGAAAGTGAATAGCAAAATGAGAGTTGCTGTATAATGAGAAACTCTCTTGAATACAAAACGGAAATGAAGTTAAACTTCTAGGCGTTAATGACTGAGATAAGGAACAGCGAAACTCCGAGAAAATGACAAGATCCATTATAAGCATGGAGATAGTACATGATAGAAGGGAATCATTAGAGTAACTCAAAATTCAAACAAGATTGCAGCTCTTAAATTGAGGAATATCATGGTTAGGTTTCAATATCATTTATTAGAAGTGTCAATTTATTGAGAATATCACTCTACGAAAAACAAGACCAAAATCTAATTTTAATTGTCATTAAGCACAATAAAACTTCTCTTCAATTCCTTAAAGTTATCTATATATATGAGGTTATAAGCTATGCCATATAGCGATTAAATGTCTCCCTCAAGCCCAATTTACTATAAAACGATAGATTTTATCAACATTTATCTTTCAAGAGATATCTGAGAAATCTGCAAATATTAAACCAGTTGCAAAAAGGTTTTTAAATTTTTTAAAAATTATAAAATCGGCGGCAATAGTTAATTTTTAAGCTCTCTTATCTTAGGCTTTCATTTATCACCATATCTTTATTTTCAGTTGTTCTACAAGTTGTTCTGCTAGTGTTCACATCAATATTCGTGTTATATAATATATTAAATGCAAAATATGAAGTATGATAGTAAATATTAATTTTTATCTGAAAACGGTAAGATAATTAAAAATTCATCTTTACAATTGACTAATAGGTATGTTATTAAATGATTAAAGTGTATAATATTAATTCTTGGTAGGATAATTGCATAAAGAAACATTAAAAGCACTAAAACAAAATAGATAAAGTTAGTAACTCTAGTATTTATTTAAGAATATACATAACATTTGGTGCAATTGTTATGGGTTAAAACCTAATCTTTGTATTGAACTTTCAAATAAATGAACTAAAGTTGTGAATTTTAGAAATTTCACAGTCATGCTCAGCTTTCATTTCTCTAAATTTAAGCATCTTAAATACACAGTGTTAAGCTTTTAAACAGAACAGTAAAGGTTATATCGAAATTTAATCAGAAAATAACGTTTTTGGATCCGCTAATTCCATGAAAACAAAAATTAAATAAGCATCGATGTAGGTCTGCGTGTGCGTGTGTGTATGGAACAGAGAGAGCTTCACGACGAGACAATAATATTAGTAGATATGTTGATCTACTATTTTAGTTTGTAATTGTCCAGTTGTGTGTCCCATTATTAACGGACTAAGCTTCAGCGAATTAGTTCACTAATGCATGTCTGTGATCCAAACAATTATTATGACGAATCCCAAAGTTTCATACTTAATTTATGGAACTATTAAGATAAACGTGACTTTTCACAAAATTACCTTACGAAATAATTCTCTTCATCTGATACATTATCTATGACTAAATTAAATAAATAATAATCTGCAATAAAACTAATAAATGATGAAGCAATTAAAACTGATAAATCATACACAACGAATTAACAAGGCTTAGATAGAAAAAGAATCGCTCTAAATATGAATATTTTATGAAGTTTTGTTAAGGATTTGTAAGTTTGTTAATACATTAAAAATATATCTTTACTCGGGGTAAGAGGTCATCAAGTACGATAGTAAGTGGCAGCTCGATTTTCACGACAGTTCGCAGAATTAGCTCGAAAGGTTAGGTAATGGATGTTTGTATGTAGGATTCTTTTTCTATATTTAACATTTTTTTCATTTTAATTGTTCAGTTTATTTTACTGTCTGTTTTCTATAGTTTCACACATATACACTATATACTCGAACCCGCGACCCTTTACGCGGCTGAAATTATAAAAATCCCCAACGCCACTGCCGGGGCCCCTAGCACGGCAGGCAGGTGCTCTACGGGGCCAGCCGAATTCTCGGTTTAGGTACAGCAGTGTAGCTGGGATTCTTGGAATGCGAGGTAGAAATGATGTGGCAACATAGGATTTGGAGCAAAGACTAGGACCGTAGAATCACTACCAAAGGGGAGGTTTGGAGACTTTTAAGCTTAATAGGGCATTTTGGCTAAAATTTAGAAAACTTCTGGTCAGATCGCTTATGGGTAATGAGGAAACTATTAGCGGAAGGAATTCGACGTCGTTCCGTCTCAATGGCAGAACTGCGCGCTATCACCTGGTAGAGGCGTTACCTCTGGGTTAAAGAAAATTGCCACATATTATTCTGGTGTCGGTTGGTATTACAGGAATCAAATACTTGAACATCGGGCAGTGATATCGCAGTTTCCACTTTAACGCTACACTTAGATGGCTTATTAAAAGTTTGGTAATCAGAACCGAGGTTATCCTTTCATTGAAATAATTACACCCATGAATTCCCTGAGATAGGTTTCTCAGAGCTGGAACAGATAGCCGTAATCATCAGCGGTGAACTTAAAGATTTGAAATTGGTGCTCAAAGTTTCGTTTCAAATTTGTGTCAACCGTGACTAAAGAATACTCGCTTCAGATTCAACCAATTGCTTATGTTTATATTTTCTATAAATCAGCTTTAGTGGTTTCAGTTAAACTGTCATGTGTTCTAGATATTTATCCTAAATAAAATGTATATCAATTTTCAAACATCCCTGAAGTCTTCATATAAGTTCATGAATGTTACAAACTTACGAAGGAGAACAAAAACATTGATAACAAATCTATAAAGTTTCATTGAAATAAACATCTTTTTGCGGTATTAGTCATTTTGGAAATAGTGCCTCTTGTTTCCCTGAGCATACTTCACATTTTAAGCACCGCACTTTAAAATATCATTTAGTTACTCGTTTGTCACACATGGAAATAAGGTGGCATTCAGGACTATCATAAAATGCCCATTGTCCGATTCTAAACAGTTGATTGATCTTTTTTTCACTCCTGTTTTAGGATGCATGACTATATATTGGTGGCTCCTGGCCTTTCAAACAATTTATTACGTTATAGCAGAAGACTTAGATAAGACACAGCTGGTAAGAAGCTAACTGGATATATTATTTATCCCTGAGTTTACGCGAGACAACGCCAAGAAAAATAAGTTTTGAAACTTTGAACGTAGTAATTTCTGTGGTCAACAGCTATAAATACGTAAACAAAATTATATAACATGTGCATTCCTCGAGATTTTTATCGTTGTTATTGTGTTTTCGTGCAGCAGCTCACGCTCATTTTAATTGCTAAATTATAATGAGAGAAACATTGTCTTGAGTAGTACTCAGTGAGAGTACCTGCGTGGTCTTAGATATATCTTAAATTGAATACCGCTAACTTTGGCACACATGATCTCAATTTCCGATACTAATTTTAGTATAGGTGACATGTAAGTCATACCGACAGGTTCAACGGCTCCCCTCCCAACAAGAGAATCCAAGTTCGCTACCAGGAAACCGAATGTGGCCAAATGTCCACTTTTAAGTCCTAGATGGCAAGTCCTCCATATGAAGATGGTAAACACAGAAACCACAAAAGTCCAATTTGCCTGCACTTACGATTTGAATCCAGTGTTATTCACACACAAGACCTATACACTTCCTCCTGATACGTTTATATCATTAGGTTATCAAAACCAAACAGAACTACATAAACCCACAAACTGAAAATCAGATATCGATATGTAGTCAAAAACCACAATCTGAAAATGACTGTGGAATATGTAGTCCTGAAGACACTCTCGGCAAATTATTTCAGGTTTACTCGACAATAATACATTGTAAATTCTTATTTATTAGTCAGCATCTTGTGTTCCTTATCTTAATAGTTTTAGCAGTTGTAAAGACGTTTTGATAATATATGGCACCCCAAAAGGTAGTCACTGGAGTGGATAACCTGAAACAAGATGTTAAGGTGGACTCTATGGTATTTGGCAATAACGAGGGGCACTACTTATATTTTGAGTCTTGGCAACCCTGAATGCTGTAAGTGCCATCTGATATTTCCAATGGAAAGTTTGCCAATTGAGCATAGTCTGCTTCAGACATTTTATCAATAGAGCGTCATTTGCTTTGTTTAAATTAATGTAAAAATTGTCTCAACAAAAGCATGGAATTAACTCCTGAAAATGTTCCTGCTATGATTTCTAACGTATTTCGACGTGGATTTTCAAGACCAGAGTGCATCAATGAACTAACTTACACATTTGACAACTAAGCTCCATCCTTTGCCACTGTGAAACGCTGCTATAACGAATTTATCGAGGCCGCCGTTCGCTCAATGATGAAGTTCATGGAAGTCGTCCAAAATCAGCTGTTGTTCCAGAACACATCGAAGATATGCAAAAATTAGTATTGCAAGATTGTCATGTGACATATTTTGAGATTAAGGTGACCCTACGCATTTGCTTCACCAGCATATATAAAATATTGCATGATTATTTAGCCATGAAAAGGTTTGCTCTCGTTAGATCCCACATAACTTGACGCAATCACAAAAAGATGCTCGTATCTACTGGTGTACAAAATTGCTCAAGAAATATAATGTGTGTTCCTCAAAATACATATATAACATTACAACAGTTGACGAATCATTAGTTCTATGCGTATGAGCCGGAACGCAAACAGTCGACTGTATAGGCGTTTCAAGATGAAGCAAATCCAACAAAAGTTGTTCGCACTCCAAGCACTTCGAAGCAAATGGTCACTTGCTTTTTCTGCAAAACTGGCCATATGGCAACAGTTCCTTTAGGGGAACATAAAATAGTCAGTGCCGAATGGTAGGTGCACAACAGTTTGTTTGACCCAGGTCTTCTTTGAAGTAAGAAAAACCAACAAGAACCATAGGATCGCTCTTCATCAAGACAATGCGAGCACACATCTCGTGTAACAACAGATTATTTGAAGGCTCAAAACTTGAATTGGTAGGTCATCCGCCATAACTCCTGATTTGGCACCCAATGGCTACCTTTAGTTCCCGAAAATCAAGAATAAATTGCGTGGACAGCGATTTTGGTCGGCAGAAGAAGCCATTGATGGTTTCAAAAACCATGTTTTGGAGGTTTCTCAAAAGTACTGGAATATATGCTTTGAAAATGGTTCAAGCAGATGCAAGAGTGTATTGATCATAAGGTAGAATATGTTGAAAAACAATAAAGCAGTTTTCAATCATAAATAGCTTTGTTTTAACCGGTAGGCTCAAACCCTCGTAAGAAGAGGACTTAATTCCTCGCTCTCTACGTTACGCTTCTCCGTGCTTGAACATTTGAAGCTTATATCAAAATAACGTTAGGAGTCTGTATTTTCATACAAAAAATGATGCTGCCAATATTTTAACCGGTAGACACAGATTTGTAATGTTTTATTCTAAATTAAATTTATGTTTTTTGCCCTTTCTTTCCTCACTGCTACGCACACCTGTCTCAATTTTACCTTCATTTACAGGTTCGAAATTTCAGGAGTGATCAAAGTAGTTGTCAAGTGAGAAGTCCACACAGTGATAATATTTAACAAAATGTGAGAAGAGTGGGAAGTCCCCAAATGAGAATGGACATTTACAGATAAACAATTGAATTACCTTGTGAGCTGCAAATTTTCATGAGGAACGTTTGTGTTTAACCGAATTTCTACAACGAGCTCCACTGCGTTGCATCGTTGATTTGCTAAATCATTTGATCGGATGCATTGTCAACGAGGGACCAAACAAAAACCAACCATCACTCAATTGCATCTACGGCTTATTCATTTTTAATCCCCAGATATAGAGGTACATACACTCCCTAGCGTGTCATTTGAATTTTTTCGTCCCTTCAGTAAACATCAAATGAATGGGCAGGTTTAATGCAGTTTTTGGAAGTAGATTATGAGTGGGTGTAGTTTCATTTTCCCGTGTTTGTGGATTTTTGAAGATTATTAGGTGTGTTTCGTGGAAAAATGAAATATTGCTCATCATCACCCGCCTCTCAGTGATTGAGTACTGTAAAGCCCTCAATCCGCCTTTCTCTTAACTTTCCTGGTTGTCTACAGCTTATATAACAGTATTATTTCTGAATCGTTAATTCTTCATTGTTTCTTCAATTACACTGTAACACTCCTTTTAGCTTCATTGAGAATATTTGTAATGTATTACATAGAACTGAACTTATCATTCTATCCAAACCGTGTTCCACATAAATGGCAGTGCCTTGCATAGGACTGTGGTCCCTTGTACAGGATCCAGTGTCACAATCTTATATAACTTTGGATGTTCGTTAATCCATATTTTGAGTGCTATTTGGCTAATACGGCACATTGCCGATCTCATCATACATATATCACTTTCTTTGCTTCTAATGTTGTATTCCATCCAAACTATCCATACCGATTTTGCATTGTAAACATATCATATTAATTTGACCATACACAATCTTCATTTCCAATAATCCCGTTTTTATTCAGGGGCTCAAAACGTGTATTTTGGTGAAACCTCAAGTTCAAGTTGGCAGAATACGACACTACTTCCACTTACTCCAATGACGTAGTAAAGAGTGCAAAAAAACTATATACTACATTCGATGTTATATCAAGTTTACCCTTGATATCCAGTTACCCTTCGCTTATGTCAGAGATACATGCACTCCTTAGCTATTGAAGATGGTAGCACAGAGGTGCCATCTAGTATCACTGAGGATAACTCCCCTCTTTTTCCCTTTCAACTTTTCGCTTGTCACGGAGGTGCAAGGGAATAGCTTACTTTCATTGGCTATTGCGGTACGTATACACCCCTTTTGCCCGATTTCACCAACAGATGTTAAACTCGACGTTAGTAAATGTAACGTAACAATTGTCACAGCGCTAACATTAATGTTTAATTTCTTGCATTTCACCAACCTGTTTTCTGAAAATGTTAACAAACCTGTGTTAACGCCAGGAAACTTGTAAATATCTCAGTTATAGAAGGCTATGGATGAGTCGTATTATTTTCTGAACGTACTGCGATGCGCATTTGTTTTCATTTTCGTCTGCACAAGCTGAAAAATGGCGGATGAACAAAATCATAAATAAAGCCGTGAGACAAATTTCACATCAATGGAGATGGAATTGTTAATTGAATTGCTGACGAAGTGTAAGGATATCTTGGAAAATAAGATGACCGATGCGGTGAATGTAAAAGAGAAAGGTGTACGGGGAAAATATTTAAAACGAATTTAATACAGATGCATGTGTCACTACTACAAGCACCAAACAACTTGTCAGTATTACGTAAATTAAAACGAGGTGCGAAAGACAAGTGACTTAAAGACGGGAAGTGGAGAGTGTATTATCCACATAATTCAGTGACTTATAAAATCTCAAAATTATTAATACTTGAAGCTAAGGCGAGATCGGCAACTTTCTTTCCATGCATATTGTTACCCATTATTACGTAAATTTAAAACGAGTTGCAAAGAATTAATTACAAGTGACTTGAACGTTTCAAGACGGCAGCTGGACAGTGTATTATCCACATAATTCAGTGAATTATAAAATCGCAAAGTTGAAGCTAAGCCGGGATCGGAATATTCCTTTCGATGCATGTTCTAACTCAGTATTACGTAAATTTAAGACGAGGAGCAAAGAAGGGCAAGTGACTTGAACGTTTCAAGACGGGAGGTGGACAATGTATTATCCACATAATTCAGTGAATTATAAAATCGCAAGGTTATTAATACTTGAAGCAAAGGTGAGATCACCATATTCCTTTCGATGCATGTTCTTACCTCTCTTGTACTTCCGCAGTAACCTTCATAGCAACATGTTTCGACAGTCTATACCTCTGTAGAAAATTTTCTTCTGGTTGCTCCTCAAAATAATTCTCCTCATAGGTCGTACTCTATTGCGAATGCCATTTAGACGGTCATAAATATAGCAAATCGACATCAACAGCTGAGTGCATGTTCGCCATCTTGACTATTTACAATTGTTAATGACTTAACATCAGAAATTTGGCTTGTTAGTTTAACAAGAAATTTAACACGAGTGTTACGCTAACACTTGTTGGTGAAATGCAATTTTTGTTTTAACTATTGCTAAGCTAGTGTTAAGTCTTAACATCTGTTGGTGAAATCGGGCATATGTGTTTTAAAACAAACACAAGTAAGCGGCGGACCGTCAACATATCCCGTTACAGAGGCCGACATCGACAAATTGATAGCCATGAGGAATAAGAACTCCACTTAAAATATGAACTTATTAACATGTAGCTATAAACGTATAATTCACAATAGTATTCAATGCACATTACGCACATAAAAATAAGAACAAAGTTTAACAACTCGCCACTGAATCTTCCTGACGTTCTTCCTCACCCCAATATCTATTACGTCACCTGCGAAGGTTAACTAGGAGGAGGAAAAGGTAACCACCCGTTGCCCCTCAATGACACCACTGTAGGTAGCACATATACCTCATTTTCAGAATCTCCCACTTACAGTTCTCTCTTGGTGGCCTCATTCAATGGTTTCGAAATTGGTGCATCTCCCTCAATACCCAGAAAACTGAAGCCAAGATTTTTACTTTACGCCGCTATAATCCACCTCCACCTATACGCGTTCTGTCCAATAATGTGCCGTGGCTCCCTTCACCTAAACCAGTCAAGTACATTGGAGCGTTACTGGACACTCGGCTTAAGTGAAAGCCTCATATTGACCATTACCCTGGCATCCCCTCGTCTTTCACAACTCTCCACTTTATTTCACAAACACACTTCACTTGGTTTAGAATCTTCACTGCTCCTGTACAAATCTCTAGTACTTCCTCTTATTACTTATGCCTGCCAGGTCTGGGGGGGACAGCCAATACTTGTCACCTGAGGCATCTACAGGTCAACCAGAGTCGATTTCTGCGAATCGCCACCAATGCTCCTTGGTTTGTCCGCCACCAGCAGCTGCATCACGAGCTGGGACTTCTTCCTCTCCACCATTTCATCCGACAGATTGCTCGACGCTCCACGTTCCAGGAGCTGTGACCCATAACATCGGCGTCCGAAGTAGCCGGCCAACGCGACTGAAGCGACGACTACCACAAGACCTACTTTACAATGGTGACACTTCTACTTCTGAATGATCTACTGTTCCACATTTGCTTTTCTATTCTTCTTTTATGCTGTATAAGTTCTCACTATTGAAGTATGTATACCATTTATTAATTCAGTATCACATTTGTATTAGTGGAGTAACATAAAAATATGTCTTCCACTGAAGCTTCCCTTAAATACTTTTTAATTCAAGCAATTGCATGAGACACACCTCCCTACCTCTACAATGTTATTACTGTATGATTTATTTTGTGCCGGTTCTCCCATATCTGCAACGCATGTATTATTGCTGACCGAACTAATAAATAAATAAAAACAGAAAATAGAAGCGCCAGATTTGCAATGTTGGTCAGGTTACGTTACCCTGGGCTCATATGAGCATCATTTCACAAAACAGAAACAAAAGTCCTCTAGCTTTATTGGCCTGTAAAAGAACATCTATGAAGTGAAATTGCAGAATTTGGCTACACTTATATAATCCTGACAACTGAAAGCGTCATTGACAAATGAATATATAAATAGTTTACTCTTCGCTTTGCCTCATTGGTTTGTAAGTGCGCTTCGCCTGTAAAACATGTTTATCCAGTTGATATTTAACTTATGTACTGCAATACCTATTCTCCGTAGACAATGTCTATTCCTAATGTGTCCACCGAAAGATGTTATAAAAACTTAAGTATATACGCAGAACATGCTGATTTTCAAACACATTTTCAGGTCAACTGCATTAATGACATGCTCGTTATGACTTCTGTCAATAAATGTTAAAAAACAATTTCAAGGCAAACTAAGATGCCTGTTAGCAAAAGTATCAGCACCATCATCTTTATCATCATCACCATTATCATCACTATTATCATCATCACCTCAAGAGCCCCCGTCGGTAGCGTAGATGATAGCGTGTCTGCCTCAAGTTCAAGAGGACCCGAGTTCGAATCTCGGGTTAGTTACCAGGTTAAGATTTTTTCGGGGTTTTCCCTTATCCTGATAGACAAATGTTAGGTAACTGAGCTCCATGGACCCCGGACTCATGAGCATCATTTTACCCGTGTCACTCATCGTCCGATATGCACCAAAAAAATCTCAAGATTGTACTAATAAAGGAGTAGAGTTGCCGTATGAGAAAAATGCTAGAAAGCGTATGAGCTTCATAATTAATTTACTTCTTGAGTTGCATTCTCATCGGTGAACTATATTGAACTTTAAATTTTCACAAAACACTTGGAGTGGTTAACTACAACTCATTTTTATCCATGGTAATTAGGAAAAAATTAAGTATTTTATTAGCAGTACCTTTCTGTAACATAGTGAGCAGAAATGCAGATGGGTATTACACAAAAGCTTTTACAAATTGTAAAACCTTTTTTTTTTATTTTACGTCCTTCAACGTTAAGTCATATCGGACGATGAATGAAATGGGTGAAATGATGCTCAAATGTGCCCAACATCAGTCGAACTTAGAGTTACCTGACATTAGTCTATCAGGATAAGGGAAAACCCCGGAAAAATTATTATCCAGATAGCTCACCCTGACCGAGATTCGAACTCGGGTCCTCTTGAACGCGAGGTAGATATGCTACCATCTACGCTACCGAGGCGGTCAAAAAGAACTGTTTAGGTGCAACACAGGTATGGCTTCCTTTATTTTTTTAAAATACTTTTATTTTCAGCGTACCTATAACTATGCATTTTTCCGAAGGTTAATTAGTGGTCCACGTCAAACGTTAACTATTATCTGTACTAGCATACCTATATAAAGAGTAACATAAGTAAAGAAAATTCAATTTAAAATCTAGCTTGAATCTATTTAAAGAATTGAGGATGCAAATGCGAAGTTACTCACTTCGGTTTGCTCCCCTTTGTTGTGAGGACTTCGCAACTGTTCTTGTCGAGGATTCAGATCTCGGTGTCTGTATTAATTTCGGAATCCTACTCCCCTTGGTAGGAATAACTTTTTGAATTGGTGTTCTCTCCCCACGTCAAGCCTCTTGTGTAGCGTAGAGGTTTTTCTCGACTAATTTGTGAGTTAGCGGAAAGTTTAACAGTTAGCTCATCTGTAGTGCAGACACATTTCTGTGCTCTGGAAATGTATCATTGAAACACACTTGGAGAGAACAAAATACTAATTAAATAGCCGCGGCGCGGGCTCCGACAGAAAGGAAATCAAATTAAAGGAGAACGCTTCGACCGTCGCCCAAAGCAAACGAAGTGACGCGCTCCTGCAGTTGCTTAACCCTTCAGCAAGCTTGTCCCAAGTGGGATGCTTCATTGAGTTACATCATACGCATTAAAATTCACTCAATGTTGCCATCCGTGGAGAGTAAAAATAGAAATTGTGGAGGTATTTCCTTAGCCTAGTTTCCACGTATTAGAATACACGATGAGATGCAGATATGCTGCTAATTGGCTTAGCATGGGAGTCTTAGATATTCTGTAACTTCGTAAGATATTGATATATTCATAGTCAACATTATAAATTAGTGTAGTACTTAAGTGGTACTCCCAGCATCTGAAATCTAAAGCGTTTACCCTCAAGTCAGTTCCAAACTGATTTCATACCTAAACAAGACATCATTAAGCGCGACAGCCCTATGCCTGTAGATTTACTGGCATAAAAACAATTTTGCGGGACAAAATCCCGTCATACTGCTGTAATTGGTTTGACAGTATCGTTAACAAACACAATATCTACTTATTTATCCTCCATTCCTCTTCCTTGCTTTTATTGCCTAAACACATCACTTGGAGCAGCTTTCAATTTTGCCCATCACTGGACCTAGTCCTCCCAGGTTTTTCATTATGTGCAGTTGAAACGGTTTGACTGTAGATAAAATTCAAGCAAACTGCTTGAGAATTCCTATGCTTGTTTATACATTTCGAAAGGATATAATCCCAACAGATACATTTTTTTTCTAAAACTTACCTTTTACGAGTATTTTTAAATTATTTATTTTATTTCATATTAAGAGTCTCAAATCTGACGATACATAATCATTCAAAAATAGTATATGTATCTAGCTCCGGTTTTTTCCAAATAATTACGTTAACTACTCATACAATATTCAACGGAAAATGTTGCATATGTATGGCTCTGGCAAAATCGTGAGGGAATAATTTGAAAATTACCCTGTTTCGCGATATTTAGTCAGGTTCCTGATTTTCCTCGGCTGCTCTGGTGCACAAGATTTTACCTCTGGGCGTGGTCACGGAGTAGAATAAAATATTACTGCTGAAGGACGACCAAATAATTATTTCCTTGGAAAATGAGGATTTCATTCCTGCGAAACTTTTCTAATCTCCTATACAAATTAAATAATATTAATGCTGTCCTTTTACAAAAAATGGTTGATATATCAATTAATTATCCTTCGCTTGCACACACGCTAGTCGTGCATCTCAAATGCACAATCAAAATTGTTTCTGCACAATCTCGGAGAGACACTATAATATGCCTTTCTTCTCCGAAGTTCATTAGCAAAAGCCCGCTTTGCCAATTAAATTCCCTGTTCTTTTTGTTCAGGTTGCTATCGCAACCAAATAACTCATTTTCTACTGTTCCACGTCACTACATTATGTAATCTCATTTTTACAACTACCAATACCAAAAATGTTACACAATATCACATTAACATTCCGTCATTTCCTGACCCACTAGATTTCACATGTTCATTTCTTGTTCACTTGAACTTTACCTTACCGATCCTTAACCCATTAAACACATTTAAACAACCTTACAAATCTTGGGGCCTAAATAAAAAGAAACTGCTACTAATATAAGATACAACTATACGTCAACTGATAGAAGTTAATAATTCTCCTTCCACATTACCCTGTATAGGACAAGGACTGACAATGGAAATTAATTATTCTTTCACACTAGCCGTGTGTAGAACGCACTATGAAAGGGTAGAGCCAGAATGAAAAATTCAATGCAATAGCCGGGATTTGAACCACGGATCTTCTTGGCCATAGTAGCTCAAATGGTTAGAGCGGCTGGATGGAAACCAGAAGATCCGTGGTTCCAATCCCGGCTATTGCATTGAATTTTTCATTCTGGCTCTACCCTTTCATAGTGCGTCCTACACACGGCAAGTGTGAAAGAACAATTAATTTCCATTAATTATACCTAATAGTGGTCCGAACTATAAAGCCTGGGCCCTAAGTACTTACAGCATAGTAAGTCGCGATTGAGGTAGTTGTCTCATGTGTTTACGAGAACTCCTAGTGGTTTACTGGGAGAAACACGAGTCAGTTGGAGAATATAATGCCATGTTGGCATGTTGGCCATAGTAGCTCAAATGGTTAGAGCGGCTGGACGGAAACCAGAAGATCCGTGGTTCATATCCCGGATACGGCATTAAATTTTTCATTCTGGCTCTACCCTTTCATAGTGCGTCCTACACACGGCTAGTGTGAAAGAACAATTAATTTCCATTAATTGCACCTAATAGTGGCCCGAACTATAAAGCCCGGGATTTAAAAAGTACTCTCAGCATAGTAAGTCGCCATTGAGGTAGTTGTCTTCTCATGTGTTTATGAGAACTCCTAGTGTTTTACCGAGAGAAACACGAGTCAGTTGGAGAATTTAATGCCATGTTGGCACTGTGGCCATAGTAGCTCAAATGGTTAGAGCGGCTGGACGGAAACCGGAAGATCCGTGGCTCAAATCCCGGCTATGGCATTGAACTTTTCATTCGGGCTCCACCCTTTCATAAAGACTGACAATTCAATACTATAGCCGGGATTTGAAGCGCGATGTCCTGCTCATGCATTGAGGTATCATTGTCTATGAAGAATGAGATTGTGGTACTTACAGCATAGTGATTCATCATAAAAGCTATGTATCTCATTATGTATGAGAGCTTCTAGTGGTTTATCGGAAAAAAAAATAGTCAGTTGAATAATTTAATATCATGTACCCACGTTGCTATGGTAGCTTACAAGTTAGGAGCCACTGGATGGAAATGGGAAGCTCCCCGGAAATTCCGACTACGACATTGAACTTTTCAGTATGACTCTACTTATTAGATCCGCATACTAGTTTACCAGTATATTTTATCTTTACTTTATGTTTACTTATTTTATCTTTAATTGACATTGCAACTCAAATATTAACTCTTTCAGACACTCTTCAAATATCTAAGACTGAATAAATTCTGCTCAAAAATTGATGTCTTTCTCCAAAGAAGAATAGGATCCAGAATAATCGTATGGTTTATCGCAAAGGTAATCCACATTCTTTATTTGCCAAAAGTAGGAACGCATCAATTCATGTTTTGCACTAATCTTGTATGAAGCCTGCGTGCATGATGTGAGTGCTGGCTGCCTGATTTATTGTTTTGTTTGGTAGATGGCATTTAAATCCTGTACTGAAGTAACTAACACTACACCAGAGATTTTCAGTTGTGTGTATCGACGATATAAACTTGATTAGTTCTTTGTAATAAATAACATGCAACCTCTCTAGGACATTTCTGGTTTCACTTTTCGGTATTAGCATCTTTAATTATGTCAATAACTTTATCGGAAACCTAGCTGGAGAAATGGACTTTTATTGGATTTTGTGATAATTATTTGGGAATTGCTTTTAAAGTAAATGCCTGGAATTTTAAGGATTCTTATCTATTGTGATTCACCCAGTTTCTTCTTGTCATCCTTGTAGGCTATTGCTAAATAAAGTGTGGAGTAATATTAGATCAGTTCATTGTGCTTTGTGCATTTTGATTCATGTATATCCTGCTCTTAGACGATGGAGTTCTCATTGTAACTATGTCCGATAGTATAAAGGAGATGAACATGTACATAAACAATATTATTATCAGCTTAACTCACTACTCTCTCTCTCTCTCTCTCTCTCTCTCTCTCTCTCTCTCTCTCTCTCTCTCTCTCTATATATATATATATATATATATATATATATATATATATATATATATATATATATATATATATACTGCTCATACATCGAACATTTCAATATACCAAAGGACATTTAATTGTATTATTCAGTTAGAGCTTCAAGAACTCTGTATCATAATTTTTTTTGTAAATTATTGTATTTATTATTTTGTGTGATGTACAGACACTAAACTTCGTTAAACGTAAACAATTATTTTTCAGTATGTTAACTTTGTTAACTCTTGATAGATAGAGTCAACATGAAAAATTCAATGCCATGGCCGGGATTTGAACCACGCATCTCCTGGTTTACGTCCAGTCGCTATTAACCTTTGAGCTACCATGCCCAATATGCTGTCCTGACATTAAATTCTCCAATTGACTCGTATATTTCCAAGGTAGACCACTAGGGGCTCTCCCATCCGAGATACACCGTTTGTGGCGACTTACTATCATAAGTACCTGAGTCTGATATCCGGACGGCATGTTGGCCATGGTAGGTCAAAGGTTAAGAGCGACTGGATTGAAACCAGGAGATCCATGGTTCAAATCCCGGCCATGGTATTGAATTTTTCATGTTGACTCTATCAAAGACCTTAGCCTATGTACGGCTAGTGTGAAGAAGTGATTAATTTCCATCAATTAACTAAAATATTAATTTGTTAATTCTGCTTTTTTGGCATATGAACAATTCCTTCCAGATTGTAATTTATCAGCGAAAGTAATAAAAACAGCTCATTATAGATCGCCGGAGTCCTGAAACATACGTACATTTATACATTTATACACTTTCAACATTGGTATTATAATCCATTCAGGGTTTTTAAGTTTCAAACTGCAAAATCCCCAATTGTCCCTGCTTCACAGAATTCATTGTTAGACTTTTTTCTCAGAAAAGGGGGAAAGAAAGGGAAAAATATGTCCAAGTAACTAAAAGTGAAGCATAAATGAATGGCCGCGGTTTTTCTGATATGTAGACAATGTACAACAGTCGACTTCATGAACTTATTATCGTGACACAGATGACATGTTTTAAAAACAAAAATGCTTTAGTATATTTTCATAGATTTACAGTTAAGAAAACTGCAAAATTTCATTTAAATTTTCTCCATGACTGGTGTTCAATGTAGGGAATTTTTGTTCGAGACTTACTGGCATTTAATATTTGAACTACTTAAATCTCCCAGGAATCAAGCTTTAAGCTACGATACATTTTTCTCAAAATAGTTGCACTTATTTGTATTCATGACGTTCGTTTATCTATAATGAACATTTTTTTTACTATCAGGGAATCCAACGGAACTACAAAACAAATTAGAAAACCAGAACTAGAAAACGCATCTCTGCTTGGAGGAAGTTGGTTTACTCACCTGAGCTACCAAAGGCCACCGCAGTACATATTCTTCAATAAAGCGAATAAATAGGGTAATGTATACGCATTTTGTGAGTTAAATAGCTAAGCATCCACCTGCGGGCGGGGGGCACAGTAAAACAATAAGAAGTAAAATATGCCTGCTAACAGTTAAAACGGGTCTATACTATTTAAAATAGGACTATTCCTTTTATATTCATGCGTTTATATTGTATCCATGTATTACTTCATCTAAGTAGTTTTAAGTTTGCTTGTGAAAACAATATATAGATATATTTTATGTGAATTGTATATATTAAATTATTAGCTGATTCTCTGGAACATAACGTTTTTGGAACTTCCAAAAGGTAGATTTAAGAATAATGAAAGGTTAATCAAATAGGTTCATGCCACTTCATTTTCTAATGCATTCTAATCCATTCTTCCTGTACAAAAAGGAAACTTATCATTTCTTTCCTATTAGCATGTGATATCAAAACTGATATTTTCAGATTTGAATATAATTTTTTTAAATGAGTTGCAAAATTTGAATTTGGTTATCCACAAATTGATGTTCAGCCTGCTGGCAATATACTATTTGAGTCTGATCAGCATTATCATAAGGACACTGATTTAAAAAAAGAAGTGGCTATTCTAGATTAAATACTTCGTAAAGTTATAATTTAGTTTTCCCTTAAACTCCAGCATATTTGACGTAAACAAAACTGACTATATCTAACCTCTACGAGTTGTCAACTCTCGCTTCTCTAACAAGATTTAAACATTACTTAATAACCTAATATACATATAATTCCAATTTTAACAGAGGCTTCAATCAGATCATGCTGTTATTCATTAATATGACTCAGTTTTTCTGTCATTTTACTTAGTTCTTACTAACACTTTTCTTCGTCATATAGCACCATAATTAAATATGCACGATGCAACCTCCTCTTCAGATAGCTCACTCACTGAGGAGTAAAACACAAGATGTCTATCATATCCTGCAGTAGCAGCATTTGCTGCCGAGTTATAAGAGTCGTCATAAACTCGCATGGAGAGCACTTTTGTGGACCAGAAACTCACTCAAGCTCATTTTCCAACTCTTCACTTACTTGTGAACAAAGTAGCTCATGCAGCTTCTGAAAGTTTTCACAGAACACTCTAGAATGTTTTGGACACTTGTTATGGAAGCGAAGTAAGTTAATCTTCCAGAAGGCGTCCACAACGCCTCTGGTGCTTACTCTGTGCAAGGGCTTTGCCCCATCTGCTTACCTTTAAATTTATCTCACAAGCTTAGTACTTCACAGGCAACATTAACATATTATTGTCAACTTTAAAAGCTCTTTTTGATACTAAGCTGCCCAAAAGAGCCAAAATATTTTATACATTTGTTTATGGCTGCTTACTACAGTGCTTTTGAAGACAACTCTACCCTCTCTCCATGTTATTGCTTAATTTAATTTTTCGTAGTAAATGAAAACATAGTCCTGCTATGTGGCATAGCGGGCTAGGGCACATCTGACCACATCTCCTTCCCGTATAGGTTGGATGATCGCCCATCTCTGCCTTGCGTAAGTGGGCGTGGAGCCGGCGGTCGGATTGGTAGGTCTTGGCCCTCTTAGGGCTGTCGCGCCAGGATTTCTTTTATTTAAATGAAAACACAATATATAGTCAAGTTTAGGCTAAGATTTTCGTAATAATATGTAGTGAATGATTCTTAAGCTAAAAGATTAACCTTTAACTAGCTATTTCAGTAGTCTATTCATCAAATGTGTTGCTCCCACATTTATGAAATCGTTACGTTTATAACCTGGAATGAAACGTTGCATTTATTTTTATTTGTAATATTTTGCTCAACATCAATGTAAAATTGTGTATATATTATCTACTATCTTTCCGTATCTCTGTTGGCGCACTGAATATTAATATAGTTTGTAAGAATATTTTGAAATCTTACTACCACAACCTAAACGATACTGAACAAGAGCCATACAATTTTAGTGAAAGAAAGGCATTAAATATTTTATTTGATATTACCTCCGGTAGTCGTATAGGGTGTCCTGCGCCGTGGCGTATCAGGCTAACGCAGCATGCCTTGGTCCCTGGCCACGGAAAGCGGACCGGGTTCGATCTCACCCATGGTCCCGTGTATAGGATCGGTGCCCATTCAGCATCGTGACGAAAGTGAGGAGCTTACGCCAGGTAAGCGGCCCTGGTCACGAAAATCAATGTTCCGGCTGCGGGATGCCGAGATACTGACCACATCTCCTTCCCGTATCGGTTGGATGATCGCCCACCTAGTCTGCCGTGCCTTGGTCCTCGGTAGGCCTTGGCCGTTTTAGGGCTGTCGCGCCAGTGGTTAACTGTTAAGTTTAATAGGGGATTTTATATAAGCTTTAATATAAATGACATTTATAATGTCTTCTGCTAATAATTCAACAGGATGTTATGTATAGGCAGTTCAGTTTACTGCTAAACTGGAAAGAACATAGTGAACATATTTTCACTCATTTAATTTATTCAATATTTATTTTCGTGAATACAAAGTAAATAATCGCTTTTTAATACCTCCATTCCTTTTCGAGAAATGTGATTACGGCTCCTCATATTACATATGATACCATCAGGAGTAATATTGATGACTCATGAAGTGAAATGATAATTAGTTAACTAAAGTTTGAGAGCAAACGTTTCAGGTACCAGTTTAGGAACTGGTACTTAATAGTTATGAGCACTAGAAGAGATCTGTAAATAAAGTTAGCCAGAACGGTTCAAATAGGGACCTCCCGGTATTTTAAGGACCTTGACTATCCCTGTCAGCACATATAAGTAAACAGTTTCTCAGAATCAGCAAACTAAAATTTAAATAAACATCATTTCTTAGCCACAAATACACAACTTCCGTTTTAAAAGAAATGTTACCTTATAACAAATGTTTTCTCAAACAACAAAGCTCAACAATTCATTGAGTGATTGAATGGCAATAAACTAATGGTAGCAGTTTGGTCCTGAGGCGTTTAACAGGGCTTAGATGCAAATATGTGTGTTTGTGCACTCTACAATTGTAATCATTTTAAGTTATGAATCCCACAGAGTTATTACTTTAATTTGTGATAGCTTATGAATAATAAAACAACAAATTATATATTTTTATAATCATCAGCACATTAGATCCTATACGTAGTAGGTTCGTTCGAGGAATTGTCTACCAAATACAATCCCGAAGAGTTACTATGTGGTCTTTTAAACGCACTGAGCAGTTTTGTTTCTATGCTTTTATAATGGTTATTGTCATAATATACACAAACAAATAAAACTCCATAGCAAAACTCATGCATATTGTCTCATAATTGCATTTAAACTATAGACACTAATTCGGCATGAATTGTCTTTTAATAAAGGATTTAACGGCTGGACGGAAACCAGAAGATCCGTGGTTCAAATCCCGGCTATGGCATTGAATTTTTCATTCAGGCTCTACCCTTTCATAGTGTGTCCAACACACGGCTAGCATGGAAGAACAATTAATTTTCATTAATTGTACCTAATAGTGGTCCGAACTATAAATCCCGGGCCTTAAAGTACTTACAGTATAGTAAGTCGCCATTAAGGTAGTTGTCTCATGTGTTTATGAGAACTCCTAAGTGGTTTACCGGGAGAAACATGAGTCAGTTGGAGAATTTAATGTCAAGCTGGCACGTTGGCCATAGTAGCTCAAATGGTTAGAGCGGCTGGACGGAAACCAGAAGATCCGTGGTTCAAATCCCGGCTATGGCATTGAATTTTTCATAGTGCGTCCAACACGCGGCTAGTGTGAAAGAACAATTAATTTCCATTAATTGTACCTAATAGTGGTCCGAACTATAAATCGCGGGCCTTAAAGTACTTACAGTATAGTAAGTCGCCATTAAGGTAGTTGTCTCATGTGTTTATGAGAACTCCTAAGTGGTTTACCGCGAGAAACACGAGTCAGTTGGAGAATTTAATGTCATGCGGGGACGTTGGCCATAGTAGCTCAAATGGTTAGAGTGGCTGGACGGATACCAGAAGATCCGTGGTTCAAATCCCGGCTATGGCATTGAATTTTTATTCTGGCTCTACCCTTTCATAGTGCGTCCAACACACGGCAAGTGTGAAAGAACAATTAATCCTGTATAAGTATCATAAACTATATATTCAGGGATTGTACTTAAACGGATACACATACTGCTATTTATTAATTATATATCGTTACAGGATGCATTACAATAGGTTGCAAAGTACATTCGTAAGTTATTAAATGTCAAATTTCGACGCCTATCACTGAAGCAGTTTTAAAAAGTGAAAGACTTCTTTCGACGCCACAAGATGTGAGAGGTGCAAATGTAAAGAAATTCCACTCTGCATTCTGGCCAGTGTATTTTCAAACTTTCACAAATAGCTTGATAACCACTATGTTTGTTTATAACGTTTTTAAATTTAACTTTCACCTTTTCGATACCTGGCACAAGAGGTATGATCATATTAATTGAATTAGCTAAGTTTTCTATTGTGCTGAAGCTCTTGAATATTTCTAAACCCAATTTTACTAACTGTTTAATACCACTGGGCAACACTGAAATTGTTTTATGTGCACTGATTTTAAGATAGTTCATGCGATATCAAAGACTTTTCAGTTACAATAGTTGCAGTTGTTTGCACATTTGATGGCCGTGCTGTACATCTGACATCATTCATACTCGGCGTCCAGCTAACCTCTATCGTACGCAAGCCCATATCCTTCCGACTTCTAGTGATGATCAAATGCATTAAAGGTTTATAGAATACATTTTATCAATGTTAGAAATAAATTAAGTACGTCAAATATAAAATAATTGTCAGTTTACCATTGAAACATTTGCTTTTCTGAGAGTCTATCATTGACTGAAGAAGGAACACCTATACTCGCAACTTCTTTCCGAGTTATGAGTGTACAGATGTAAACCAATACAACTGGAGGCGATTCTACACTGATCCCACAATCAGGATATTGTGTATATATCCATCCATCGGATGGAGGGCGGGAGGAGATGCAAGTACTTTACGAGTGCGCTCTCGGGCAAGGATCATCTATGTGTGCTAAAGCTTCTTCATCTCGGTACCAGATTTATTCGAGCAGCTGCCAGTCTCACGGGTTTCGACGCCCTAAGCGGCTCACGGGTCTATAGCGCGGCCCCTACACCAAAAGGAGCAGTTACGGGGCGCAAATTCCAGCACACAGTTGCAACACGCTCGCCCTTTGCCTGCAGTTTTGACCCAGCAAGCATTCGAGTAAATGATCATCAAATGAAAAAGAGACGAAAAATATTTGGGCAGTCAACAAAGATTGAACCCGTATACCTCCCATATGCATTCATCAAGCTTCTCCGTTGTAAGTCACTCCTCTCTGTCTTGAGATATACCACCCTAATACAGATTAAGGATATGAATGCATTTGAATAAAATTCCAGAAATAATGCCGATGTATTTCTATAGAACTGTAGGTGTGCTTTCCTATACAAATGTAGTTCTATAAAAATGTGGTTTTCGCTTTTATACATCTTCTAATAAGCCAGGTATTTGTGTAACAACTGTGTAACATGTTGACAATTAAAGTTGTGGTACATCTTGTGCACGAGATGAGGGCGTGATATTTATGTGGTTTATGCACGACGTGGGAGGTCATTGTTATTCAGGTCACAGACAAGCACCATTTGGATTTCGCTGCAATGCCCAACAAAAGGGAGGCGGTACAAGGGGGAATAAACATGACCATTCTCTCACTTTGAGGGTTAGCCCAATCTAATCCACACGACAGTGCAATGAATGATAATTAAGGAGGAATTAGTTTCAACGTGACCAAAGAGAATGTCAACAGAAATTATACCAAATACAATGAAAAGTGTTCTTGGGTACTTTAAACCTCTGGCTGATCCCTTTAGAAGCAAAGAAATCAAACTTTATTTACTTAACTTCAAAGAAGGTTTTGCATACTTGGAAAGTAAAAATATTTAACAAGTAATCAAGCCTAAGTGAACTACAAACTGTGTTGTTTAAAACTCACAGAAATATATATTAAATAAATTTATTTATTCAGTAATGGTAAACATTTTATAAAGTGTGTGTGTGTGTGTGTGTGTGTGTGTGTGTGTGTGTGTGTGTGTGTGTGTGTGTGTGTGTGTTTGTGTTTACCCAAATCACTGCTGGTTTCAGTGAACTTGGCTCACTTTGGCTCACTTCTCTACTAGCCAGGCTAAAGAAACTTCAGGATTACACATCCCCAAAGCAGCACATGGGATAGTCCTGTCTAATACTTATCAGTTTAAAAGATGGGGTGAAGAAAATGGTAGAAACTTTTACGTATGTTAAGTAATGGAAGTTCTCTGAAGTAATGCACATTATTTTAGGACATTTTGGAGTGTTTTAGAGTAATCTGTAGAAAATTGAAATACGTTTATAGGAACATGTTGAGTTAGCCTTGTTAATTACAACCATAATCTCAATGGTTGCATGTTCAAGTTTAATATAAATTATTTTTTAAAACTTGTAATGTGTCGCTAAGTATAGGAAATAATAAGCAATACTTCAAAGTGTTATACTCAGAAAGGTAGCATTGAAGGTAATTTTATTTCGTGCGGATATTTAAAACAAAAATAAATATATGGTTCGTAAAGAAACGAAGATCCTGAGTAATTTTGAATAAAATATATGGAATGTCATGATTGTTACTAGAGAGCGGATTTTAGAAATTATGAACTAAGCACGTCACATTAGTGACAAAAATACATTTAAAATGCCAAAAATAACCACCAAAATATGTGTTTACTTTTAAATCGGATTTAGTAAGCTTTAAGGGATTACTTACCATATGCAATATCAAGTTACCGGAAGCAATATGTGCAGAAAATATTTTACACGCTGCAGCCGAATGAAATAAACCTTTAAATTATGTTTCATTTAATGAGTCAACATATCCGACTCTACATGATGGAATATCGGTGACAATAAACGCTTTACTAATCAAGTTCAAGTGAAAACTGTAATTGATGTTTGGGGCATACGAGCAAGTCGTAGTTGCTTTAGGTCACCTGCTTTTGTCGTTCGACATGGAGGAGATTAATTTTTCAAAGTCTTACATGTTGAATAACGTGATACCTTTTAGCACTGCTCACCAGCGCTCCACAAACCTTTAAAATATGACTGAGCTATTTGTTGATTTAAATCTTTCACAAATTCATTCTGTTTGTTTTTAATTCTGCCAAAACTTTTGACACAGTAAACCACTTTACGTAAAGGTCAACAAATAATCATATAATTGCATTATTTGCACAGAACACTAGTCTTCGATGGAAGAGGAAATTAACTGAGACTAAATAGGTCAACAATAACCCCCACCCCCCACCGTTCAATACCCCGACATTCAGTTACTGTTCATTTACAGTTACACAATAGTAACGACTGGGGCGCGTTAATTACGTTACTTGCTTTAAGTTTAATAAAAGTGGTGAAATACCATGTTTGATCTGTAAATTCCTTCAATATGCTCGGTCAGTCAGCCTTTCATGACCATAAATACCCTTCCAGGACGTGTCTTGAAGAAAATACGAAATAGTGTGGTTATAATATAGAGTAAAATCTAGGTGTCATGCATTCAGAGATACATTTCCAATTATTAAATTAAATGCAAAAGAATTATGAAAATCGGAATAACATGCATTTATAGGCATGATATATCAAATTCGGGAAGCCAGATATAACAGGGTTACTTCGTTGTACTTTTCAGGTGTGCTTTCGAGTGAAATATATAAAATTTTCGAAAATTTCAATTTCGTAATATATTTATTTTAATTACAAAAGCTGGATTACATTTTAATCGAACTTTCTTTCCTAGTCAATCATTGCAGGTTACCTCCAGCATATTGATAAATCTTACTTACTTAATAAGTAGCTTCCGTTAATTACATAAAATTCCTCACTCCCGCAAGTCCACTCATCACTATCTAGATTACAGAATATCTCCTCCTTAAGATACTTCATTTTCCGTTAAAAAAACTTTTACATTCACCGCGACATTTTTCCATCGTCATGAAACAAGATTATCAAACATATATCTCTTTTCGAAGATTATTGATTTTCTTCTCCAAAACTTTTATTCCTTCCATATCAAACAAGATTATTGATTTTCTCCCTAGCAATAGTTCATCTATTTTTTTATATTGCCATTTCATGGCCCACTAATAGTCAGATCAGAAAACAAAACTCATTTCAAACAAAAACTACCGTTACAAATCTAAAGTGAAAACTTTGACTCTTTTGGCATAAAAGCCCTTATTGCAGCTCTGCCCTTCTATTCAGTACTCCACGCGCCCAGCCTTAATACTGTGACTTTGTGAGTTCGTACAATTAAAAGGCCGAGTTGCAGAAATTAAAATCTAACTTTATTTCCGTAGAGATACACTGTTCAATTCTCACCTAACAACATTACATCACATAATAACACAATCTTCCAAGGTCAATGACAATAACAACAGATTACACAGCCTGTCTCTCATTTCACAACACCGTTTCACAACTACAACTCCCTCTTGGCAAATCGTCGCCTCTTTAAATACTTCAGAGATAATTTCTAGATGATTCGCAAATAAACAAGAACGCGAACAATCTCTATCAGTCCAGAAGTAACCAGAAATTTCCATTTAAATCAGTTTTTTGTTTCGGCAGACCCTTATCTGCCTGTTATCTTTGTCCGCGGGCTCTTGGTTTTCACACTGCCCTCCTATCAGTTTCTTTTGTGTAAACAAGCCACGCGATCGTAGATACGGGTTCGCGACAATACTTACAACCCTGAACGAACACCAAGAAGTTGCGAAAAGCTTAATTAAACAACTTCTTTTCATGCATATAATACTAGCAAGATGATAAATGATTTTCCAAACAGCAGCGGTACGTGTAAGCTGGCAGAATGGGTTAGTTTATTGGAATGTGGTGATATGAAGGCTAGGTTCGAGACGACGTTTCATTGTTTTGTTTCCTCCCAATTTTTATTGTCTGTAACTTAGTTTGTAATTTTTGTTTATAGTTGCTATTGGTTCACTTGTGAGCCAAATACAGAAGATTTACAATCCTATAATTAGGGACCTACAGGGGTTTGCTCACCATATTAGTTGCATCGAGATGCCCTTGCCCTTCAAACTTCAAATGTTGCCACACGAAATATCTTTATTATTAGGGATCATGTTTAACTTTGTTAGCGTTACAAACTGTACTGTCTCTGGTGTTGTGAATCATGTTACGTTCTTGGCTTCCACTTTTAGGAGAATGTCGGCGACATTAAATCTAATAGTTTTGTTTCATGCTTATACCTTATATTTCACTTTGCATTTGTGAAATGTTTGAAATTTGGTTGAATGACTCAGGCATAATACCGACCATAATAAAGTATCTACTGCGGACTATACATATATAACTGGAAAGATAGATTCAGACTGAAAAATTCAATGCCGTAGCTGGGATTTGAACCGCGATCTTCTGGTTGCCGTCCGTCCAGCCGCTCTAACCCTAGAGCCAAGATGGCCAACGTGCCGATATGACATTAAATTCTCCAACTGACTCGTGTTTTTCTCGGTAAACAAATTAGCAGTTCTCATAAACACATGAGACAGCTACCTTAATGGCGACTTACTATGCTGTAAGTGCTTTAAGACCCGGGCTTTATAGTTAACCACTATTAGGTACAATTAATGGAAATTAATTGTTCTTTCGCACTGGCCGTCTGCAGGCTAAAGTATGGAAAGATAGAGTAAGACTTAAAAATTCAATACCATAGCTGGGATTTGAAAAACACGAGTCAGTTGGATAAATTTAAAGTCATCTCGGCTCATAGTAGTTCAAGGGTTAGAGCGGCTGGATGGCAACGAGAAGATCCGTTGTTCAAATCCCGGTTATGGCATTGAATTTTTCAGTCTGACTCTATCTTTCCATACTTTAGCCCACACACGGCCAATGTGAAAGAACAATTAATTTTCATTTATAACTATCTGCCAGTGGAAAATATGGCTATTATCATATTTTGTAAACACCTATTATGTTATAAAAATGTTATTTGTATTATAAAATAAAAGTATAGACCCCAAGAGATAATTAATCAGGAAGGATTTGAACCCAGCTTTCAGAGACAGAGCGGTGAAGTAACCTGTATGATACCATTTAGACATCGCCACATTGCGAGGGAAGGTTACTAATCGAATTCGTAGACCTCATCACTCACCTCGAATCTTAACACGCTTTTACAGCTACATACAGTGTTTTGAGCTCGCTTCGGTAGTTTTAACACAAATAAAAAGAGGTGCATCCTCCATTATATTACTGTATGAGCTAAGAACTGCCGTAATTTGTGACAGAAGTGAAAATTATCTACCTAATTCTTAACATTTTTTGACATGTATGTACAACGAAAACAGGTGTTGGCTGAAAATTTATATCCAATTGGTCCCATTGTAGTAGATCTGCCATTTTGTGTTTCAATGTTATTATCAACTAATGCATGTGATAGGTTGTTCCTTCAGGGGCGTGCTTAAAGTTGTGTGTGTGTGTGTGTGTGTGTGTGTGTGTGTGTGTGTGTGTGTGTGTGTGTGTGTGTGTGTGTGTGTGTGTGAATGTACGCTAATGAATAAAAGTTTGTAAACTCGTCTAAAATTACTACTGCAGCTCTCTGTATCTGGGAGTGATGTTTTTGGAATCGACATACCTAGTGATTGCTTTCTGTCCCTTACAACACTTATGCACTGAGCTACCTACCCTTTCTCTGTAAACTCTGCAAATCATCCATTAGAAGATATTCAAATAGGGCATAAGTCACATATGTCGCTTAGTACGTTGTATGAATTCAAAAATAAATAGGGGCAAGTGACTCACCTTATAATGGAATGGATGTTGTTTTAAAACTGTAATAAAAACACTATGTTCCAGATTTATCAAATGGTTTAAACGTTCCTGCCAATAGCGAACATGATGATATCTCGCAGTAAACTGGAAAGAGGTGGAAGTAGATGAATAGCTCTATAAACCATAACAAACAATATATGATAAACATATGTATTGTATAGATCTGTCCATGCGGAAAGTTGCACTAATTTATACTATGTATTATTTTCCGAACAAGAATTTGCATCAGACAAATCATTCAATCAGCAGTCCGTCACAGAGTTTGGCGCCAGGCAGTTCTCTATAATCCATGGGTATTCGAGCAGGTAGATACAAAAAATTTCCGGAGACTTGTTTGCTATACTAAGGTGTAAAGTTAAGCTTTGACTATGATCAAGAACTAGAGGGATCTAACACGGACATTTTGTGTTTACTACTCGAAGGAGGAAAGGATGAGGCGGAGGAAGCCCAGGAATCTATATGAGCAAACCTATAAAGACTATATGAGACTATACGAGACAGAAAGTGGTAATAACAACAGACAAGTGGAATGCTCAGAGGATGCTTCCCTCTGGCGAAACTAAGGAACCTCCCACCTGAGACGTCTCTGATAAGGCTTCCATCAATAATGCAAAAAAAAAAATATATTTTTCATCGAACAAGTGTATGCGCCATCTAACAGACACCGGTCATATTTTCACAGTCGTGAAGCCTAGATGGAATATATAAGATGTAAAATTATTTGAAATTAGAGAAAGGAAATCTGTGGTGGAAGGTAAAACGCTTCATCATTCCCTGTTGCTAACCAGAGAAAACTATGAGAATCCCTTATATACATAGGAGAAGAAGTTAAGGTAAATGAGCACTTGTTCTTTATTTTAGCGGCGTCATTTTGTTGCTTATTTAAGATCTAAAAATATTTTTAAATTGTATTTATTGAGAGGAGTATGTTATAATTCTTCTTGCACTCCAAGTGGCAATTTAAAATTATAAAGATAAGCTACCATAATAAATAATCAAAATCTGAAGTTAAAGTGGATAGAACGAGGCAGCTCCATTGTAACTGGAGGTGCCAGGTTCCACTCCTGTATACTGCCCGCACTGACTGTTTCTTTTTGGTGGGCTTGCCTGCTCGCTGGCAAATGCTTGGGTGGCTTCCATTTTCCAGGTAATTTCATTTTACTTCATTTTCATCTTCCATGTTTGCCTATAGGTTTCGCGGAGCATGGAGGTGTCGGATGGAATTTTGCTTACGGAAACAGTACTCTCCGTGAACACTACAGGGCTGCTTGGTTAATTGATCGTTTCTGCTTCTCTAGGTAGCTCCAGTACTGGGAGGGTTCTCCGAGAATGGAATTGCTAAGGACTTTTGCGCATCCTTGTGGTCTGTAACAAGCGTTGCTTCACTACTTTTATTCCACCTTGGTGTTGGTATTATCAATTTATTTATCTGCAAGTGACAAGATATTTCCCTCCGTTATGGTCGTTTGTTCATTACAGCAGAAGTTTTCTGTACCAATATACTCTTACCCTTTGGTATGAAGGTGTCATACACAAATCCAAATTGCAAATGTAGGTAAGTAATAATTATAACTACGTATAACCTAACCATAAACTCAACAAGATGGGATTCATATTTATAAAGGGAAATATAAACAATAAGCCAATTGCAGGAGGGTGTAAAACAGCTGAGCTACTACGACACCTACCAACACGACAAAAGTGGCAATGTATTAAAATGAGCAACAGCTGCAATTTAGTTAAATTAAAATTAAATGCCAGAAAAGAAGTGGAGAGAGCTATAAGGATATCATTTATTTTGGGGGATTACATAGGTAACGAATTCAAAAACAGTTAAATCACCACCTGAGGGGGATGGCTCAGACGGTTTCGTCTGTGGCAAACATTCGGGAGGCACGGGTTCGATTTCCGTGACCGACCAACCTGAACCATGGCTTTTTTCGTTTTTTTTTTCGAAGGTCGCTAGGCTAATGCTGGGTAGGTTAATTACATCCCCCGAATATCTTGTTCCCCAATTTCAACTCCATTATCATTTCATATCATATTTCATCTGGTGGTCTCTTTCAGGGTAGAAGTGTCGGCGGGAGTCTCGGCAGTGCATGGTAGTATGGTGTGCTCTTCTTCCTCCGGTAGTTCCGTTACCGGTCTTCACTCCTCTGCTGGGAGCATTTCAGGATCGCCAGCCAAGGACTTTTGGGGCTCGGATCGCCTGCGTTGGAACTTCGGGGCTCGACTGCTGGGTTTGTTGCCGTCCCTCTGTAGGGGAGGGAGTTCGTTGTCCTGGCATGTCGGGGAAGTCTCTATCCAAGTAAACTGTATGGACCCTGCCCTCTGTACTGTCGTGGCTCCTTGGGTCGGGCACCCTGTCTCCTTCACCTCATCTTTCTTCCCGGGAGTGCCCCCCATTGGGGGCATAAGAATAATGGTCCAGCATGGTGACCTAAGTACCGAATCCCCTCCTTAATGAAATCCCAATCAAGAGCAAATGAACATGAATAATTTCCGATAGTTTCAGATCTAATGTGCAGTTTAAATTTTCCTCGATTAATAAAGAATACGAAAAGAAAGTGTCCTTCTGCGATATAACAATTATGATGTTATTCCTAAGATACTTTAATATTTTAATTGTTATAGAAGCATATTCCTTGAAACTTTACTGCGATGTTTTATTACCCCAGTGCTTTCTGGGCAGTAATCTTATTATAAAATCAATATATCGATGAAAAATCTAGAACGCTGTAGATTGATCACCTGATAACGTGAGTACTAAATCCTGTCTATCAATAAGTTTATCATGATTTATGTAGACATTTACTTGAAAGGTTCCAACTTGGAGTCCTGTAAGTAGGATCTGATCATCTTCATGCAGCGTAAGTCTATGTTGGCGCATGCATTAAGATCACATAAATAAAACTTCTATTATTATTCTATGTTATGATTAAGTTTCGTTGTAAATCGACTCTAGTAATTCCAAATAGAGAATTATTCGTGAATCAGTGAATAAGATCAAGCTCACAGATTTTTTTTCTGAACATATAACCGCATTCACCAAATCTATACATGTATAAATCAAGAGCTTTTACGTGGAAAGCGACTTGTTTTAGAATATATAATCAGTGTTTGCAGTTGTGATGCAGGGAAGACGATTGTTAGTTTATATACAACACCATGGGAGCTCTAGTTACATTGCCATTAACTTAGTGACTGGTAATACACAATTAGAATGATGAATGCAACAATTAACACCAAATCCTAATCGCTGCGCACACTGTGTTATCTAACTCCAGGTGTTTTGTAACATCCTCAAGCGGGAGTACAGAAACGGAGACAATATCTCTGCCATAGAGCAAGGGTATTGAAGAAAGAGGAGCTGGGGCAGATGACCGGCTGTGACCGTGGATGGGGAGGTGGCGTAGCGGCTAAAGATGATAACTCCTGCCACGAAGTTTCTTTTTCAATCTGGTAAATTGGTATAACAGGTACATACCCAAAACGGTGACGTTGGTAATAAGCACCCTAGGAGGATGTGTAGACACTTGGCACAAATAGAGACCGTCGTCTTCTCGCTGTACTGGGTTGATGTACAGCCGCCAATTGTTGGGATACTGGAACTTGACCTGAAGCCGCGGGTCACTGGTGTAGGGGCTTAAACCCACAGTAAGTAAGTTTACGCGATCCCCATTTTTTCTCAGCCACATCACCTGTAAAAACAAACGTAATTTTAATGTACTTTACTTGAAGATAATATCTTAAAGATAGCAGTGGCATTACCTTGAAAGTATTTCCAATTTCGATACACACATTCATTTTTGTTACATTTGACTTACATTCAATTAAAAGGCTTTAATTTATTGGTCAGTGCTCCTCGGTATTTGTCCTTCCCAAGCCTACAGTCTGATTTTTAAAAGAAGATAAGGTCATCTGTTTCTCCTCGTGGTTAGTGCAATGTTTCCCATCAGATCCCCTTTATTTATCCTCTCAACACTCGAAACATAAATAAAGGTTCGAGGTATCTCAGCTCAACAAAAACATGCACAATTCATCCGTATTAGCCTACTTTAATAACAGAAATAAGTTGTTCACATATTCACTCTGTTGTAGCGTCTTCACATGTGAGTTCTTTTACATTATTTTTGCACTATGTAACTAACTTGTCGTTATTATTTCTATGCAAAATAAGTTGACATTCCCGTACAATGCGGTATTTCTGCATATAAACACATATAGTCGATGCACGTTCTAAGATCTAACATTCATCTTCAATTATATTTATTATTAATATTAATATTTGAGCTAATATCTTAATTTTAAACTTCACATTGATATAAATACACATAGTGCAAAAGACCATGTGTAATACACATGTGGAAAGCACATAACGGAATCTCAGGAATTGAAAAAACTCGGAGCAAGCGCCTCGTTTTTTCAAACCTTTCCCCGCTCCTTATTAAGTGTTTGCCACATTAGTATCGGAATATACTATTATAAACGACTTTTTAGATTCAGATGTTCATATCAACGTTGCCGATAAGCCGGAATTTTGACCCTCAGGAATTCTTTTACGTGCAAGCATATCTACTGGCATGCGGCTGACGCTTTTGGATAAAAGGAATAAGCTGTTCATTGATAAGAATCAAAGTCTCGTCTTACTGTTGGAACAATTCTCTAAGAGAACAGACAAAATCTCTAATTTAGCTATGCAATGTAAGAACCCGACCGTAAGCTGATTATTGTCTTGGGCCATGAATCCCCGGTCTACCTCTAATCCCACTGATGTCCGCCTCGGTAGCGTCGATGGTAGCATGTCTGCCTCACGTTCAAGAGGTCACGAGTTCGAATCTCGGTCAGGGTAAGTTACCTGGATAAGGTTTTCCGGGGTTTTCCCTTATCCTTAAGGACGAATATCGGGTAGCTGTAAGCTACCCTTGAGTCGTTTGAGCATCATTTCGCCCAATACATTCACCGCACAATATGACTTAACGTTGGTGGACGTAAATTACGTATTGCCTCCATGGAACGTATTTTAATTGTGTTTCAATAAAGTAGGCTAACAATACACAGCGCAAGTGGATACTCAAGCAAACCCTTTTTCCCGCATACAACTAGCGATAACTGAGCTGAGGAGTATGTGATTCACCAGTGTAACAATCTGGCAACCTTTGTTTGTTACCATAGCAACGACCTTCCCTTCTTACCCTTCGCACCCCTTGCTTGATGACCTACATGTATCTTCTTTTAAAAATCAGACTGTAGTTCGTCGTATTTGAAATCCGTCCAAGGTAACTGCTGTTCATGGAAATTTCTCTATTGCGGCTTCGACAACTTGATATCCATTAGTATTATACTTGCGAATAGTTTTTAACATTCAAATAAATAAATTATAGTGGTTACAGCGTACTTTCTCGTTTTAAAACGAATACATAAGAACCGTTTTCAGAAAGCACACTCGCTGAAGGTATTCTGGGTTACGCAATGACTTTAAACGTTTACTATGCCACAGCTTGTGTGATGATTAAACCGGAAGCAACATCTAAAAGCATAAATTAGGCAGGTAAATAGGCAATACATTGACTTCAAAAGAACTCGAAGTAAACGGTATAAACATTTAAGAAAATACTTTGATATAAAAGAACTGTACAAAATATCAAGTAACATATCCCATAAACATTGAATTTGCTAATTTCTACTAATCCCATAAAATAGTATAAACTGCAAGCATAGCTTCTTCAAATTTGCATACTTTAGTTACTAAGTACTTTTATATTAATTCCTCTCATAGGTTTTAATGTTTCTCTTAAAATAAGACAAAACCGGTTTATGATTATTATTCAGACTGACACAATTTATTAATACCCAAAAATAATAAGTATATGCGTTATATATAGTGAATATCGTCGTTAGAGACAGGTGGCTCTACTCCTGTCGTACCAGATAAAGTAGACGTATTTGGAGTCTCAATTTATAATAGTCTAAACTGGTATATCCAGCTCCACCACCAGTTGAGGGAACTGGAATTTGTGTGTCATTTATACCAACTGTATCAGAATTACTCACTATAAATGCATCAATCATTCCTGTCTGTGTTGGCATGGTTGGCATGGAACATCATCCCATTGCAATACAATACACCCTTTACTGTATTGTTAATTTATTTTATAATACTGCCTGGGTATTTTTTGTTCTAAAAAGTTAAAATTGTATCTGACTGCTTTATAAAATCATGTCTTTAATAAATTATTTGTTATACTGACGCATTTATAATGATTTAAACCCATTACAAAATTAAATATAAAAAGTACCCTAAATTAAACTTAATACATACCCAATACAACTTACTAAGTCTGCAATATTGTGTGCAGAATGTAAGGCATGTTCAGAAACCAGGGAATCCAGCGCCAATTTCACCAACCGTCTTCCTCTACTACCCATTATTGCAAAACAGGCCGGCTGAAATTAACTGTGTGCCATGCAAAGCTGCAGTGAACTAAACATGCTGACAATATTTGGGCGGCAATCTATATGTTTGACTAGTAAAAGTCGTAACAATCGAACAACGCAATGCGCTATCTTTGATCTGTTAGTGAAACAAAGCTTCAGCTCCACACATAGAAATTATTTCATTGTTGACAGAATTACAGTATGAAGTAATGTCACATTTTTACCATAACCTTGTATTACTTTCAAAAGGCCCGACTGTTACGCGACAGTCACTTTAACTTCAGCATCCGGAAGTAATTATAGTTGTTCTCATTCGGACTATTTTCATAATTATATTAATTCTTCTCATTATAATACCATATGCTTTCACTTTAATGGCACATAAATAAGATAGACATAACATTAATACAGAAACACTACATACTTTTAACGCTGCCTTCTGTCTACGAAATCGGCTATGTGAAACAAAAGGCCCAGATTTAATCGGTTATGTGAAATACTCATTCAAATTTCCTTTAATAGAACCTTTTGCTGAAATTCAACTGGTATTGCCATATCCACAATGTTACTGAGTAAATAAGAAATTTAACTCTGCATTAATACGAAACATAAATCGAGACACAATTATAAGAAAGTGTTTTTTCCTTCTCCTGAAAAATTACCTTTACTTCCCAGAGCCGTTTTTACAGGCGCAACGACGATATGCATTATATGTTGTTCAATATAATATGCATTTGTAATGAAATAAGTCAAGTCAAGTCAAGAAATAAGTCAAGGGCAGTCCAGCGTTTGCCCTTTTGCGAGAAGGACAATTATATAATCAGTGGTATCGTATTAGAAAGCAGAGTGATACACTTAAACTTATTACTAAAGTGATAGCTTACCTAATCCTAATCCAATAATTTTTAATAGTTACCATTTACTTTAACAGTATTTTAACAGTTAATTTGTTGTGCTGAGCACCCACCATTTCATTATTACACAAAACAATGCAACTACTAACGTAAAGAAACGAATTCTACAATCTTCTTTAGGCATATGCCAACAATGGTTCATTGGGTCAAAGTGTGAAACAACTGCCATACTTAGATTATTAAACAGCAATAGGTAACTTATTATAGAGACAGGCATTGACCAATATTGCCACATAAAACACCCAAATATCTGCAGCATGAAATTAGGTAAATATGGGTTCTATTTTATTATTATAATGCAATTACCACTAGCATTAAGCTAGTGGTAATTGCCGATGCAATTCTCAGGACTTTGCATTGCCTTGCAAGTTGTGGGTTCCTTACTGTTATTTGCTGTAGGTAGTTAGTATGTGATTTCCAAATAGCAGTAAAGTACAGGTCTGAATTGCGGCGTACTTATAGCTATAAAATATGGAAACTGTGTAATACATGCATGTATTTATAACTATATATACGAGGGCCGTTCAGAAAGTAACCTCCGATCGGTCATAGTGCGGGTAGTGGGGGAGTAGCGACGCCATCTGTGCATTCACGCACTCAGCAGGTCAGTCGGCATCAAGCCGTGGTCGAGTGAACGTCGTACCCGCGCTAGTTTAGTGTTTGTGGCCGTTTGAAATGTGTGCTGCAATAGAAAATCCCGCCAAATGTGAAGTGCGTGCTGTTATAAGGCTTTTTACAGCCAAAGGATATTCTGCAGCAGCTATTCATCGTCAGCTTTGTGCCGTGGTATGCTGACTTCCGGTATCGTTTTTTGCACGATTACGCCCGTCCTCACTCTACTCGCAGAACAACAGCCCTTCTTGAGTCCTTCAAGTGGGACGTTGTCAACCATCCACCTTACAGCCCAGATCTGGCGCCAAGCGATTATCTCCTCTTCATGCATATGAAGACATGGCTCGGGTCCCAGCGGTTTGATGACGACGAAGAGCTCAAAGATGCGGTCACAGCTGGCTCCAGGCACAAGCGGGTGACTTTTATGCAGAAGGAATTTCAAAGCTTGTGAACAGATACGATAAGTGCCTCAATTGTTATGGGGAGTATGGAGAAAAATAGTGCAAAGATGTAGTTGTAAGATGTATATATTAAAATATCTTTATTTAACTTGGTGAATTTTTTGCAATCAACCGGAAGTTACTTTCTGAACGGCCCTCGTATATAATATACATATATATTAATATATGTTAATTTTTATTTTAGATTAAAGATTAAATATTTTTATGGAATAATCGAGTCGATTAAAGCTAATCCATACAATAAATATTAATCAAAACTCTTGTAGCCAGTTTTGGCCCTCTTTGTTTTGATATATTTCTTCCAACCTAAACAGCCTTTCCAACGCATCAAGCTTTCACTAGACACGTAATGTTCTTTGAACGTTGAGATAATATACCTCCTGATAACTAAGAGAAATCACTCTGAGTACGAGAGAATCTAAATAACACTTCTGGTGTGAAATATTCTAAGAGGTACAACTACATACAGAAGCTGACAGAGAGGTTTCTTTCCTTACAGCCTATGTGTGATAACATATCGTATACAACTGATTTATTTATCGCTTGCTAGCATAAGCTGAACTGTACAACCTTGAACCGATCATTTCGCTTACGCAGTTATGGAAACAATAGCTGATCACTGTTCTAAGGGCTGCTTGTGGTGTAGCTTTGCTGTAAACTGCAGTAAGCCAGTAACGTTCCTGAGTTCGTGACAGTGAGTGAAAGTTATGTGTTAAGTTAAAATAAGGAAAAAAGTTTAGTGATGAATGGAATTAAAATTATGGCATATGAAAATTGGCAAAAGAAACTGGGTGTACATTTTGGCTATAAGCTAAATGATTCTGGTAAAGTGTCTGACAGAAAAAAGTATTTTGTAAAGTGACTAGTTGAGTCTTCATATAAACTATTATATTCACAAATCTTAGTAGATATTGATGTAACATGTTAATAAATTATTACTTACAAAAATATTGTAGATCTAATTCAATGCATATATAAAGCATATCCACTTAATGCATACACAAATTTTGAATCCGAATATTTAAAAGTGTCATAAACAATTACATATACAGATTACTGAATTATATAATCCTTACACCTAATTTTTGAATAGATAATATCTCGATTAATCGATAGATTAATCGACTTAAGTAACATGGTTAATCGATTATAAATTTTGATGTATCTGTGTGTGTGTGTGTGTTTGTGTGTGTGTGTGTGTGTGTGTGTGTGTTTGCGTGCGCGCGCGCGCTTTTTATTGTCGCTAGTTTCCGTGAACTAGTCAAAGTTGTCAAGTTTACGATGGACGTTTGGAACATTCATATATTCCATCCAAATAATATGTTAAGTAAAGCAAAAGAAGCAGTTGAGGCTTTATTACCGTCGACTTCACGGAAAATATGCAATAAGGTTTACCAATTTAAGAATTTTCAGATACGAGGGAATATTCAGGGCATTAGTAAAGAACTGATTTTCTATTATTTTAATTTTCTTTCGAAAAGTTGCAAGTCTTTTTCTCTGTGGAGCAAATATTCTAAGTTAAAATCAACATTAAGGGTGTTCGTAGACCTAGATAAATCAAGATTCTGCAAATTGCTTTTTGACACTAACCGTCTGTAGGGCGCACTATGAAAGGGTAGAGTTAGACTGAAATATTCAATGCCATAGTCGTGATTTAAACCACGGATCTTCTGGTTTCCTTGGTTCAAATCCCTGCTATGGCTTTGAATTTTTCAGACTGGCTCTACCCTTTCAAATCAAGATTTTCCAAGGCGATAAAATTTGTAGTTTTCATTCATTCATTCGTTCATTCATTCATTTTATCCCACCCATTACGGGAGAAACGAGTGAATTTTGTTTACTTTATCCAACTCGTTACCCCATAAATGCCACTCTGATTTAAAGTCAAATATTTCTTATGTCGTTTATCAATGGCAACAAGTCCGTTGTTTAACGTTTAAGTAATTGGAATTGAGCATTGCAACGTAGGTATAACACATATGCAGCATGATGTCTTTCAAATTAGTAATTCAAATGTGGTCATCAGCAAGCAACAATATAAGTAATTAGAAAAAAACACTCATGTTTTTAAACTATTCATAAATTAGTTAAATTCTTATTGAAATTAACTGAGTAATTTGTTATTTTTAGTAAAGAATCGTCTTTAGCAAATGTGAAGCATTAGCAAGCATTAGAGCTGCACTACTGAGCTCTAACACCATTGGTTCACGACACTCAGATAATGAATAAATGAGAACTCATCGATTAGCTATTATCTGTTGCCTTTCATCACACCCAACGTCTATAAAAACATATTGGAAGCTGTTAATTACAGTGATGGCAAAAGCAAGCGATTTAATTGCGTTTTATAAAATTAACTAGGTTTAGGTGTGTGCATTTCACGGATGAGGTGAATTTTGTGGCTCACTGAAGTTCATGTACATTGAAGCGAGTAATATAAATAATCAAACACAAAGGGCTTTATCCTACCTGATACATTTGCTACGTCAAAACTGGACCTGCCACATCGTATGGTTCTGGCAGGCATTTCTATTTTCTTAAAGAGCTTAAAATGTTTTGAATTTCCAAATTACTACCTAAAATTAATTAATATCTCTTCAAACCCTATCAGTACGGTAAAGTCACCTTTATTTACAATGAAAGAAAATTAATATAGCCCCAAAGTAGTCATTTGGAGTTTCAAAAATGAAAAATGAAACGAGTATCCAAGAGAACAAGTATATATAACTAAATAACTTTGAGGGAGCCCACCCATATCATTTTACTACCCAGGAATAATTCATTTATTTACGACGTTATACTATAGCTCTATATATACTATATACTCTTATGAGAAGTGATTGTTTTATCCATGTTACGTCTACAGTAGGGAAGGTATCCGTATACTTCAGCAGCCGTCGTGTGGATGTTCCGTACCCTAGCTCTCCGATAACCCTGATGTTACTGGAAATACTGCATGGAAAAGCGTACTGGAAATTGTGCGTACGCGTGAATGCGTACCGGAAAATATGCGAGCAACCAAAATGTCTGCGTGAGTCGGTTCCAAGTACAGAGCGAGTCCTATGTACATGTGTACACTCTGTTCAGATGCATAATAATTAATTGGCTAAGCTGCCTGATATTAAAGGTTTTCTTATTAGACACACTCTATTACTGTTTCCTCACTTACTGTATGCCAAGCTACTCGTACTATTATTTCACTCTTTTAATAAACAAGATAAGAATCGAATGCAGCGCCTGTCACTGAAGTTCAAAGCGCCTCAACGCTCTGTCATGTACTTGGGGCCGAACATATAATCCTCTCCAGAAGGGTAGTCGTTTGGATTCATCTGGTCTTGATGGGGTAGTGGCTGGAGAAATCCATGGGAGATCGTGTAAGACCACAACTAAGGTGTTTGTATTAGTAACGTGGAGCCGGGTTCTTTCACGTGATTTTGACGTCTCTTATTAGGGAAAGTTGGATATAAATTGATTTCTTCTGAATGAAAGTGGAGTAATAATGAACTCCGCCCCAACCAATGAAGGACACGGCAGTTTTTATCACATCCACAACGGTTAACAGTCTCCTTTAGGAGTAAGAAATGAAATGAAGGAATCATAGAAGGCTACACGCAAAAGAGATGCGCGGAAGTCTCCATCAATTCTAGCTTGAAGTACAGCGGGCACTGCCTAGAGAGGGCCATAAACGACCAGTCGAACAAGCAGCCCACTAATGCCAAGCAAGCATTCAGTAAACTAAAAGCACACCTGAAAGATGAGAAGTAAATCAGAAAAACACAACATCATAATGGCCGGTCGACGGCATTGCAACTGATCTCCAAATATGAGCGTCACACTTTACTGCAGGGCCATATCGCCAAAAAAGATATTTCCTAAAGGTAATTAAAATTAATTAATGCCTAATAATAGCGGAGGCAGCATTTAAATGTTCCGACCAAAAGATTAGCATGAAAGAGAGAAAGCAGAACTGCAATCTTCTATATATCTGAGGCAGATGCTATGCTTAAATTTGGGAGAATTTAAAGATGCAAGGTGGAATTATTTAAACAGAACTTATATTAAGAAATATTTCTTAGGCTCAAATTATCTAGTTAGTGGCTTCTTGTGTTTCTTCTAAGAAGTTTTGTCTATATTGATGACCATGAAAATTAAAAATATACACATCTTATGTGTAAGATTTGATTATGGCATGGAAGGAATTCGGCAATGCGACACGTTTAGATCTATTGCACCTATGCTCCCAAATGAGGCATTCCCGGGAGTAAGGATGAGGCGAGAGGAGAGAGAAGGTGGCCGTCCCAAAGAGCCACGAGCAGGATCCCTGCAGTTTACCAGTTGAAACTCCAACAACAGTTGAATCAGTTGAGTCCAGAAGTTCTACTCACATTAGTCCTGGACCCCTAGGACCAACACCAGGGTCTCTTTCACCAGGGAGTATACGAGCTGTCCCAAGAGCGCCCGGCGTCCTCCGTGGGGCTTTTCATAGGGAAAGACCTCGGTTACTAACAAGACCGCCCCCCCATCTGGTCCAAGGACACAAGACGGGATGCAAGTGGATACGCCACTTACGCTCGTCAACACCAAAATGGGAAGGCTACCAATATGACCTTGGTGGAGCCGCCTGGCGATCTAGCACACCTCCTACTAGCTATGCTGGCTAGTACCCCGGAATATCAATGGCTTCCCTCAACCCCGTCCGAAGACGTACCCGATCACCCACGGGTATCGGGAACCACTGTCCCCTCGAGACCAACCCAATCCGAACAACTCCCAAAGGGAGGGGCTCGAATGTTCAGCCCGAGGTTCCTCTAGTATCGTCAGAGTTAGCATGAGTGCTAAGGGTGCGCAGCGCCCACACCAATGCAGCTGAAGGGGACGGATCCCCTCCCCTACTACAACAACAGGAAGCATCCCCAACTGCGATCCGGAAACGGCCCCACCAATCCGGGATCGGAAGGAGGAAGTTTTACTCGGAGCATATCATCCCGCCATGCACCGCCGAGACTCCCGCCGTAACTTCTACCCTGAAAGAGACCATCAGATGAGAGATAATGTGAAATGATAATGAAAATTTAATGAAGGGACAGAATTACCTGGGATGTAGTTCACATACCCAGCGTTCGCCTGAAGATCTGGAAAACGCCCCCGAGAATCCCACAGGGGAGGTCGGCCACGGGAATCAAGCTCGGGTCTCCCAAATATGAGCGTCAGAGGAAACCACCTGTGCCATACCACTCAGTTATGTGCCCGATCCTGTATATTTTATATTTGAGTTTCGGTATTATTGAAAACTTCAAAGCATTTAAATCATTATTTTGAAGCACATACTTTATACATATACACAAATCAAACACATTATAGTTATAATGCGTTTTATAAAGCAGAGGTTTGTGCAGCATTTACAGCTGAGCGTAATATTGGTACTTGTTAAGTCCCTCCGAGGTAAATGTTCTTCTGGTGATGACATAAAATGTCTGTCAAATGTAAGCTTAAGTGCTTCATTAACAAAGCTCAACTTGGATGCAGATGATACTGAATGTGAAAATTTTAAGTAGCTAAATATATCATGTGTCCTGCGACAGGACGTTTTTGTTTGAACCACGGAATACATACGGTTTCGATCCCAAACTTGGGGAGCGCGGATTTTGAGTCCCGGGTATAGGACCGGTACCCACTCAGCATCGTAACGAATTTAAGGAGTTGTAATATGTAGCGAATCCCGGTCAAGAAAGTCAAATTTCCGGCAGAGTGGTGACCACATCTCCTGCCCGTATTGGCTGCATGATATCGCAACTGCATTGCTTATGGGGATGTGAGGCCGGCAGTCGGTTTGGCCGGCACTGGCGGACTGTTACGCCGTGATTATGGAAATATATCATCCAATTGTAAATAACTTTAAGGCAAACGTTTATTGCGAATACTACAAAAAATCAATTTTCGGATTGAGTAAAACATTTCCTCTGCTTTAAGCAAGCAGTGGATGAAAAGAAGCATCTAATAAAGTTACATTTATCCTCTTTTCGCGTCGTCGTTTGATTTTATGTAACCTATGCGCATTGTTGTTAGGAATAAATGTATTTACATCCTTACAAAAGCTTATTTTTATATACTTGATGTTTGTCGAGATATACTGTAGTGAAAAGATTTATTACACTTTTCAGGTTACATAAAGTAGGTAAGAGGAAAAAGAATGGATTGTTACGTTGATTAACACCGGCAACACAATTCATAACGTTTTGCATACTATCGTGAGAAAGTTACTACCTACAGGGGCTAAAACAGATACAGCATAAATTAACTTAAATCATTAATAACTATATTTGCCATTGTCTCAAAGCATTGCATTTGAAATGCATTCTGTTTTAAAGACATTTACGTTTTTTGTGTTATAAACGCGTGGGTGGCTGTTGGTTATAGGAAATTATTGACAAAAATTGGGAAAACGAGATTTTTCAAAAATGTTTCCATAAAAGCTTTTTTGAGATATTGAGTAAAGTACCTTTACTGGACTCAACAAATAAATAATAAGTTTATATTAATACGTTATCTCGTTTATGAGTCGTGACACGTCCACGTATAAAAAGTCATTTTATAAAAGTGGTTCTATTCTTATTTTACGTTAAACATCGATACTGAAATTTTGAGTGCAACATAATACCTCCTCTCAGCTGAAATGGCAAGGGCGTGAGAAAGTAAAAACGTGAGTTGTCGACAAAACAAAATCATCATGATCAGCGAGCAAATGGCGATGAATGAAACGGTGTAAATAATTGACAGAACATGTGGTTGGATTTTAAACAATAATGAATACATAGCAGCTTTTTAAAAGCAGAGTCAGACTTATTACATAAGTACACATATATAATTGCATGATAATAACGAGCTTTCTGCCTACGTATTTGCAAATTAATGTGTACGATACCACTAAGGGCTATGCACTTTACTAGCGGTTTATATTATGCGCCGCAGTAATCCTTCTGCAAGTCTCAACCTCTCTAAGCGCACTAAATGCTCCTTGGAAGGTTGTTTAATAGGTGGGCTCTTATGCCACTACCCCAAGAGCATGTTAAGCAAATGCAAACACCAAATGCTCCATAAAAATTCAAGCTGCACGCTCAAGAAATGCTCAACGACGTCATAAAGGCTTTCTGGGACTTCACCTAGCAACTTCACGTGGTAAAGTAAGGTAAAACGAAAAAAACATGTCAGACTAAGTGGCTCTGTTGGTTAGGCACTGACTTACGCGGCTAGTGGTCATGGATTCAAGCCTGGCCAAGAGAGGTAGTTTCTAAGTAGGTACGCTTAAAGGTGATAGCTCCGAGTGCGTAGACTTAAAGGTATGCAAATGAGCTCCTTCGGGACAGAATTGTGGCACATGCGTAGCTGATATGATTCTTGCTATTAAACATCGTGATTAATAAACAAAATATCTTAAAGAAGTCATGAATAACTCGATCCGATAAAGTATACAAATGCTAGTAAGATCTCTATAGTCCGATACACGAGGGCTGTTTAATAAAGAATGATCATAATTTTTACGGCCATAATTTTTCGCACTAAAATTCAAACATAGCATATTTTGTTAGGTTAATGTAAAACGAACACGCCGTAGCTGTTCCACTGTTGGTACTCCTGGTTCCCGCCTGTGAAAACCAGGCAAGTTCAGACATGTTCAGTATCGCCTACCGCTGCAGTGGGGGTAACATCAAATTAAGGTGGATGTTAGAGGAAGATCCGGAGTTTCTTTCAAACGAAATCACTGTTGATAAAACTTGGCTACATCATTTTGATCCTGAGAGCAAACAGCAAAGCTCAGTGTGGAAATCTACTTCATCATCAACCCCCCAAAAAGCAAAAGTGGTTGCTTCTGCTGGGAAAGTTGTGGTCACGTCATTCTTTGATATTTATGGAATGGTTTATCAGAATGTTTTACCTGCACACACATTGGTAACTGGACAATATTACAGGTATGTCCTGAAAATATTGCAAGTTCCTATCAGGCGCAAAAGACCATATTTCCATGAAGCAGGCTGGATGCTGCACCACGATAATGCGAGGTCATATATTACCAACGTTGTTGCTGAATATCTTGCAAAAATCTAAATGAAGTGCATCCCTCACCCTCCCTATAGCTCGGATTTAGCCCCGTGTGACTTTTCTATTCCCTAACTTGAAGAAGTGCCTTCGTGGGAGGCATTATCCATCATCAGAAGCATTGGTGAAGGCTGCGGAGGCGATTTTGAGGTAACTCTAAAAATGGTTGCCAGCATGTCTTTGAAGACTGGCAGAGACGCTGAGACAAATGCATCACATTCAGGGGAGACTATTTTGAGAAGGATCATAAAAATTATGAGGATGAGTAGAGGTACGGTGTCAAAAAAAGTTTGTGATCATTTTTTATTGAACAGCCCTCGTATGAAGGCACAGTCTCCGCATGTCTTTTTTTAAATAAGTCCCTCAATCTAATTCAATTATTTTATTGGAGTTTTCTTCCATAAGCAATCGACTACAAATGTTCCTCTACTACATATCCTTTTTTTTTTTTAGTTTACGTCCTCCTACGTTGTCATATCGGACGGTAAATGAATAGGGTGAAATGATGCTCAAATGAGTCCAGGGTCCATGGAGCTTACAGTTACCCGATAAGGGAAAAACCCGGAAAGAGCTTTATCCAGGTAACTCGCCCTGACCGAGATACGAACTCGGGACTTCTTGAACGTGAGGAGACATGTACTACATATCAGATCAGTAATATTGCAAATTAAGAAAGATCAAAAGCTCAGTGGGTAAGAGCGACTGGGTGGTAACCGGGAGATCCGTGGTTTATATCCCAGCCGTGGCATGGAATTTGTCATGTTGAGTCTATTTAAATCTTTGTTCATTTTATTCCATACAAAGTGGTTAGAATATATAATATAAAATACTTTGTTTGAGAAGAATAATTTAATAAATTAAGGAGAAAGAGGTGTAAAACCGTAACATGTTCATCGTATATGTTGTGTAATCCTCAGTTACCTTATCGGGTAATTGTCCTGTTCTGTAATGATATGCTGCTAACAACGAAGTGGCAAATTAGTTCAATTTCTGGGACCACACTTAAAGTTTCGCTAACCTCCACATTTCAATACAATATATATCCTAGATTTGTTGTTTTTCGGAGTTTTGCAGTTATCTTAGAACCGTGCATCATATGACTCTGTGGTTCTGGCCCAAGCTGAGAGTACACTTCGTAAGTACACTTCTGATAAATCAAACGCATTTCCACAGTGAGTTGGTGAAGTACCTGAGTGCTATAGAGATTAGTGCTATAGTGCTATAGTTTTGTTCTGAATTTCCAAGGAGTGAAATCGATCGAAGCAGAGTAACGTATTTTGTTCAGTGACAGTTGGTCGCATTTTATGTAAGGGAGTTGGTAGACCTGTTTTTAAAAAGAAAGACAATGGAGTATCGTTGTGTGAAGAAACATGAAGAATGTTAATGGCAGCTTAAGTTAGTAATTTTGTAATACATTTTAGTGTTGAAACTAGTAACAGACAGTCAACGTTCTTCATACGTGATGTATGCAAAGTGTTTAGCAAATGATAAGTATGATGGTATACTATCTTTGAGAAATTAATTTAAACACCTCAATATAAGCGTCAAACATTTTCTTTACCTGAAAATTGGCCGATTCTTCCGCCATAGAGTCCATTTAGGTTATGAGCTTTAATTTGACAGCCACAACTTAACCCACGACGGAACATATTTCGTTACACCGTTACAACACAAAGAGAGTGAAGCAAAACGTGGAACTAGTTCGTGTTAGTGAAGTAACAGTAAATATTAAATAAAATCACAGTATAATAATATAAATTCAAACTTATTCCCAATCAGCAACCCGACATGATTTGGAAACACTGGTACAAAATGGTTTTGTTCTTACTCGTAAGTTTGGAAGTCTGACTTCAGTATATCAATAATAGTGTAAAGTTCATTTTAAGAGTTAATTGTTTAAGTGGCACAACAAAACCGCATTCGAGCTACGTCTAGGTGGATTTGGATGATATAAACTATATATATTTTAAGTGTTAAGTTTATTTTATGTTTAATTTACTAATAACACAAGGTTGCAATTAATCACCCTTTTGATATATATCGAAATGAATCGAAATGTTGATGTTGGTATTCATCTAACACTAGGTTTTAGTACGTATACAGTTCCACACAAATGCACGCGCGGAACTTTACTGAGAATGCCTTTAAGTACCTTTAGAAAGTCAAAACATGTATTTTTGTGAAATGTTGACCTACATTACTGTATAAAACAAATTCTTCCTCTACCTACAAGTTTTGTGGTGGAGATAACTACAAATGTTACGTCGTACCTGCTGTAGATACCGGATGTCATATCGCTAGTTAGAGACAGTTTTAATTGAGAGATTCCAGAAGCATATTTCATACATACTGTTCGTTATGGAGCGGTAGCTACACTGTTCTTTCCACTGGTTGTGTTCGAAGAGGCAGAACACTAATAACAACTGAAATCAGTGATGCGCAAACCTCGCGGCTATTAATTCTCGGCCAATAACCGTGTACAAGCTGTCATATCCATCATTCCTATGTATCCGCTTCTCATCGCGGCGTTTTGGGACTGGATACAGCTATGGTATTCCAGGAACATTTTAATTTATCTAAATGAAAAATATATGTAAGAGCCACATAAATTTGACTGCAAATTTTCATTTATTTTCTGAACCTGTACAGATTAATGGAAGTTTTATATTTTGTACACACTTGTCATTAATGATGAGTCAAAAATTTGCTTCAGTCATGTAAAATTAGGAGGAAGCAGAGACTATGAACTAAGACAAGAGCCAACTGTTTAAGTCGATACATTATATTAGCCATGGTGTCATACTTTTAACTCATGGAATATAATAATATACAACGTTACAGAGGATACCTCTGAAATTAATAAAAAAAAAAAAAACGTCAAAAATTCCAAATCTTATTGGAGTTAGAAGGTCCTAGATTGTGATATGATGTTAAACAGAACTATACGATGTTAAACAGAACCAATATACTATTATTTTATATTTTGAATTTTTCCAATAGATAAAGTAACTTATGTTGTTTAACACACGTAGGCATTCACAGCTGGCGTCTTGTTCAGTAGAAGATTCCGAGCTGTCAGGCCTGGACCACTGGACTTCCCCAACTCTCTCTCAGACGTTTCGCTTGCAGCTGCGGCAAGTATCATCAGTGGCGTAGAAAAGTTCTCCATGCACTCTTCTTAGCTACTAAATTACCGACAGTGGGAACTGGCTCATATATGCTGGAGGGTACCACCCTCAAGTTGTCTGATTGGTCCTGCTCTGGGTTCGAAGGGGCGTAATTATTCAGGAACAAAGCGCGTGATTTAGCTATGAATATACTTTCTAAAGCTGGGTAGCACGTTTTATGTAGTTTCAGTGCTTCTGCTTTCTTATTAAAATTGGGTTTATGCGTGTGAATTTCTATTGCTTCGCGGTATAGAGGAGCTTGATGATGAGAAGTTGAAGCAAGGATATCTGTTTCATCGTAGCGGATGACATCTTCCCCGGGTGCTTCTAAAGCTTGTTGTGCCATTGTTGTGCTTGATTTTTCCGGTTGGCCCAGTAGACAGTGTCTGCAGTGTTCTTTAGGTCAGGTTTTGATGCTGCGTTGTGTGTTGCCCACGTAGACTGACCCACATGAGCATGGTATCCGGTATACTCCCGGCATCATAAATGGGTCCCTGGGATCTTTGACAGCAATGAACCCTTTTAGTGGGAAGTTAGTTAGTTACTAACACTCCCCACATGGCAATCTTGGCCTTCGGGGTAACCTCACCCCACCAAGTGATGACCGGACCCATTTCTCAGGTGGAGGCACCCAGAGGGCGGTGTCCATTACCTCCGATGATAGGGTGATAGTGAAGATGGCGGTGAGGTGAGAGGACCTACAGTTTTTACCGTGGACTCCGAACCACGTAGGGCATAGGGGATACTTCACGTGTGCTAGACAGAGGTGAAGGCGTGGATAGGGGCGACTTAAAATCGCCAACCCCAGAGCCGGGAATCGAACTCGGGACCCTTAGAACGGGAGCCGCGAACGAAACCACCGCGCTACCCCGGCGCCCTCCCTTTTAGTGGGAATGAATACTTTATCTACACTGTGGGGTTTTAAAAGTTTGGAGATACGGTCTCTGATATGTTTCAAATAAGGAAGGAAAACTGAGCTTGCCTTCTTGGAAGATGGTTCTGCCAATTTTCTTTCAGGCTTTATTCTTGGGTGTAAGGCTCTTCATTTCTTTATCTGTGTATCCATTATAGCAGAGAACGTGATCCAGCTGTTGTAGTTCCTGTCGTAAGTACCGAGGTTCACAAATTTTGAAGGCTATGACCGCCAGGGTTTACATCAAGTCCCGCTTTCGTCGTGGAAGATGGTTGGAGTTATTATGGAGATACCAGTTGATGTGAGTGGGTTTTCGATAAATTGTGTGTCCTAATGAACCGTCGTCATTCTTGATAAATAAAACGCCTTTGTCGTGGATGATGGTTGGAGTTATTATGGAGATACCAGTTGATGTGAGTGGGTTTTCGATAAATTGTGTGTCCTAATGGACCGTCGTCATTCTTGATAAATAAAACGCCTTTGTCGTGGATGATGGTTGGAGTTATTATGGAGATACCAGTTGATGTGGGTGGGTTTTCGATAAATTGTGTGTCCTAATGAGTTGTCGTCATTCTTGATAAATAGAACGTCTAAGAAGCATCCAGCCCCTGTCCCCAAGGACCCCTTGACACCCTCAGGAAACCGTTGGCCACGAATCCATTCCTCTCTGGGTGGAAAACTAATCCTATCTTCAGAGTCAAGTGCGTGGTGGAAACAATGATACATGTTTTGAGCACTTATATAAAGAAAACGGGTAATTTAAAAGCATACAAACGGGTGAACATGCAGGCCATATATTAGATTCAGCACACCAATTCATCTATCTCCAAATTTCTCCTTGACTGTTGTACAAACATTACAAGAATGTGATGGTATATCATCCTACTAATCTCTATTCACACGACATATTTCCCTGAGGAAAGGTAATATATATTTGATAAAACGTTTATATGATTACGAGTAACTGCTTCTTAATATTTACTTTTGCATAAGAAATGGTGAATATTTATGAAATTTGTCACATGATCAACTGTATACAGTATTGTATTTTGAGGGTTGAGATGGATATGGAACCACAATACTCACACCCCTTTGTTTGATAACTCATCTTCCTACAGAGTTCATGTTTTAACAAAAACTTACATAGTTTAACGGGTGGAAACAAAATATAAAAGTAAAGTAAAGTTTAAAATTCTAAGTATTGGACCTCATAAGGGGATCTATGGGAGTGCGTTTCAGATTTGGAAGGCCCTTTGTTTTCATTTATATATATATATATATATATATATATATATATATATATATATAGAAGAAAAATTAATTCCTAACGTTCTTTCCAGATCAATCCGTATATGAGGGAAATGTGACAAGTTCTTCACAGATTAGATAGCGTATTGTTCAATTTTCATTTTAATATAGAACTCTACTATTCAAGAGCTCAAGTTTCTTTCTTTTTTTTTTATTTGTTAACAAAAGAGTACTTTTCTACCTTTCGCAAATCGCTCACTTTGGAAGGTCTGTCAGGATCATAGTAGCCCTTTTTAAGATTTTTTTCCCTTATATTAATAGCCTGAAGCATAAAAATTGTGCAGTTGGCTTTTGAGCAGCTCAATGAGAGCAATGACGCGCATTCAGAGGATTTTTATGTTTCTGAAGAAGATCACCTACCTATTAGATTCAGACAACTAGAGATTCGGAAATAGATTTTCAGCATATCAGAGAGTGAAGAGGGCGGTGTTGACTCAATTCAGAATAGGGAAAGAACTGACACCGAAATTGACAGAATTTATCATGGCAAGCTATTGTCTCATACAATACCACAAAATCATAAAGTGCAGCAACTACTCAGCTATACGAAGAACAAGGAGATGACCACTCGCAATACTTTACTTTGTAATGTCATTTAGCTGTGCTAATGCCTATGTTAAATATCTCTACAAAGGTAAGAGTACATAAAGAGCATAGAAATTAGAGGGAATATGCAGAGAATGCTGCACATTCCAAATTTATTGGATCTCAGGAAAATCATTTCTGGGGGAAGAGATTAGAGATGACTGTCCAGCAAAAAGAGCGAGAAACGTCAAGCTAGAAAAGAGAAGAAACGTCGTTACTATCCCATCACGCTGAACAGAATGACCGCATTCAGTACGCGAAGTATGAGAAACTCAATTGCTTAGTGTTCCATGAAAATATGTAAAATTTGTGTAGGAAGTATGTAATTGTTTACTTTATTTGTATAGAGGTCAAAATATCTCTCAAAACAAATGTCAGCTTTAGACGCTATTTTATCTGGAACAGTAATATACAATTTTTTGACTTTTACATAAGTAAAGACCAATATATAATTTTGTACTCATTGCATATTTTATAGAACATTATTTTAAACTGAATAAAAATATTAGTATTAATATTTCCATAAAGTTATTTATCTTCTACACTCATTAAGGTGCACCTAAAATGCAAAATTTGGTAATGTTGATCTCACAGACGAATGTTACCATAAGCGCCAATTTTTCACATGTTACCAACTAAGGGTTGAAATATGTAAGTTGTTGGGTACTGCATAGTGTATAGTAGCTATTCATTAATATGTGGCATAAACAGTGGTGTAACATGGCACCATTCTGTAGGTAAAAGGAGGGGAGAGAAGTTTCTTTCCTACAGTGTGTGCACAATATATGATTTGTTTCACATGGGAAGATGTTTGTCCTTGAGAGCACTGCTAGGTGAGCAACCAATCGGAGCCCTGCGATGTTGTATAGCATTCACGTATGACGAGCGGCAAACTAATCAATCACAAATAAATAAATAAATACTTTCCTCGCTAAGACAAAAATTCAGATTTTGCAAAAACTGCCCAATGATGAAGGAGAGAGCAATTTAACATAACCGTAAAAGCCTCATATTTTTAGCTCAAATAGTTTTCCTAATAAAAATAAATAAAGTAGATTTCATTACATCATAACAATGCATTGCGACGTAAGCACTGTATTGAGCACTATTATTGGTTGGCATGTATGCATGAACGTATAACTGAAATTACTCAGAAATCAAACGTAAACATTTGACATGACGTGGCAAAAGAATTATGTACTTTGAATAAGCCAAGGTGTTTGTTAAATTCGATGGGAGAAAACGATGCAGTTCTTGTTAGTCTGGCAGAACGTGTCTGGTCACATTATATCTTTGTTTATGAATGGTTCGTAATCTCTATTTACTCTACAGAGTTCAAAGCAGCATTATTCAGTTGCTCTTCCATGAGAAAGTGTATCAGCTGAATCAGTGAGACGCGATCCACCTTCCCCTCTGACTACTGCTAGAGCAATCCAATAGAGTTAGTGTGGGCTCAAATTATGTTGCAAACAGAAATAATATTTTTAAACTGACTGACATTGAATGACTTATTCACAAAGAAATTAACCAGGAACACAACAAGGCCGGGAAAACTGCGTGAGACATCAGATAAACTACAAGAAGACGACTTTTGGAAAGAAATTGCACGTAACGAGATTTTGGAACCTATAATCATAAACTTGCAGTACTCAGACGTTGAAGACAATGACAGTGACAACTTATCTCTTAACGTAACATTCACAGCTATACGGATGCATATCTGGCATTTTCGTTCGATTAGTAAAATAAGTAGTATACGAATATTCATGTTGCAATTGTGATTTCAATAACTGCATTGTTTTAAAACGTTGGAAAATTCAGTTTCCGTTTCCTTCCGTCTAGTGCCAAGAACACTCGCAAGTGTGCGAGAGAGAGTGGGGATAACGAGGTGGCAACGCTGAAGGCTCTAACGCATCTGATTGGCTACAGGCGAGAACTCTTTCCATTTGAAACACATAATAGTTTCCCCTGTTGCCTTCAATAACTTCGTATTACCCTGTTCTCACCTTCCTGCACCTAGGTATCTCCAACCCGGGAGATAATAGCAAGACGTTTGTTTACTCGCTGACGTCACACAGCCTTCAAGTGGCTGTAATCTATTTACATACTTGAATCAAAGATGGTCAATAGATATTTCATTCAGGCTGAGAGCCTTGCTTGTTAGTCACCGAAATGTTTGGTAAAGCGTGCAAAAATAATGGAGAATCTAGTAGTTAGTAGAAACGTCATGCAAACATTCTAATTGGGAACAAATAAAAAAAGAAAGGAGCCCGACCGCAATCAAATATTAAATTATTCAAACACAGATTTACAAAAATGCTGTTTGCACTCTTAAGGAAACAAAAGAAGGACTCTATAGGAAAACAAGTCCGATATATCGATCGGAACTTTGGCAATGCAAACTAAAGCTTGTTGGTTTTTAGGGCAGCATAGAGATGCGGGAGCGAGGCCGGGGGGAGGAGAAAAACACCAGCGTACTGCGATTGAATGTCGAATGAAGTGTTCTGTGGCGTTTCCTGTGGTGTTCAAACAACGGTCATAAGAGTTTTCATGGTCGCCATTAACAGAGAGTAGGCCGACAGATGGACAATTCTATGTTTTTATAGCACACATTAGGGAGAAATGTAGCGACTGAAACGTGACTAGGAAATAAAAATAGAAATATTTGACAGAGGAATGTAGTTTGGTAACGTTTATCAACTGCAGTAAAATGAACTTTATTTACCAATTACAGTACCTGAAGAGTAGGTAATGGAAAACTGATATTTCGTGAAACACGGAAAAATTGGGTCAACGCCTTCTGCTATTAAACGTTATTCCCATACACGCACTCTGTATGCTGCAATATGTTTCCATTTAGCTTAACAACAGCGCTGGGGGTCATTGCCGGATATGGTAACGGCAAGAAAGGTTGCAAGGGTAAAAACATATAGACTTGAACAAGGTAGAACATATAGATGCATCCCTGTTGTAAACAACATTACAGCTGCGTACCTTCCTGTTTTCTTCCTTTATGGCATCCCTTACCCTATTTGGCGAGTCACTTTTAAGTAACTTCCAGTTATGCTAAGAAACGTTCACGTACTGGATGAAAAATTATGTGGGTTTCCTGTCACAAGCACCGTGTTCTGTAGTGCATTTGTTCTCCCATTTCTGGAAAGGTAAGAAAGCTTGTTTCTCAAGGGAAGACAGAAATAGTACATACCATGTAAGCATCAGGGGTGTATTAAATGTCCCATTTTGCTAATGCCCAATTTCACCAACAGATATTAAAATCGACGTTAACAAATGTAACGTAATAATTGTCACTACGTTAACACTAATGTTAAATTTCTTGCACTTCAACAAATTGTTTTATTAAAATGTTAACAAACCTGTGTTAACGCCAAGAAACTTGTAAATATCACAGCTATAGGAGGCTATGGATGATTTTCTGAACGTACTCCGATGCGCTTTTGTTTTCATTTTCGTCTGCACAAATGGCGGATCAGCAAAATCATAAATAAAGCAGTGAGACAAATTTCTCATCGACGGAGAAAGAATTGTTGATTGAAATAGTGACAAAGTGTAAGGATATCGTGGAATATAAGAGGACGGATGCAGTGAATGCAAAAGTGAAAGATGTCGCGGGGAAAATATTGGAAACGAATTTAATATAAATGCATGTGTCACTACTACAAGCACGTCAGTATTACGTAAATTTAAAACGAGGTGCGAAGAACAAGTGCCTTAAACGTTTCAAGACGGGAGGTGAACAATGTATTATCCACATAATTCAGTGAATTGTAAAATCGCAAAGTTATTAATACTTGAACCAAAGGCGATATCGGCATATTCCTTTCGATGTATATTCTAACTCATTATTACGTAAATTTTAAACGAGGTGCAGGACAAGTGACTTGAACGTTTCAAGACGGCAGGTGAACAGTGTATTATCCACATAATTCGTCGAATTATAAAATCGCAAAGTTACTAATACTTGAAGCTAAGGCGAGAGAGTCATATTCCTTTCGATGCATGTTCTAACTCAGTATTACGTAAATTTAAAACGAGGAGCGAAGAAGGGCAAGTGACTTGAAAGTTTCAGGACGGGAGGTGGACAATGTATTATCCACATAATTCTGTGAATTATAAAATCGCAAGGATATTGATACTTGAAGCAAAGGCGAGGTCGCCATATTCCTTTCGATGCATGTTCTAACCACTCTTGTACTTCCGCAGTAACCTTCATAGCAACATGTTTCGACAGTCTATACCTCCGTAAAACAATTTTCTTCGGACAGTTCCTCAAAATCATTTCCCCTCATAGGCCGTACTCTACAATGAGTGCCATTTAGACGGTCTTAAATATACCAAATCGACATCAACAGCTGAGTTCATGCTCACCATCTTGACTATTTTCAATTGTTAAGAACTTAACATTAGAAATTCGGAGATTTAACACGAGTGTTACGCTAATACTTGTTGGTGAAATGCAATTTTTGTTTTAACTATTGCTAAACTCGTGTTAAGTTTTAACATTTGTTGGTGAAATCGGGCATCACTCTCTTAAACATTGCCATGACTTCTAATTGCTCTCTTTCTCTCTCTATTCACAGAAGTAACACAATATCGAAGAAAGGTATGATTACAGCAGTTAAGTCTGAACTGCATTTCGTACCAATAAATATGGCTCCGCAATAACGTATACATGCTATGAAAATAAAACTTAGGGTATTTTAATTAAAGTCGTTAGAGCAATTTTAGAGAAAATAAAAATTTGGAGTAATTTGTGGTCAAGGAAGATTCTTGAAAATTTTGAGCTGCAACATTCGATGACCATAAACGTATTTAAATTTATAGATCTTCTTTTTCTTCTTCTTTTTCATTCCATGGTTGGGGCATATCGCCCGTTCCGGCTTCATAGATCTCTCCAGTGTTTCCTGGGTCGTCCTCTGTCTCTTCTTCCTTTCGGATTATAGTTTAATACTGCATTTGGATATCTTCCATCCTCCATTCTTAATATATGTTCATGCCATTGTTTGCCTTCGTTCTGATATTTTGTCATGCATTGGTTCGATTTCTAATTCCTTTCTAATATCCTCATTTCTTATTTGTCAATATAGTACAACCTTAACACTTATTAAAAATTCCATTTCTGCAGTCTGTATTTTATGTCAATCATTTTGTGTTGGCACCCAGGTTTCGCTTACACATAGTAAAGTTGGAATAGCAATTACCTTATACATTTTCACTTTTGTATCCCATCTCACTCTGTTTTTAAAAGTTCTTTGGATTGTCCCACATATTGATCGGAATTGGTTTACTTTTTCTTCTATGTCAGCATAGTTTCTAAAACTTATATTCCATCCTAAATATTTAAAACTCGATATTTGTTCTAAAATCTTATTTCCTAAAACAATTTTTGATCTTACATTATAATTTCCTTTAAAAGCCACAATTTTTGTTTTTTCTTCTGATATTTTAAAATTATACCTTTGCACTATATTATTTAGAATATACATTGATTTTTGCAGTTTATTTTCATTCCGATTAATCAATATTTGTTCTTCCGCAAACAGCAGGGTATTAATGTAAATATTTTATTTTATTTTGATTCCTCGCTCTACTAAAATCTTCCTTTCATTTAGAATAAGCTACGCCCTTGTCCTAGTCCAGTATTGGTAGAAATTCGTTCTCTTAACCTATCCCCAGTATCAATTCTTATAGTTGTATTTGTGTATATGCCCTTTATTGCATTAATAATCTGCGGTGGTTAACCGTTACTTTCTAATATTTGCCACAGTTTTGATACATTTATTCTATCAAACGTCTTCTCCAGGTCAATGAATTTGATATGTGTTTACAAATTCATTTCCCTTCGTTGTTCATTTATTTGATCAAGGACAACATCTTATTTTTGACATACTATATATAGGTACTCGGACACACAACGTGTGTGCGCTCGCGCGCACGCGCGCGCACACACACACACGCACACACACACATACACACACAGGCACAGACCTTTCTCTTTAAATGTTTTTTGTTTTTTTTTTGGTATCAGGAACATACCTATATATCCAGTGAAATTTTGGTATCAAATATTTTGATTAAGTGCAATACCAGCCATACCTATTATGTACAAAGCTCAAAGTCTTCCCAATATTCTACGGTAAGGAGATTTTCAAATTGTGAAAAAATATTCCCATGGTGCCCTTGAAGGGAATAGGGGATTCAGTATCAGTTGAAATGTAACCATTATTCTTCTTTTATATTTTTTTTTCCTCAGTAAAGTAAGAAATTTTCATTAATAAGTATTTTGTATAATTCATTAGTGCATTAGTGCATCCTATTAACTCTGATAGGAATGAAAGGACATTGGTGTTGTTTCAAAGCTATCTAAGTGTTTTAAACACATTAATGCATTGGAAATATATCGTTCTTCCACTCTGGCTGTGAGTAGGAGATAATTTGAACAGGTAGAGCTAGACTGGAAACTTCAATGCCATAGCCGGGATTTGACGCGTGGATCTCCTTGTCTTCGTCCGCTTGCTCTTAATCATCATGCTACCATGGCCAACGTGCCAGCGCGATATTAAATTCCAAACCTAATTAAAAGTTCTGACTGGGTGTCAATTTATGTGAATCCCCCGACAACAAAACTTTTTTTAATTGTTCCACTTATGCCATTGTGCCTTTAACTGCAATGGTCATTTCGGCGGCCGCTCTGCTTTGGATAATCTCGGAGGTGTTAGTTAACTCGTATTCGTTAATCATTAGATCACGCACACATTCGCACTCTCATTCATACTCTGGGGAAGATGAGGAATTAACTTGGTCGGAGACAAATCCCCACCGCGGGACCCCTAGCACGGCAGGCAGGTGCCCTACCGACTGCGCTACGGGGCCAATCAACATCAAAACTTCTTAGATTTGACTCAGTGTCAAATGTCGCCTAAAATACAATATATTTTCATTAGTAACAGTAATTCTTGGGAGTTCTTCAGGAATGCATTGAAAGAAAAACCAATCTCTTTTGAATTTGCTGTGCCAAATATAAATGACTGCCTTAGGTAAGGTTGTATCACCAAAGGCCAACGTTTACATTATTTAGATGCTACAAATAATTTAAAATGGTAAAAACTAATTTCCTGGAAAACATCTCTAGGCAAATTCGTTGCTGGTTAAGCACAAAATATTTAAATAATGATACCTAACTATTAGAGAAAATCGCACAAAATGAGCGGCAATCAACTCAAACACTGTAGAAAGTAGCCCCTTTGCTATTACATACACTCCATTATAAAATTGTGAAGAATCGCCTTCACATTACTTCAGTTTAGCTTTCTTTATAGAAAGTGAAAGTGTTTACATGTATATACTTACCTACACGGGCCTCTGCCTCTATATAACTAACGTAGATATTTTGAAAATGGAAACAAGCTAAACAGAGTTTCTAATGGTTAAGCAAAATAAACATATATAGCTGAGAGAGGTCGAGTAAATGGACGCATTAACAGATTTCTCATTACTTCCGTTAAATTCAACTTAATCTTCTCGTCTCTTTTTGTAGTTTTTGCAAGATCTCATCAGTTACAGAAGTTTGGTGACTGATTTCAACGCTGTAATTTGGGTAGAATTTCCGTATTTGCTAGTGCTCCAGTTAAACATCTGAAGTGCTTTTAAGGACGCCATCAACTAGACAGTAATGCGAGAAATGTTTGTAAAGCGTTAATGTAAAGTTTAGAAAGGATTGACGAAATACACATACAAGTCCAGAATAAACTGAGGTCTTCGAGAGATGTTTTTAGGTTAAGCATTAGATCTCTTACTTGAGCTAAACACGCAGATCGATATTTATACGAAAATAGAAACAAAAATTTTAGTTTCATGTTCTGGAGCAGAGAGAACCAGGGTGCTACTCATTAAGAGTAATAAAGAAGAAACTTCATTGTCAAGATTAAAATTCAAATTACCATTTTGAGATCAGTAAGTTAATCAAACCTTGCTCTAAAAAAGCAAAAATGTATTTATCATCAACTAGTGTTATTCTTTAATAAAATAGCAACTACGGCCACATTAGCACTGCCGATTATATTAGGAGCAGCTTTTTAGCCTTTGATGCCAAATGAAAAACTGTCACCTAAAGCTACCAGGGAGAACCGTAATGGAGGAAATATATCACAGTTGGGTTTGGCGAACTCCAGTAACTGGCGTTCTCTATAGTTGTTTACAATCAATGACGTTGTTTCCACAGAAGATGAAATGTAGGAGATATGAGAATGAAATAACTTTATTTCACTGCTTCAGAAAGTGTAGTACATTTTAAGGAATTTATAATGGGAATAAAGAACATCGGTAAGTAGTATACCATCAAGTTAAAAACAAAAACACGAAGATAATATTTTTGAAAAAAATAAGAAGGACGAACATAACTTTCAAAATCTGACAAGTGAGTGACCACCACTGTGCTTTGGGAAAAGCTTGTCTGCCTCAGATTCAAGCGTCCTTAGTTTGAAACGTGGTCAGAGTGATCTCTCAATAATTTGTTTGCTGTTTTTTCCCTTATCCTGAAAAATGAATGCCAGATAACTCTAAGCTCTATGGACCCAGGGATCAATGAGCAACATTTCACCAGCTTCATTCGTAGTCTGATATGATATTTATTGGAGGTCGTTAAATTAAAGAGAGAGAGGAAGTGTGAGAGAAGGAGTGAGTGAGAAATAAGCATACTTATCTGCACCACAAATAGTAACATGGACTAATTGTTCCTAAAAAGACCAGACATATCAAAGAAGATTTAAACAGCAACAGAATAAAGAATACATGAAGAATACTAAGGTAAAATGTACATTGACTAAAACGGAGTATAAAATAAGTTCTCTTTATTAACTACGTTAGTTAGTTAGTTACTAACACTCCCCACATGGCAACCTGGGCCTTCGGGGTAACCTCACCCCACCAAGTGATGACCGGACCCATTTCTCAGGTGGAGGCACCCAGAGGGCGGTGTCCATTACCTCCGATGATAGGGTGATAGTGAAGATGGCGCTGAGGTGAGAGGACCTACAGTTTTTACCGTGGACTCCGAACCACGTTGGGCATAGGGGATACTTCACGTGTGCTAGACAGAGGTGAAGGCGTGGATAGGGCCGACTTAAAATCGCCAACCCCAGAGCCGGGAATCGAACTCGGGACCCTTAGAACGGGAGCCGCGAACGAAACCACCGCGCTACCCCGGCGCCCTTTATTAACTACGTAAAGGAAAGGAAAATTTAGTCTTTCACAGAGTAGCAAACTAAGAATGAATATCTTTTAGATACTAACGGAAGAAGCAACAATTCTGAGAAGAGATGTACATAATTTATAAAAGGAATCTGTTTTACACAGTAGAATAAAGGGATTCATCGGTTGTGAGAATAAAGCACAAATTGTGCACAACATTCATAAGCGAGGAAAAAAGCAAAAGCGGTGACTGAGACATGTCAAAACCTACTCTACGAACGAAACTGAAAAAATAATAACATTATTGGTGTAATACAATGGTTACTTATGGAAATATATTTTAAAATGTTAAAAAGAGGTAAACAGCATATTTTATTGTACTTTACATACCAGGGCTAAGTCTCGCTGTGGGGTAATATATTAATTCGATTGTATTTTGTGTACTCTCCGTCCCCTTGAATGTTATAAAAGGTTATTAACAGAAACTATATAGTTACAGTCAACAACAATGCTTCCTTTATTCTCCTCGCCTAGGGCCTTTTCCCTCAATTATATTATTGCCCAACAGCTCTTCTGCTTTTTATTTGACATACTCGAAGTAAAATTGGAGAGGTAGAAAATATCTAACAAATATAATCATAGGATTAGAAGTTTGATGTAAATGGAATTATTAAAATGTACATTATCCAATTTCGTGGAGAACTAAAACAGGTATTAGTGGATTACTTCCATTACATGATGAGGAAATGGGGGAATATGTTAACCATGAATGAGATTGCAACTGTTTGTTATTGAATCTTTTACTTGTATCTTTATTTTATTTAAGACTGAAGATTCCATTTGACATGGCTTTTTGGGTCATCTTTTGTTTACTAGGGTTGACAATTTTTTTTCATGTAGCAATTAAAATGTTTAATAAAACAACTATTAATCTTATATAAATGGAAAGAATAAATGCAAATTATAATTATTAGTAAAGCAGTCTATTGAGCGAATATTCGTACGACTGCAGGCCTGCAACAGGATGCTCTAGCAATCTTAGGAACAATCATTATTACCTAAAATTTCATCCGCAGTGTCCTGCCTCGTGGTGTAGCGGGCTAAGGCAGCATGCCTTGGTCCCTGGCCACGGAAAGCGGCACGGATTCGATCCCACCCATGTGCTGGGGATTTTAGGTCCCGGGTATAGGACCGGAGTCCACTCAGCATCGTGAGGAAAGTGAGGAGCTTACGCTAGGTAAGCGGCCCTGGTAACGGAAAGCAACATTCCGACTGGGGGATGCCAAGATGCTGACCACATCTCCTCCCCGTATCGGTTGGATGATCGTCCACCTCTGCCGTGCGTAAGTGGTTGTAGGCCGGCAGTCGGGTTGGTAGGCATTGATCCTCAAAGGGCTGTCGCGCCATGGGTTATTCATCCGTAGTAACTGTGGGTAAATATTTGAGTCCTTTATGATTATGCAGTTGGCAGAAAGGTTCAATGGTTTTACCTGATTACAGGTACAAGCTTAAAAATTTGAGATGATTACTGAACACACACATATGAACATACAAAGCACCGGATATCTTTAAGAAATCTACAAGGTAGGAATGTTTACTGGTCTGAGTTTAATTTAACGCTTTTCTAAATGAGGGCATATTTGATGAAAATTGTTACATTATTAATTTTTCAGAACTTCTGTTTCAAATATAACGTACGGTAGTTGTAATAAGAATAGAGCTTGAATATAGAGATTTTTCTATAAATATTGAAATGATTATTCGATGATTTAGTAATATTTATTCCTGAAGAGAAATGCATAAGTAAAACTTTCAATATTCAATTTCAGCTTGATAATAATAGGATATTATCCATAGCGCATTAAGAAGTTCAAATCCCATCTCTGCTTGTTATGGAAATTCTATTACAATATCAGAACTAGAACGGTTTGTTCCGGATCACTGCATCACATGATTTGGAATGACATATTCACATATCGCACTTGATCAGATATGAAGCACTCTAACTGTAGTAATGGTGTGTAGACATCTCTACTGATTTCATACATGAAAACATAATAATGCCGTTCACCCAAATAAAGGAAACTCGAGAGACACATTCATATGTACAGATTGAAACGGATGTCGATTGTCAGTGCGAATTATTATCTTAACCTAGAAATGTTAATGTCGTTTTTAGTTTGCTGTTGTGAGGTCGTGTTAATTCAACTCTGGGGTTACAACACTTATCTCTTGATTCAGAAACATCTTCTTACTAAGTGTATACAATTGAATACCGATCCTAAGCTAAATCTAGGACCGTCTTAAATTTTGCTGCTAGGGCTTGCCATGGCGTTGCAAACAGAGAAAATGATTACGCTCTAACGTGGAAACCCTGCAAGGTATCATAAGGTAGCGATGTGATCCAACAAATACTGCAGCTTTCACTCCAAGTCTATCATAATTATTTTCAATCTACTCAACTTATACACTTGAAGGCATGTAAAATGATAATGTATTGCTGCTTTAGACTGCTCGAGTTGCTTGATGGACATCCAGCGTCATATGCTTCTGCATCAATTTATAACGTGTTTTTATTTTAAGCGTTTAACGCCCGCTTTTAGCACTTACATGTCACAGCACAGGCGGTAACAAGAGATAATACATGGAATTAAGATGCAGCCCCGGTGGAATGAAATGGTGGAGGAAACCGGAGTATCAGGAGGAAACCCGCCCTGGCGCCGTTTTAATTCACCACAAATCTCACATGCGGTTGCCTGCGACCGAACCCGGGCAGCTTTGCTGAGAGTCGAATGGTCTAAACCCTCGACGAAGGCACGGCCCTGTCTATCACATGATTATCAGCTCGTAGACATATATACATAATTACGGAACTATAATTATATTTTCATAACTACGACAGTCTAAAAGTAAGAAATCCAGCCCAGAGGGAGAAAGAGTGAGAGCCGTTTAATGTACGTCTGTATTCTGTAGTAGGTATCGGTTAACAACGATTTTACCGGGCAAATCAAAAGTTAGCCAACCAAGTTCTTAAACTCACTTATTCAAATAGTTTTAGTGGATGCGTATATGCAATTAATTTCAGAAGGAGCCATCACTGTAATAAATTGGTAGCTATAATGGAATATCTATATTTAAAAATGCCTTTCAACCACAGATCACCTTGTATAGTTTTCGACACACCTTATGAACAGATTTATGAAGAGTTCTCGACGTGTATGGCTTGATATTGAGAAGGTTTTTGATGCTTCTTAGCAAATAGAGATACTAGGAAACATGCACAGCTGATATATACTGGACACCTATCACTATTCCTTCAAATTAATGAACGAATGAATTCGGAGTAAGGGTTGACTCGGATATTTTGAACTTTCTTTTTAAAAAGTACCTCAAGGATCAGTAATAAGTGTTACATATTTGCAATTAACTCCATTTAGAGATGTTTATCTAGAATTTACTCATTACTGTATTTAGACGCCTTTTCATATACTGTACTTCTCAAGGATACTTCTAGAACGCCGTCTACCAAAAAGTTTAGACAACCCTCAAAACGGGAGCTGTAGAAACGACTTTCGTTTCTCAACGGAGACAACGTCTGCATTAACTCCTGGTGTCGTAGAAGACGATTAATACCTCCTCTTCGATTCGGCCCAGACACACTTATTTTGTACTGGAGTAGATGTTTATGGAGTTAACCTTTAACAGGAAGCTTAGTTAGCCATCGTTTATAGCAGGATTGAAAACAGTTTTCTGAATATCTTCAGTCCTAGCTAATCGTGGGGAGGTACCTGACAATGTTTCTGTGACTGTATCGTGGATTGTTATGTTCCGATTTAAATCATGGATGTATCTTTCATTGTTTATAACGGCCAATTATACTGAAAATATTAGAAACGGTTCATAATCGAGGCATCTGTGTTGCTATGTGAGGTACTCAAACTAGCCCAGAAGTGAGACATTACATAGGAACTGGCAGACTCCATTTACAGTATCATATGAAGTTCTGATAAAAAATTATGACTGTGGACTTTCATATTATTTCACATTCTGGAATAATATAGCGTCTAAGGTGGTAACCATCTATCTAAGAATTAGCATATTCTCTATCACTTTGGAAACCTTCTGGATCGTTGTACAAAGAACAGTGCTATGAAGCTGGTGCGAAGCGTAGTCGACTCTCGCCGGAAAAAATGAAAAAAAAAAAAAAATATCTTAGAACATTAAAGAAACTTGCGATAAACAGGGTAACATTCTCTGGTAGGTACATCTCGTCCCTGTTCCCTTGTTAATGTAGACCGTGCACGTCTTTGACCTCTCTGTAACAAAACTCTTTCGTTGCGTCATAAGTGGCTATGACATATACATTCTCTGGCCTTATTGTTATTAGTTGATAATATACGAATATTTCAGTACTGATGTTTCTTCTGTATTTTAATCTTTATATTTATCTCTTAGCTTTTGCTATGATGTGTTACTTATAAGGATTACTTTTATAAGGATGTTGATGACAAAGTAATTGAGCACCGTCATATACATACCATAATTATAAACATCACAATCGCCCGCCTCAGTAGCCTGGTGGTAGCGTGTCTGCCTACGTTCAAGAGGTCCCAAATTCGAATCTCGGTCAGGGTGAGTTACCTGGATAAGATTTTTCCAGGGTTTCCTTATCCAAAAGGACGAATGTCGGGTAGCTCTAAGTTCTATGGACCCTGGGATCATTTGAGCACCATTTCACACATGCATTCATCGTCCGATATGACTTAACTTTGGAGGACGTAAAATTAAAAAAAAAAAAACATCATAATTATTTATACCTACATAGATACATTGTGGACAGTCCGCAGACCCTAGCAACAAAGGGGTGTACCGTGTCCCTAACAATTCCAGGTTCGAACACCCAATGCGCTTATAGAGAGCGATGAACGAGAGTCTGAATATAGCCCTTTATTCCACACGTTGGCTTTATCTCTTTGTTTCTTTCTATATTTCTTTCTTTTCTTTCTGTATTATATTTTTTTAGAAAGCATCAGTGGATCTCTCGGCTCTGCTATAGGCGTCGAAACCGAGAATCACTTCAAAAATGAGAAAGAAATGGAATAAATGTAATGATTAGAATGAAAACCCAACAGCATTCGCCTAGCAGGATAACCACGAAACGTTCAAGATCCGATCAGGTGTTTGACGAGAATCGAATCTAAGACCAGCAGCATGGCATTCTCAGGTGCTGGTATGGGCTATTTAGCTCATTGAAATCTGAAAACATTTCATGCAGGTTTCCTGCTATTCTACTGTAGTATTTGTGACCGCATGCTCATATATGAGTGAGAGTGTGAGTGTGGTGTAAGGGCCCGTTGACATCTAGGTCATTTGTATCCTCCCTTCAAATAGAAACATATATCGCTGAAGTTTCTGAGAATACGGGAAAAAGACAGGCATCTGTTGTGAGCGAAGCTAGAAGTTGCCTTAAGCCTTGGTTACGGAGGGTGAAGTACAATGTTCCGAAGCTAGCAGTTGAAGTTCCAATACCGTTTCAGGTGGTTTTCGAATTTCTATGCTCTCTAGCCTTTATATTTCAATTATACGAGAAATATATTTATATGCCCAAACGTTTTACATCCAGATTACATTACAAAAATAAAGGCAAATCACATGTACAAAGACATCTTAAACGCCAACAAGTTAAAAAGAAAGGATCCTTTTGATGTGCGAGCACAGTGTATACGAACACCAAAGCTCTTTTCAGTTACTCTTTGGGGGGGGGGAAAGGTCGAAACATCTGATAAATATTAAATTCCCAACTTGAGACTACTAAAAATATGTGGGAAAAAATGTTATTGGAATTTTTCCAAAACAATTTTGATACGGGAAAATTATCGTCAGTTTTTGTGTTCTCGCTGGCTGCGATATAATTCTATTGAAGTACTATAAGTACTATGTGTTTAATTAAATGACTAACTAAAAGCTCAGGCTGAAATCCAATTAAATAATTACTTCCATAAGTATTCCTCTATGATTTTATGCCCTTATTTGATGCCTGATAAGCAGATAAACCAAAATGAGAATGTCTTACAGCATATATTCTTAATTAGCATAAAATTCTTAAGAAACACCTGATGAGCATTTATCATTTTCATAATGAAGGAAATACTATTACGCTAAAAGGTAGCGAGATATGAAAATAAATTCAATTGATTAAGGTTAAAATTGTTAAATGACAGTTGATAAACTTAAGTAATTATTATGAAATAGTGCCCATATAATTTACAAAACCCAGAAAGAGTAACAGAGCTGTAATATTCTTTCCCACATTATGGTCAACATCTCGTCGTCATCGTCGTCATCATAATCATTGTTATTAATTAATATATTTATGCTAAGCAAATTGCATTTCAATATGACAAATTTTACGCCACGCTCATTGATTTCTTTTCCTATTTGTATAATAAAGATATACCTTTTATACAAAACTCTACTCGTATTATACGTAACTATATATATATATATATATATATATATATATATATATATATATTCTTTTCACTGTCCAATTCCAATTTTTTCTTCTTTGACAAAATATGACCTAATTCCTATGTTTACAGAACAAAACGCTGATGCCCTATTTTATGCTAGCTTGAAACCGTTTTCGAATAGGAATTATGTGTGTATGTGCGTATGCATGTGTGTGTGTGTGTGTGTGTGTGTGTGTGTGTGTGTGTGTGTGTGTGTGTGTGTGTACTTTACGTCCTCCAACTCATATGGGTCCAGAGTCCAACGAGCTTAGAGTTACCCGACATTCGTTTTTCAAGGAAAAAACCTAGAGAAAACATATCTAAGTAACGCACCCTGACCGAGATTCGAACTCGGGACCTCTTGAACGTGTAGCAGACACGCTACCATCTACGCTAACAAGTCAGGCGGGAACACTTTTCTCCGCAGATTTTTCACTATATTCATACATGCTATGTTAACATCTTACTTACAAAATAATGGGTGTCTGGCCTATGGATACAATTTCTAAAATCCTCTGATCTCCAAATATGAGTCCACGACGATGGACTCTTGTACCTCTTTATTTAACTTATTTATCTTTGTTTTTCTTTTCCATCCTTTTATCTGAGCATAGATATTAAAAGGTTTCTTTTCCGCCAAGACACTACTAACAGTGTATAACTGATTATAATGATGATGATAATAGATTATGAACTATTTTATTGAACATATTCTTATAGGGGTGCAAAGTATTTGCGCCAGATTTAACGATAGTTTCTAGTTCTTCTAGTTGAGAAGTGTGGTCATATTTAACAATGGGTTTGCGTCAACGATATGTTTGGCTAAGAACTTTTATTGTTCTTAGGTTGGAAATGCACGAAGTCTAATATTGGGCAGGTGGCGTGTCTGTTGTAGCAATATGCACATTTAAGTCCGAGATCAAAGACACCTTGAGGGAAGGCATCTAGTGAGTTGTGAAGATTTTCATGAAGGTAGTCAAACAGAGGATGGGATTTAATTGTAAGAGATGGTTTCAAAGTAAGGAGTATACATTATAAGTGGACATGTACATCGGTGTTGTACAGTGAAGAATTGCCCTGCCAAAATAAACCTTAAAGATGTATACGAAATATATAGGCGGTCATAATGATCATAGTAATGAAAGATATATATTAAACGCCGGAAAGTACGTGTCACATAAAAGGGAAGCGGCCAATGACTTAAGTGAAAATGCAGGAATTATGTATAATAAGTACAATATTGAGTGAGAATCCGGAGACTTGTGCTAGTGTCTTACATTTCACTGACATTAAAACAATTCAAAAAGCAATCTACAGAAGACGAAACTACCAAGAACCTTACTTGTAGTTCATGAAGCTGTAACTAAACTTTAACCAAGATCTTCTGCTGACGAAGATTTTGAACTACAAAAACAATGAGACTATTTTTGGATGTGAAAGCATATCGCAGAAGCTCTTTACGTAGTTAGAATTTTCAGATAGTGTGCAAAATATTTTACAACGGACAAACACTCCAGCAGTCTTTTGTTCACTACCAAATAAAAATGTATGTATATTCATTGGAGCTTCGTTTCATAATTCAAAACTGTGAGTGTTATTGTTGAAAGTTCAACCTAAGGATTTCGAGGATGCTGTACGAGTACATGAACTTATTAATTCAACATGGAGTGACAGAACTGAACTATTGGTTTATGGGTTCCATCTTAGCCAGGCATGGTGGCTTGAACCACACAGTTCATTGGACTAGCAAGCACGTTCAAGAATAATTTGTATGACGCTGGCAGGTGTTTAAACATTTTGTCATTTGCCGTATTTACATCCACATGGAGTAAGTGATTGTTTTGTGTTTGATAGGATAAGGAATAAGTGAGTATGACCAAAGTTTTAACAGTTTAACGACTATCTGGCTGACAATTTTTATCTGAAGAGCTTATATTTAAGCCTACAGTGTCTTCGAAGCCACTCACACGATGAAGGAATGTGAGGCATTTCATAGGAAATTTAATTCTATATTTCACAGCTCATATCCTGATATTTTCAAATCAATTTCTGTTTTAAAAATAACATTCAAGTTGGAATCTATTTAAAAATGAATGGCATTTACCTGAAGGTAATAAAAGGACTTACATAAAAATACAAAGAAGGCCAAAAAATCTCGTAAGCTTTCCCAAAATAAGTTTTCCATTTGAATGTAATCATCCCATGACAACTCTGAATTGAAATTTCAAAGTTACGGCAATTTACCATTGACACGTATAAGCACAATTTAATAAAGCACCCAAGTACGAATTTTAATCATTTCATTATTTTAATTTTAATACGTATGTTAGACGTGTCTGTCTGCTGTGGATAGGTGGAGCAGAAAATGTCCAAAAGTGGTGCCAATCTAAAAACGAAAATGTTCATATCTATTAACTTTGAGCTACTGACGCAAACCATTACGGATATGTAGCTACCCATTGTGATGCAATTACAAGTGGCGCAATCACATTGGTACCTCTTGTAGAGCAAACGCAATTAGGTGAATACCGTAAGCTTTATGCTATGGTCAATTATTTTAATAGCAGCCGGTGTGTACTAGATATCGGCTTTGGAAATCTGTTCACTTTGTGCTGTCCAAGAGGAAGTAGTAGTAAAAAAATGAAGAAGATGAAGAAAAAGATATCCTATTTTAGCAAAGATAGGAATAGGTATTGTCGCGGCGACGGGTATAAAAGTTTCGGCGCAAATAAATAACAGATAGTGTTTCACGGAGATAAAGAGCTTGCATAAGCTGATAAACATAGCGCCGGAAATAAAGGAACTGCCGGCACAGATTAGTTACGCTTCTGGGATGTGATAGAATAGTCCATTTCTTGTTTGTTCCAGAAATCTCTCGAATTTATCATTGAGGTATTTAAGAAGGCCACGACTCGCCAAGAGTCAGTCGTAAACAGAGAGACGTAACAGGAGTGTTGTAATCAGCACAGGTGTAATCAGAATGCTGTTTGTGTGGTCGTCGACCTTGCTAGAATGTTTTGTGTATGGGACGCAATGTTGTTACGTGAGAATTGAATAGTGTATTTCTACGGGAGTAAAGGACATTTGGAATATCTGAAACTCGGACTTTTAATTCTACGAACCCACGAATTCACAGTATTCATAAAGTGCGAAGCAATTGCAAGGAAAAACTGAAAGTCAGTAACTTACATAAAAAGTACTTCGCATAAATTGTGCACCTATATATGTAATACAAATAGGAGATTGCCTATCTTTTGACTTGACTTTGTAAAGAGTGTGATTGATATTTCTCTTAATATTGATACCTAGGCCTATTAAATTCTGTATACCTCTTATGCAAGAGACAGTCAGAAGAAAAGGATGTTCAACATAAACACTTTTTAATGAAATATAATTAGTACACGATATTTTAATAACAGTCATTGGATTAATTTTTGAGCAATATACTTCTTAAAAAGTTGTGAGTAGTTTTATGTGAGATAGTTTACTCAAAAAGATTCAAAACGTTGAAATTAAAACGCTAATTTAATATATTGCCCTCTTTTGATTTTAAGTGTAGTTTACAGAAATACTCATATAGGCAGACACATATCCATGGACCGATGCGCAAAAACACAAGGACGTTTCTGTAAAAGTGCTTGTTCTCGGTTTGGCCTCAAAGTATATGTTTCTGATGAATTCTTAACATCGAATGTTTAGCGAGAGGCAATAATACTTCCTATTAATAATGCCAAACTTAATAGAAGAAGGAATAATGAATACCATCCTAAGTTTTATAATACAGTTTTACTGGGATCCAATTTTGTTTTTTAGCATTCATAAAAAATAATAGTTTTCTTATGGCGTAATAAAACTTCCCCAATGAGTAACATATTTAAAAATGTGTTGTACTCCATGTTTACTTGTTCAACCAAATCACAATAAAATGCGCTGTACTAAAAAGAGTGGTTTTTATGCATTTGTGTGTTACAAAAGAAGAAAACAACCATAAAAATAGAAACCACCAAACAAAACTTTAAGGAATTATTTAAAAAAATGAAAGCAAAAATCTAATGCGTCCAGAAGGGACATGCTTTCTCCACGGTATTGGCGATAGCTGATCATCTTTAAAACTATGTAATTGCCAGCAAGAACCGATATACATTCACATTTACCTAGATTTCAAGGAGCTTATGTTTTATTAGCGCTCTCGCCATAAAGTCCACATAACACGCAGTCGTAAGGACAAAGGAGGAAAGTGACACCTAATGTCACAAAGTGGTATGTTTAATCCACGCACTTAAGCGACAAGCATAAGAACACATTTTCGAAAGGAGCTAACTTTTTCTAAGTAATAATATTATTGTGTATTTTCACCGTTACATCGTGAATTTCGGGCTTGATATGGCAAAAAAGGTTGGTATAAAGAACAACTTTAACGTGGCCTTGTGATATTTCTTTATAAAAAGCTTTTGGAATAGAAATTTAATCGAAATGTAATGAATGTTAGGTCAATATAACGACAGTTACAAGAGTTAACTTAAGTAAGCCTAGTCTTGATAAAGAAAAGTAACATCGAAAACTGACAACGCTAGAAGTAAATTCACTTTGATAACTACGGGCAAAGTTCTACAGGTCTGCCATGTGTTTTAAAGCATTATCTCTTATGCTATGCTTGACAGTCTATTTTTAGGATGAAATGTAGGCATCCACAGTGACTTTAATGTTAGAAGGTTGAAATTTTATATACTTCAGACGAAATTAATGGTTTTATATATATATATATATATATATATATATATATATAGTTTTACAAAGATACAATGCAGAAATCATTATTATATCTAATCTATGACCTTTATCTTATCCTTGAACTGTTTTATGAGTTTTATTCTTTTATACTGTGACGGCCGGCACAGGCCGCGCGTTACACACCTTAACACTTCCTACACACGCTAAAATTAGGTAGGGAATTTAGGCCTTACAAAACCTAAAGCTAAGATGTCCAGGCTAGGGTACACGACATACACAGAACTGACTCAATATTGCTCCAAATAAACAACTTTAAATGCTTTAATTCATTATTACAATCCTTGATTATAACAGACTTATTCATTATAACAATATGTGCTCCCTTTAAATAGCACAAAGAAACAATGAGCATCACAATCGTTATAAAATTACTCTGCAAAGAACATTTACACCTGAAGGTACAATAATAAAATATTAGAGTAACCAGGGTCCCAGGAAACATTTAAATTACCGATGATGCTAGCCAGTAACTACACAGAAAGCACTTACCCAAGCAAATAACTGAGTAGAACAGTAATATGAATAACATCCCAAAACCATTGAATTCATAAGTCCCTTCAGGGTAAGCCGACAGTAAAATTATGTCCCCCATTTAACGATGTAGAAATTCTAAGCAGCTAGCAGCCACCCCTTTGTTCTTAGACCCAGAAACATAAAAAGGCAATAAAGCGTCTGGTCCCGGAACTGAAGGGAAGTGTCCATAAACTATCGCGGCTCACCAAAGGCGATCATCTAAACACAAAACCCAAAACTTGGAGCACTTACCCCCAGACTTGAACCCGTCGAGCATCAAGCCACAACTCCCTTCCCGATTCGAGGCAGTGCACACAAGAAGCTTCGGTAACCGCAGCGCTTCCAGCGAGCAATGGGAAGAAGCTAAAGCGAACCCCCGAAACAGCAGCGCCTCAAACCGGGAAGGCAAGGAAAAGAAAAATGATGCCAGAGGTAAAACAAGCGGCACAATGCAAACATGATGCAAAGGATGTGATAATGATATTTTATGCATCACAAAATTGCTATGTTTACTTCAATGACGTGCCCCTTGCTTCCCGCTGGTAAGCGCACTTTCTCCTTAAGTCACTTCATTGGATAATTCAATAAGTGAAGAAAAATGTAGAAGTAGAATAGGGGCGATTTACGTCTTCTGAATACTGACGCAGTACGTATACCGGGGCATTTTATTAAGTTCTCACACCATGGTTCTTCACCAAATTTCTTTCATGTTGTACCGTCGGTTCTTCCTCTAGCACAAGTAATAGGTGTGGGCTGGCCCCGTCGCTCAGTTGCTAGTCCTGCTGTGCAAGGTGTCCCGGGTTTGGTTCCTGGCTGGGCTGGGGATTTTTCTCCAACCAAGATGATGTCCATCTTCCCCAGTGTGTGAAAGTATGAATCAGAGCGTGAATGTGTGCGTGATCTAATGATTAAAATATAAAGTAAAAGCAATCCAACGAATGCGAGTTAACACCATCGATATGTTCCAAAGGAGAATGGCTGCCGATATGACCAGTGCAGTTAAAGGCGCGGTATAAACGGAACAAATAAAAGTAATAGGTTGTTGAAACTTATTTTGAGGCTAATGGAAGTTGATTTCTCGACCTACTTTGGGGTCGTTCTGTATACCATCTTCCATGTGGTTGATATAAGATGCTTCACTAGAAAATCGCTTAGGTACAGGTGTTGCATTGCCGCTGATATTTATATATTTTCTTCATTTACCAAAAGTCCCGTTATATCAACATTCTTAAGCCTAATTCCTTGGGATTTATCCAAATCTTAAAATTCTAATTTGTGTAGCTTCCAACCTTGCTTTCTCTCAATATATAACTACCCGTGTTTCCTTAGATTTATCAATACCAGTTTTACTACCATTATATGAAGTCCTAGCATTATTTCATTACTCTTATTCTTGCTAAATTTTCCTTATGCTTTGTACTGCAAGATTCTTGTGCTTCAAAATCCTTTCAAATGTGTTTCCTTTAAATAATTGATATTTTGTATCCTAAATACTGGAACGTTGCCACGCTCATTCGAAATTACGCCACATAAATGCAAAGAAGTCCCTGTCATGGCTTAGAAGGAAGGGATAATGTGAGGGAAGCAAACGCTAGAGCCTACAGACATCAAACAGGTCACAGAGACTGGAGTACCTAAGCTCCAGGCTCGAACACCTGTCACAGTTGTCTAGAGAGTGTAAAAGCGACCCGTCGATCAAAAGAAATCTAGTACCCTATGAAACTTTTCATTGGGCATGTATCCAACCAGGAAAAACGAGAAAAAATGCAACATCTGAATGTGGATGGGAATCCAAACAGGGACCTCCTAATTACGAAACTTACACATTATTACGGAGGCAGTTTGCTCGGTCAACGTCTCATATAAGTTGAAAACGAAGAGTTTAACTAAAGAAAACTTATCAGAACCTCTCTCTTGGCTAAAGATCTCTCTCAATCCAAAACATAATTATGACATCTTATTCACATTGAAAGTCATGTAATTTCGAGAATAACTGAACACCTACTATAACTTTCAAAGAACTATTTTCAATCTGGGACGTGTAAGAGAATGGACATTTAAGGTTTAGAGTTTTATCAAGTATGTCTTTAATAATTTATTGTATGCTATTTGCAAACAATCAATTATAAATTGTTGAAAATTAAATGAAATTAGAAACGTCAGCATTTGGATTTGGAAAGATTATCAAATTATTTAATTTAGGAATACACTAGGTGTCCCAAGTGCCCCGTCTTTCATGTAAGTGTCAGTTCTTGCATTAAAACAGTTGCAGAAGACAACGGGTGGCAGTGGTGTGATCGAATTTTGTTCTGTAGCGTGCGACGAGGGGCAGTTTTCAGGCTTGAACTAATGGGTGTATATATACATATTATATATATACACACACACGAGGGCTGTTCAATAAAGAATGATCACAAATTTTTTGACAACGTCTTTTACTCATCCTCATAATTTTGGTGGTCCTTCTCAAAATATTCTCCTCTGAATGCGATGCACTTGTCCCAGCGTTTTTGCCAGTCTTCAGTGACATGCTGGAAACCAATTTAGAGATCCTTCAAAATCACCTCCGCAGCCTTCACCACTGCTTCTGATGATGGATAATGCCTCCCAGAAGGCGCTTCTTCAAGTTACGGAATAGAAAATAGGCACATGGTGCTAAATCCAGACTATAGGGAGGGTAAGGGATGCACTACAGTTTGATTTTTGCAAGATTTTGCAACAACATTGGCAATATGCGGCCGCACATTATCGTGGTGCAACATCCAGCCTGCTTCATGGAATTGTGGTCTTTTGTGACTGATACGGACTGGCAATGTTTTCGGGACATCCCTGTAGTATTGTCGAGCTAGTGATGTGTGTTTAGGTACAACATGCTGATAAACCATCCCATGAATATCAAAGAATGAGTTGACCATAACTTTCCCAACAGAAGCAACCACATTTGTTATTGGAGGGTTGGTGATGAAGGAGATTTCCACACTGAGCTTTGCTGTTTGCTCTCAGGATCAAAATGATGTAGCCAAGTTTCATCAGCAGTGATTACGTTTGAAAGAAACACCGGATCTTCCACTAACATCAACTTTAACTGCATGTTGCCTCCATTGCATTGATAGCCCATATTGAACATGTCTGAACTTGCCTGGTTCTCACAGGCTGGAATTAGGAGTACCAAATAATGTCACTACTACGGCGTGTTTGTTTCACACTAAGCAAACAGAATATATATATATATATATATATATATATATATATATATATATATATATATATATGTGTGTGTGTGTGTGTGTGTGTGTGTTATGTTCTATAGCGCTCCTTTATTATCACCAGGCATAGACGTTTCCTATCATTAAAGCCAGCATACAGGATATTAGGCTGTATTGGAAAGAGTGTCAGACTGAAAATTTAATGTCATAGCCGGGATTTGAACCACGGAGCTGCTGGACGGCAACCAGAAAATCCGTGGCTCAAATCTCGGCTATGGCATTGAATTTTTCAGTCTGACTCTATCTTTCCATACTTTAACCTACACACGGCCAGTGTGAAAGAACAATTAATTTCCATTAGGCTGTACTGTTTCTCTGACCAAAAGATAAGAAACCATCCCACCAATTTTGAGTAGGCACGTGCCGGCCATTCATGTGATTTGTCATCAGTGACTCATTTAGTGTTGTGTGGGTGTATATATTGTTGATCGTTAGCTTGAAGTTAAGTACATAACTACGCGAGGTTATCATTCGTCACTAAACAGACCAAGTTGTATATTTTACTTTCTTAGCTGTAAATGGTATATAATTTTCACATTGTTATCTGCAAGAAGTAGTGGGATAACTCACATTTACAGAAATATTAATATAAATTTAAAGGGGATATTCAAAGCTGCAATGAAGAAAACAATCCTAGCAAAAGAAGCAAGTTGCTTAAAAATGAAGGCTAAAATGGAACTGAACAATTTATACATTAGAACAATAACCCATCAACAATGCACAAACACATTTCCTCAAAATAAGTAGTTCCAAAGGAGAGGCATGAGACTGGAGCGGATTTCTCTCTAGATCTGATGAGAAAAGGTAAGTGATTCAACACAAGCTGAGAATAGTGAGTCATTTAGGAAGCTTGACTTGATACAAGCTCCGCCTGTCTCGCCCAGGCACCTGCTTCTCCATCACTTAACTCTACGCTCAAGAAGAGAGTTGAGCGATAAAAAGGGAATTGGAAGTGGAACTTAACGAAAACGTGTAAACGAAAGAAAACTGTGAAGATTAGTCACGTCTTAATGGTTACAGTTTATGCTCTCTTTTTAGGTTAGTGTTGTTAGTACATATTAGTTTTAATCAGGCTATTTACAAGATACTGTGAGCGTAGTTAACTCAGAATTAGTTGTTGAGGAGATATTAAATGTTAAAAATTACATCAACAAATATGGGTTAGTTTCGTGGCCTTCTTGATGGAATTCCTTCCTTGATTTGCTTCGTATGTTATCATTAAAGGCACAATAATTATATTTTAAATAAATTTTAAATATTTTACTAGTTATGAATAATTTTGTGTTGCCTTTTGTGTTGTGAATAATTTTGTTATACATCGAAAAAATGTTGACTACCATTCACTTTGAAACAAAATAGAAATCATGGCACATCTTTAGGGAGAAGTTTTCCTGTAGGAATTCACATTTTTGTTAAGTAACTCGGCTATTGTGTGCTTAAATTGGTTTGCTTTCTTCCTTGCAGACGCTATACTTCAAAAACTGAGGCTGTTTAATATGCATAGCTTCTTGGACTACAAATGTTACTGTCACCACCTCCGCCACCACCATGGTTATCAGTAGCTTTCTACACGACAGTAACACCTGTAACAACTTATATACTTCAAGATCCTTGCATCGACTAAGGAAGGTGGCGTCGACAACTCCGTGGTCTAGCGTTAACTTGATACTCTCTGGTTCCAGAGGTCCCGGATATAAATCCGGCGGAGAGCGATGACATTTTTTTTTTCGGGCTCAAAAGTTCTTAGCACGATTTCCTTAGGTAGGAAAGCAAGGACGGTGGTCCGATAGAATAGATTGGCGGCACAGAAGCGTGCCCGAAGCCTGACATAGAGGCCACTGAGATTTCCAATCAAAAACTCTAATATTTTAGAATAAATAATCCAAAATCTAGGTTTAATATCATTAATTATGTTAATAATTTCTTTTATTGTAATACTATTAACCAACTTTTTATCAAAAAAAATATATTGAAGACCGTGAGTTAAATTAAACGCTCTTTCACGGCCAATATAGAACAGGACGCTGAACGCTACAGTAACTAAAAGTGTCGATAAATAAAAACCCAAGTGGCACTGCATTGTCATAATTGACACTTATCCGGGAGTCGTTAAGTAACTGGGATCGACAAGTTGACCAAAAGCATTTTCGTGGTTTTCCGCTGGATAAATATTCTAGTAGTCTGAATAATTTTATACTCCAATTTTCCAAGTATCCCATTATCATTGCATTTAATTTACTTTTTCTTCACCACCATACCAGATATAGAGCTAATTACCCATCTTGGGTAAATTAACCAAAATTTGCTTGCTCCTCCATAGAGTGCTGGCCAAAGGCAGGAGATTATAAACATTTTTATGACACCATAGCAGTGTCCGTTTTTTAAATAATTGTATATCCATTTACTTCCATACTGTTTTAGCTTTTAAATTAAATCGTGTTTAAATATCCGATATATAGTGAAGTTTATTTATTTCCTTATACGAGGCGTGTCCGTAAAATAAGGTCCCCAATTTTATTCAATATAGAAAACATATTTATTGCCAATGAATGTTACATTGAGGGAAGGGTGGAACTTACAGCTATTTTTCATCACCATTGCGATCGATGCACTTTTGCATACGCGGTGGCAGTTTTTGTGTACTCTTCTCATAGCACTCTCCCGCCATGTTGCGCAGGTAGCGCTGAACCTCGTTTTTGAAATCATCGTCGGTCTGGAAATATGCTCTACCCAGGTGTGACTTAAATTCAGAAAACAAATGATAATCACTAGGTGCTAAGTCTGAACTTGAGGGGAGATGGGTGAGGGTGTCCCATCCGGTGAGCATTTTGGGGACCCTCTTCGCACACACCTTGCAATAATGAAAATGTTCGGTCAACATCTTGTCAATTGTGGTCTTACTGACTTCAGGGATAAGTTCGTACAGCTCGTGAACTGTCACACGGCGATTTTTAAGCATTTCTTGCTCCACTTTGCAATTGTTTCGGCTGAAACCGAAGGCCGACCAAAACGTTGTTCGTCATGGACGTCTGTACGTCCGTCTTTGAACTCTCTCACCCACATTCACACGTTTTTGACGTCCATACGCTGTGGCCCATAGACTTCGCATAACTGACGATGAGTTTCAGTGGGGTTAGTGCCCTTGGTGCTCAAAAAACGGATCACTGCACTCAACTCGCACTTGGCGGCGGAGGTGATAGGAAGCTTTATCACAAACGGCTGCCCAGCCAAGACTAATGGTTGCAAGGGGTTCATTGTGCTGGGGATTTGAAGGAGTGAAACCAAGCAACACGGCAGTGTTGCCGGATCTCGCGTAATAGCGTTCCTCACGGCTTCAGCGCCCTGGATACGTTATTTTACGGACACTCCTTGTATTTCTGTATTTCTGCATTAATTACCATCCGTAGAGCACATTTGAAAATGAGATAGCTTTTTTAACCGCTTAACATCTATTTCCTGCATTTATAAGTATTCTGTTTGTGAAGATAAATGTTTACAATTTTTAGGTGCTTTATATTTATATTTGCTGAAATCACTTCGTCTAACTTGTAATTTCATCTCTTGTTCGCGGAAAACATATTTTATACATTTATTTTAAAATATACATGTAGAAAGGCTGCCACAAAATAGATTACAGCCGCCAGTACTTCAATGCCAACCTAAAGGCAGAAGAAAAATTGGATGCCCATGCACCAGATGAACAAACTCGATCTCTTGATGTACAAACAGTTTAAACGGTCTAAATCTGCAAAGTAGTAGAAAAAGAAGAAACATTTATGCCATCTTATGCATTGCATAAACCCGAAGCGTTAGGTTAATTATTAGATATCTTCATGGAATATAATTTTAACGGCTGTAATCATTTGTCATATTACCTTGATTTTGCAGTGTCACAGTAAAAGCTTTTCGAAGCTTTAAGTTTTCTACCCCCGTGATATTTACAGAACTGAAGTATGTGCTTTTGCTTTCAAGTTATTACATAATCACTTTTGCTAGTAGTAAGTCTGTGTAGAATTCACCTCTTAAGTTTATTGAAAAGTGTGTTGTAATCGAAATTAGTTAATTTATGTATGTATTTGTGTTTATATGTATGTATATAACGTGTGTATGTATTTAACATTGTTTGTATATTTCCAATGTTTCTGTACGTTGATATTTCTGTGTTAAATTCTGTTTCCCTGTCGCAATACTGAAAAGTCATTATGTTAGCAATGCGTCGACTTCTCGGTTAACCAGACAGTTCCTCTAATATAACTTCGAAATGAAACTTCTATCTCAACAAATACTCCTTTAACCTCACACTTTAACACACTAATTGAGATAGTTAATTAATTAATGAACGTACAAGTAAATTTCTCTCAAAAGAAAGATTGAAATAGTAGCTGTGATGTGTGCATTTTTTCAGGTAGCACGAGCAACGTCAAAGCAAACGCTTGAAAAATGTCGACCAATATGGACGGCACTGTAATCGAATTTCTGACAGCACACTATCGATATCCACTGTGAAATGACACTGCGTTGACGTGTTAGGGAGGCTACTCTGATGTTGCACGTTAGGGAATAGGTACGGGCTTGAGCAATGAATCTAAAAGGGACTTGACTAATTGGTAATGCTGATGGTCCGCTCATGGCTAGTCGCCTAAACCAGAGGCTGAATTCTTGATATAATGCTCACAAAAACCACACTAATGAAAAAGCAAAATTTTGCAAACAAACGAAACATTGAATTACACTAAATCTGATGCGTTGAATAGGAAAATAAGCTCTAATTTTTTCTATCACCCCCGCTTTTGATTGTTGGCTGATCTCATATAAACATCATATACTCAGCTTTCATAGACTCCTATTCATTATACAGGAGCCCCAAGTATTAGTCTCTCTCTTAACCCTCTTAGCTGTTGTTTGTTTATCTTAGAAAGGAGAGGGGGGGGGGGGGTTCTGTTGCTTGGTAGTGAGCAGAAAGTCAATGTTCCGCTTCAAGTCAAGCAGTGAGGCAATATGGAGAAATAAAAACGAGGGTACAAAAGTTCTCCAAACATATTTTGTTACATAGTCAACGATCTCAACTCTCAAACATATGGTACGTGATTTATGTCTATCTAATCATTTAGCGGAACTTCTTGGATCTCGTCTACAACACTGGAAGGTGTTAGATAAAGATACTAAAGTGATATTGTTCAGAAACAAATATTGATTTCTTTCAGTATTTCACAACAACAGATAGCTGAAGAATATGCTTATTTATTGACTGGTCTAAAATAAGTTCAGAAGCTGTGTTATTACACAATGGCAATGATCGTTCCTCTGTACCTGTGACATATGCTGCGGAAAGGAACGAAACGTAGGAATCTCTATGCTAAGAGGGCTCTTCAATAAAGAATGATCATAATTTTTAAGGTCATAATTTTTCCGCACTAAAATTCAATCTTATTATATTCTGTTAGCTTAATATGAAAAACACACGCCGTAGCAGTTTCATTGTTGGTACTCCTTGTTCCCGCCTGTGAGAACCAGGTAAGTTCAGACATGTTCAGTATCGCCTACTACTGCAATGGACGTAACTGCAGTTAAAGTTGATGTTAGAGGAAGATCCGGAGTTTCTTTCAAACGTAATCACTGCTGATGAAATTTGCCTACATCATTTTGATCCTGAGAGCAAACAGCAAATGTCTGTGTGGAAATCTCCATATCCTACCCCCGAATTAGCAAAAGTTGTTACTTCTGCTGGGAAAGTAATGGTCATCTCATTCTTTGATTTTCATGGAATGGTTTATCAGCATGTTGTACCTGCACACACATAAGGAACTGGACAATACTACAGGGATGTCCTGAGAACATTGCAAGTCCATATCGGTAGCAAAAGATCACATTTCCATGAAGCAGGCTGGATGCTGCACCACGATAATGCGCGGCTGCATATTGTCAATGTTGTTCAATGTCTTGCAAACATCAACATGAAGTACATCCCTCACCCTCCCTATAGTCCGAATTTACCCCATGTGACTTTTTTCTACTCCCTAACTTGAAGAAACGCCTTCGTGGGGGGCATTATCCATCATCAGAAGCAATGGTGATGGCTACGGAGGCGATTTTGAAGGATCTCTCAAAATGGTTTCCAGCATGTCTTTAAAGACTGGCAGAAACGCTGGGACATGTGCATCGCATTCAGGGGAGACTATTTTGAGAAGGACAATAAAAATTATGAGGATGAGTAAAGGTACGGTGTCAAAAAAAATGATCATTCTTAATTGAACAGCCCTCGTACATTCTTCAAGCCATAAAATACAAAGGTCATTGCTGACATGTTTGAGGAACTGAAAATGATGGTATTGTAAATTGGATATACTAAATTTACATGTTTCCTGTGTCTATGGGGCAGTGGTAATGCAGAAAATACTACAAATTTAAGAAAGGGGAAGGAAGAGAAGAATTCGCACCAGGGCAACGTAATGTAAAATCTAAACCATTGCCTGATCCACAGAATGCGTTTCCTCTACCTTTACGCTTTAAATATGGGCTGATGAAAGAAGTTGTGAAGGCCATGAGAAAACAAATAGCGAGGATTTTAAATATCTCATAGCTCTTTTCTCTGGTTTGAGTGATGCCAAATTAAATTAAGGATTATTCATTAGACCTCAAATCAGAAAAGTGACCAGTGACAACAGTTTTGATATAAAATTGAATGTCAAGGAACTAACAGCACGGAGAACATTTAAAGGTGTTGTTCATAGTTTCCTTGGTAATAAGAAATAAGCAAACTATAAGCAACAGGTACAGAACCTTCTTCAAACATAACATAATTTGGGGAGTAGGATGTCTTTTAAAATTCATTTCCTGCATTCCCATTTGGACTTTTTATGGATAATTTAGGATGATTAAGTGAGGAACAAGGTGAACGTTTTCACCAAGATATTTTGCACCTGGCGCAATGTTATAAAGGGAGATGGGATGCATTGATTACAATTTATCAGTATATGAGCAGCGAAAGATACAAGGGTGTGTAACCGTTGTTTTTGGTTTTAGCCCCGAGAAGTGAAAATTGTTATGTGTTTAAATCGGGTCAGTTCAAAATGACTGTTTTGTGTGAAAAAGAAAGTGTATTTGTATGGTTGGCCATGAACGGGTAAATTATGTAAATGAGATGATGTAACTTTAAAGAAATTAGGTGCAACGATTGGAGTTGACCAATCAGAACGAGAGTTCTTTAGTAGTTATGGCGACGTAGGACAGAATATCAATAATCATGCGAAGAACGATTTAAATCGGCCACACTTGATCCTGGAAGGTCGGAAGAAAAGGACGTAGAATGTAATATTTTGTGTGTGTTGGAAAGTCGGAAATAGGAAGTATTTCTTAATGAAGCACGTGAATACAATTTGTTCATCATCGATAAGAGGAGTATTGTAATTAAAATCTAATTAAAATATTGAATATTTTTAAAATGGAAATAATTCAATTATTTCGCAATTGTGTGAATACTTAATTTCCTCACTCTATAACACACACTGAATCCAGAGTTCCCAGGTTCTACTGACTTGAACTACGCCAGAGAACATCCAGTACTTGCAGAATTATCATCTTTCCTTTTCTCCACATACCAATATGTAACATATTGTTACATAAGACACCGCTTCGTGGGACTTTATAATTCATCATCGCATGGCTTCATCGTCAGATTTCCTCATCTGTTCATTGCATATTAATATTACGTTACATATGGCTTACCAACGTGGTGCTTCGAGGACATCATCTCTACCTCCAAACATATTAAGCAACCGTTACGTATGTCCTCACAACATGGGGATCGTAGCTGAATAAAAATACGTTACAGGTGCTACAGAAAAGAACTGATTGCAGTTTTAAATTCAGCGCAACCACTGCATTAAGATTCTCGTTCCTTCATCTTTGCACATTTTTTATGTTTATATTTATGAATTATAAAATAATAGACCACGTAAGAAGCGAAAATATAAGAGAAGAGCCTGGGAATTTTAATTTAACAGTAAAATAACAAATAACAAAAATGAATGGAAAAATCATATTTTAAGAATGGACGCGGAACGACTTCCAAGAAGAGTTTTAGATTATATGCGAAAGGGAAAGAGAGATGTGGGAAGTCCAGCTCTGCGCTGGAAGGATCAGTAGGCTCTTGAAGAGAACGGAACGGGTCACAGGACCCAATCCTTGCATTTTTTATTCTTCAGCGTAATCATAAAACCATTACGTTGCAATGTGTGCATTGTTTTTAATAACGCTATTCGCTTTCATTAGTTAGAGGAAAAAAATTATTGATCAGCTCTCATAGTGACTAGTTAGTGGAGGGTAGTCGAGTTGAAGTTGCGCTTATACCTAAACGACCAGCAAAACTGATGTCATCAGGGCTTTTGGTATAAGACAAAAGCGAGTTGGCACAGAGTGATGCGGGTAGCCGCTTCTGTGCTGAGAAGGGACTACAATTGCACAGTTTGCTTTGTTCTCGAGAAAATTATTCTTATCATTTCAAAGTATTACTTCCTTTATTTTTATGACTTTTTTCGTCGAAGAAATAAGAACAGAGGAATTAAAGATATCACATATTAAATGCACGAGATAAAAGCATTCCAGAAACATATTATGAAATTCTGAAATACGATGTGTTTCAATACCAATTTCAGAACCACAAATCCTCTGAAACCTCAAATCCGCTTGATACTTATATAAATAAAATTTGCACAAATAGTTCAATTACACATTTCCCTTTAGGTAGAAGTTGATAGAGAAATCCTCACTGACCTCAGTTTCCAAGCTTCCTCCATGACAGTAACAAATAACTAAACAACGCATCAACAACTCTTTGAAGACAAGAAAGAAAATGAAAAAATCTTAACAACAAAATGAAGCGACTTAAATGACTATTTAGTAACTTAAATAAGTAAAAAAAATTATAAATTTATAAAAAAATGTGTAAAAATATATTTATTGTGATTGGCCGTAGTAATAATAGTATGACGTAATGTGGCGACGTAGCATTAAACCGGCCAATCAAAAGAATTTATATAGGAGTAACGATAGTTACGGAAAATCAATAATCTTGGTAGATCTGTTCTGTAATCTGAGGATTGATGAATAGTCGTGCAGAATCAAGAAGTTTTATGTAATAATTGGAACTGTTTCTATTAAAAAAGTAAGAATTTTTCGATGTGCTGGAGGTAATCTGCAATTGACTAGGAAACTAAGTTCAAGTAAAATGTAATCTAGATAATACAATTAAATTATTTGTTACAAAATTTGACTTCTCCGAAACTTTATTCTGAACCACACCTGAAAACCAGAGGTCTCATGACTCTTATTTAAAATAAGATGATAAAATTGGTGACCAGAGGAAACTGACACACACACAAATACACACATACACAGACAAACACACAGGCTGGCAGGCTGGCAGGCTGTTTGGAACAGCCCGAAGAGTGGTCAAATCGTGTACCTGCTCTGGAAAGAGCTTAACCGCGTAGTGAATGGATGTGGATGTTGCAGGATGACGGGTGAAATTTAAAGTGGGTGTTGAGAAGGGAGGTAGCTTGTTGCTCCTCGAAGAATGATGAACCGGGTGCTAAAGTCAGCGTGCACCCCTGGTGAATAAATTAATGAACTTGGAAGAGGATGGGTAGAATTTTTGAATTTCCAGACTAAATATTGGGTGGCTGTAATTTAGTTTAGGCAGGAATGGGGATCATATGGTTACCGGTAATTACCACAAGACATGCGGGGTGACCGGTGTCGCTTTATGCGACGCTCACGAGGCACATAGTCCCCAAGGGATCTGACTAGGACGCTCTGATGATGAGGCAAACTCTTGAAAAATTTGGTATCCCGGCGCCTAATTTCATCCTCCACATAGCGGAGGGATGAAGCCTCGTGAAGTAATCTCACGGGGAACCTTGTGCATACAGAATAAATAATCCGAAGACATTTATTCTGTGCACGTTGGAGCAGTACCAGGTTTGAGCCTGCAGCCATACCCCAGACTTCGCACACGTAGGGCATGACAGGGAGGACCAGCGCCATAAAGAGGCACAATCTTAGGGAAACAGATCTAAAACCTAAACAGATCTATCGCAGACCTAAGCACAGGGTAAAGCGATGGCGCAGCACCGCACGACCGATGCGCTCGCTCCCGGATGTGCTCCCAAAATGTTTGGCCCTTGTCCAGCTTGACTCCCAAGTATTTGATGGAATTCTCCCACCTAATCTTTCGCCCAATGTAGGTGAATGTGGGGAAGTTGGCGGGAAAGCAGCGCTTGGCGAACAGAATCGCTTGGCTTTTCTCCGTGTTAATGGACAATCGCCAAAGCGTGCACCAATCCTGGAGGAAGTTGAGATAACGTTGAATGGGGTTGAAGGTTCTGCGTGGGTGTCATTTTGTGGAATATAACAGCACGTCGTCAGCATATTGCGCTATGTTGACGTGCTGTTCAGTGGGAAGATCAGCCACTTAGACGCCTTAGAGCGTCGGGGATAACACAGAACCTAGAGGTAACTGATAGCTGCAAAAACTTTTACGAGAAGAGAAGGAATTTTGCTTCCAACATAGAAATCCTGCACCAAATAGTAATGAATGGAAATAGTCATTTCTTCCACATTAGCTGCGTGTCGGCTAAGGTTTGAATGAGTAGAGCCAGACTGAAAAATTTAATGCCAGAGCCGGGATTTGAACCACGGATTTCCCGCTCTCCGTGCTATTTTAAAAGTACAAGAAACAGTATCAAATTGTAACAGAAAATATGTAACTGGAATATCCATTGATATTTGGGGAGCTTTCGATAATTTATGGTGGCCTTATTTCTTCGGTATATTACGCGATAGAAAATATCCCAGTACCATCTATAATCTGTTAAAGGATTATTGTTCGAATAGGGAAGCTTTTATTAAAGGAAATAATGAAGAGATTAGAAATAAAATTACAAAGGGCTGTCCCCAGGGTTCTATTTCGGGGCCGCCCTTCTGGGATATTCTATCAGAAACGTTGTTGGAGAAATTTGAAAATGATAATAATATATCAAATATAATTGCATATGCCGATGATATAATATTAATGCTGGAAGGCCAAAGTAGAGATGAATTGGAAAGAAAGGCAAAAGAAATTACCATAATTTTGTCAGATTGATGCCAACATAGTAAATTGAAAATTGCTCCGGATAAATCCAATTATTTAATTTTCAACGGAAGTTTAAAAAGAAATCCTGTTTTAAAAATAAATAATCGAAGTATACAACGGAAACAACAAATAAAATATCTGAGCTTAATGTTGGATGAGAAATTTAATTTTAGAGAACATGTAGATTATATAAGAGAAAAATCGGAAAAGATAATGTTATAATTGGCAAGATTAACTAATATAAACCTTTTAATCCCATTAAAAGCAATCCAAATTTATCATAACACCATCTTTGCCTCTATCGTTACCTATGCAGCAGCTGCTTGGGCGGAAAGGATGGATGACGTGGCAATCAGGAGGTTATTGAGAACACAGCGTAAAATTATTTTACGGCTCACTGGTGCAGTCAGTACATCTACTATGGCTCTCCTGGTAACAACAACAATATGTCCCATTGATTTGTTAATTAGGCTAAGGGGGGCAAAGTATTGGATAAGAAATGGAAATTTGGATAAAGTACATAAAATTTGTGGAATAAGAACCGATTAAGCATGGGAGGTGAGTAATTCTGTTATAAAAAGTGGCAAAGGGTGTGGAATAAAATTCCAGAAGGAAGAAGAACTTTTAATTTGTTTCCAAGTATAAAAGAAAGATTAAGATTAAATTTCATCCAACCAACTAAAGGTTTCATTCATTATATAACTGGTCATGGACCATATAACACATATTGGAAAAAATTAATAAAACTGAAAATGATTTATGTAATTTATGTAATAAAAGAGGTGATCCCGAGCATGTTATTTTTGAATGTGAAAAATATGGAATTTCGCAGTTAGAGGAAATATATGTTTTAGGAGGATTTTATATTCATGACATATTAAGGGATTCTGAATTAGTAAAAAAGTTACAATTTCTAAGCAATTATGTAAGTAAAAAAGCTTGGGAGTCAGAAATTATAGAAGTAAGAAGACCTGAAAGATTATCAATTGAAAGACAAGAATTAAGAATATCAGATAGAATAAAAGAAAGACTTATAAGAGAGAATTTTAATGCAAATGAATCCTCAAACATAATAATAGAAGAGGAAATCGAACAAATTGGACAATATATAGAAGAGGAAGAGAATTTATTAGATGAGGAACGAGAGTAGTTGAAAAGAAAATATTATGCGGTTTCGACCGGCAGATAAGATTGGGCAGAAAGAAGAAGACCAAAGAAATAATTAGTGAAATTTTCTATTATTTATATGGACTTCGTGTATATTTGTAAAAATAAATATGAATTATTGAGTTTAGTTTCTGAATTTGGTAAAAAGTATCTTAATAGTTAATATTAAAAGAATGTGTTGTTTAAATTATATTTAATCATCATCTAAATTAGAGATGTAATATATAAGTTCCTTTTTGAATTATATGTTAAATTAAGAAGATTAAAATAAGAAAAGAAAAGAAAAAATAAATTTTATTATTCTTGTGCTTAATTTAAAAATAGGCGCTGGTTACCAGTACTTCTAAATATATGTTATAAATTTAGCTGAGATTTTTCTCAGTTTAAATTAAAATTGCTGGCTTCCAGCAATGATCAGTAGTTTTTTTTAGTTTTGTATAGTTTTCATTTAATTTATCTGTTTTGTTTGGTTAAGTATTTAAAAGAATATTAGTATTGTGTTCAGTAGAGATTTGCTGGTTACCAGTAAATTTTGTTGTATTATAGGTAGTAGTAGTTTTTATTTTTGTTTTGTGTTTTATCAATGTTGTTTTTGTAGTTTTTGTAGTCGTAGAAATCTGAAACAATGATGTACTATTAATAATGTAATTTTATTAAGAAACAATAAAAGTAAAATTTGAATGTGTGCCCCGGTATAGTTTGAAGGAGCCGGGGTACGATATTCAGATTTTATTTTAGTTTATTTTATTTATTTCTCCGTGCGGTTGCTCTAACCAACTTAGCTACTATGACCAACATGCCGACATGACATTAAATTCTCCAACTCACTCATATGTTTCCCGGTAGACCACGAGGGGTTCTCATGTGCTATGAGAAACGCACCTTTTGTGTCCACTTACTATGCTGCTGTAAGTACTTAAGTGCCAGGATTCATGGTTAAACCACTATGTTTTTTAGGTACATTGATGGAAATAATCATCTCTTCACACCTAAGCCTACACACGGAGATGCATATGTTATATAGTTTGCTATAAATATATCTTGCGTAATGTGCTTTTGCCTAAACTCTTATGATTCGCCGTTATACAAAAGCATAACAAAATTGCTTCCCAGAAAATTTCAATTATATCCCATTTTTTATGAAAATGCTTTAAACATGTGATAGTTTAATCAAACCCGCTAATAGGCATTTTTGGGAAGATAAAACAAATCCAAACATTTTATATATGTTCGCGCGGTGAAGTTTCCTCAAAATCTTGGTCTTTATCTTTGGATGTCACAACCAAGGCTTCGTATATGTTGTTTTTGAGTTACTGTATTGACAGTTGCACAGGTAACTCGATCACCCACAGATACCATAGCTACCAATTGGTACTCACTAGACTTCTTTTTCCCAAGATGCTTTCCACATAAACGTCAGAACATTTAATTTTTTACCTATTGTACTATATGCTAAAATAGTTGCAAGAAGAATAAGCACAATAGTGAAAGCACGGCTTCATGAGGTCCAAAACGGCTTTAGAAAAGGAAGATCATGCAAGGATCATATATTTAAAATTCAACACCTAATTGAAAAACACAAAGAATTTAATGTTGACACATTTTTGTATTTTGTTGACCATGTTAAAGCCTTCGACTCAGTTTTAAGGGATAAACTTTGGATAGCGATGGAAAATTGTGGAATACCAGCACATTTAATAGAGACTATACAGGGTATGTATAAAACACTACAATAGCAATAATAAAGAATAGAAGGAAAACAGAAACAGTGGACATAAATAAAGGAGAACGACAAGGATGGCCTCTATCGCCTACACTCTTTAATATCTATATTGATAATATGGTACAAGAATGGCAGCATAGCAAGTATAAAACAAAATGTATTGAATGGAAACATAATTTTAAACACAGTATTATTTGTTGATGATCAAGTGATAATATCCCACTCAGAAGATGGCATGCAAAGAGCAGTATATAGTTTAAACAACATAGCGGAAACGTATAACCTTTCAATCTCAGAACCAAAACTAAAATAATTGCTTTTAGAGGAAATAACAACATAAGAACAAAAATAGTTATAAACAATAAAATAATAGAACAGTTTTAACTAGCTTTAACTATCTAGTTTACACAGTAGCAGTAGCAAATAACAACAAGGATATGGAGGTGAAATTAAACAGATTCAATCAAATGTGTGGCACTATAATAAGAACGCTGAATAGGAAAACACGAAAGGAAACACAGATGAAATTTTATAAGATAATGGCAGTCCCAACGTTAACATACGGTTTCGAAATATGGACACTGGCAAACAACCAACGAAAACAGCTAGAATCGGCAGATATGAGATTTTTGAGAAGCGTGGAAGGTTATAAAAGAATAGACCACGTAAGAAACGAAATAAAATAAGAGAAGAGCTTGGGACTTTTAATTTAAACAGTAAAATAATAAATAACAAAAATGAATGGAAATATCATATTTTAAGAATGGACACGGAACGACTTCCAAGAAGAAATTTAGATTATATGCCGAATGGAAAGAGAGATGTGGGACGCCTGGCTCTACGCTGGAAGCATCAGTAGGCTCTTGAAGACAACGGAACGGGTCACAGGGCCCAATCCTTGAAAATGATAATGATGATGATGACGACGATCATGACGATGATGATGATGATGATGATGATGATGACCTACTGTAGGACAGGACTGGACTGGACTACGCTACGGAGGGTTTTCAGCACAGTCTATCGTACCAATGTGTGCAAGTGGGGCATCACCGGGAGGAAAGATGAATCGAGAGGAGGCAAAGGGCTGCCGTTCCAAGGAACCATGACATTGCAGATGGCAAGGTCCCTGTACTTTACCTATTGAAAACTCCGGTTAAAGGAAGTTAAAAGTTAATTATTGCTTTGTAAACAGTTTTAATTCTTATTACATATATCTATTAAAATGTTAAATTTAGCTTGGCAGTTTTAAATGGCTTATTGTTTTTATAATAAAGGTAAAAGTGGAGTTAAAAATTATTCAATTTAATATAATCGGACAGGTAAATCGGCCACGAAAATCGAACCTGGACCTCCCGATGGCGGACCACATAGGAAGGGCCCTGAGCCATTCATCTCTGTAGCTACTACACATAGAAAGCAAAGATTTTAAGAAGTAATAATACGCAGGTTATATATACAGCAACGATGAGGTACAAAAGTCTGCAATTTGATATTGGAAACCCTCAATGAAAGTGTTACACTCATCGCAGCCTGTATAACTGACAAATTCAGGCATTCTAGAAGTAGTAGAATATCCCATATATTAGTTTATATGCTATTTGAATCTTTTTGCTTTTAAATACACCACTGTAAAATTTCTAAACTCCATTTATTTGGATGGCATAGGGGACAGCTAACGCCTCATTGTCATTGAAGTTTGATTTAATTAAACCGCTCGCCATAAACTTCAATTAGAGAATTCCAAATGTATAGCAGACAAAATAATTGCTTTGTTCCACCTGCAGCATTAATCAACACCGAGGGCAATTTTATTTTTACACACGCAGCTTTAGCAATTACTCCCAACCTTTTAATCTGAGCAAGAAAGAACTCCAGTTGTTACAGAGATAAAAGTTGTTTTCAACAAGCTTGTCATCCAATCTACCGCCTAATCTTATTGCCTACTAAAAATATCAAAACGTGCTTTTATATTTTGAAAAATTCTTAACTTTTTGGTATTGTTGGGATTATAACTCCTTCAAATGAACGCTACATAAAGAAATATTAATTCACAGTTCTCTGAACTTCTTACGATTTAATAACATAACTTCTGCAACAAACCTTAAAGATCTACAGAAAGTTTCCTATATAAATGCTTCTTCGACCAATAAGATGTGTACGAATACCTATGCATGATTAATTTCTATCGATGTATTTTATGAAACCAAAATGCAATTAATTGTTTTGTGAAGAAAACTCACTACTTCCAACATGGTACAATTTATCAAATTATCCATAAAAATTGTTCCGAGAAAACCCTTCAGCGAAAGATTGAAAACCTTAGTTGACACCTCTGAACTTGTCAAAAATTAGTAAAATACTAACTTATGTATAAGTGCATGTATAATAATATCTACACTAAGGCTGTTACACTCTAAGACGTGCGATCAAAGGTTATAATGGATTGCGATTTTGATTCATTTTTGATTTCGATAACCAAGATTGAGAAGTAAAATTTCCCACACCTAAATTTACCAGTTTTCATCCTAATAATATAAATGAATCGATGTTTGTACATGTTGAATATGATGTTGCAAGTAAGTGGTTACTAAGTGAATTTTGCAGACTAAAAAAACTGCGGCAGATTCTAGACAACTTTCCTTCACTTTGACGAATGTTGAAACACTGGTATACAATAAATCTGCTGAAGAAATAGAAGATGCTGGAGATGAGATCTGAGCAACGCTTTCATCGAACATTCTTGAGAAAACGTCTGGAACGCTGCTATCAGGTAAATTAAATATCCAAGTCTGTAGTATGGTGGAAACGTGTCATCCTCACATTAAAGACGTCCCGAGTTTGAATCTTGTTTAATGTGAGTAATCTGTACCCATTTCATTCATCGTCTGATCGTTGGAAGACGTTGATAAACATAATATAAACAATTACTTGGCACAGAAGAGGAATACTGATGGAGAACTTTATGAACCTATTTCACAAATATAAATAATACATGACAGTTGGAAATTAATTATTCTTTCACACTGGTCGTGTGTAGGCTTAAGTATGGAAAGGTAGAGTCAGACTGAAAAATTCAATGCCATAGCCGGGAGCTGAACCGCGGATCTTCTGGTTGCCGTCAAGCCGCTCTAACCCTTGAGCTACCATGGCCAGCGTGCCGACATGAACTTAAATTCTCCAACTGACTGTGTTTTTTCCCGGTAAATCACTTAGGAGTTCCCATAAACACATGAGACAACTACCTTAATGGCGACTTACAACATGCAAGTTACTGGACCTAATAGTGGTTTACTATAAAGCTCTGGCCTTAAAGTACTTACATGTTGTAAGTCGCCATTTAGGCTTTTATCTCATGTGTTTATGAGAACTCCTAAGTGGTTTACCGGGAAAAACACGAGTCAGTTGGAGAATTTAATGTCATGTCGGCACGTTGGCCATAATAGCTCAAGTGTTAGAGTGGCTTGACGGCAACCAGAAGATCAGTGGTTCAAATCCCGGCTATAGCATTAAATTTTTCAGTCTCACTACCTTTCAATACCTGACAGGTTTACTTCCAAACGCTTAGAGTAAGATTAGGCGTTATGGGGGAGTAAACAGCACGTCGTTAAATCTAAGACAAACAGATATATTTGTAAGATGCATTTTGATGTGATTTTTCCTTACAAGTCCGATGGCTCTACTTCCAAACAGAAAAAACAACTTGAGACAGCTTGTCGAGATCGCTACCGCTGAAATGTAGACTTTGCTAAGGTGAAATGGCCGAAGTTACAAAGACCGTGCGCAGAAAGCATATTCCCACATATAAAACATAGTCCATAACAGCATGTATAATTTTCAATTATATATGTTCACTTTTCCATTCAAGCAATACAGATTTATCCACAGAACACAAGCTGTTTGTGTGTGAAGCCATCCGCCTCAAGCTATGCTTGGAAATCCAAAGAGAAGTTACAACGTTTCTGTTTATCGATTCCTTTCAGTATGTTTCATACTGTTTTGCAGTATATGAAGTTGTTGTTGGCACGTTCTCTTTTGGAAGCTTCGTTCCTAGATTGCACGAATTTTATCCACCACTTCTCTCTTTAAAGATGACCAATTCTAAATTTTCCTTGTTGCATGTGCGGCCCGAATTTTCTTATCTCTTTGCTCTTCTAGTGGTATGAAAGCATGGTTAGAAATAGTCTCTAAAGGAATGTGACCGATGAAGCTTTTGGATACCTATTCTAGAACATATGCTACAATTCTTATTAACGGCTTGTATAAGGAGGGTCCACAAGAAAATGTTATAACCAAGCCGAAGTTATGTTTACATTTACATTTTAATACACTCATTGCAGTAATCATAGAAATATTCTATTTATGTAGTAATAATTATGAGTTACCATGCACTGGGATTCTACGAATTGCAAGTCCCTTTCCGACCTTCCCTTGTGGAATCAGAGAGTAATGTCTGGTGGAAGCTTCAATCTGTGAGAATATTTTACCTACTAAACAATGAAGTAATGTGATTTGCATTATAAATTCCACTAAAATGCAAAAAAATTCGTGCACTAAATATTATGCTGACATACACTATATTTGGGATTCACTGGCTTTCTTGAAATAATCGCCGAACACGTGATATCTTGGGACAACTCATGAAATTTATCCTTTTTGCAAAGCAACTAAAATAATTTTGTTCACGCCAATCATCTTCTCAAAAGATGTAGTGATGTTCGCTCACACGGTACTTCCATCATACTTACAGAAATGGGAAGGAATGGAAATAGTTACAGGTGGCATAACCAGTACTGTTCATCAATTTTTTAGTTGTTCTCGTAAACAATTTATCTTAAACAATTGGAACAATAACACTACTCAGAGTTTCACCACTAGCACTCCACTCACACCGCTATACACCTTAAAATTGATGGTATAATGCCTGCTGTATATAAACTATGTGCACCAAAAATCTGCTGTGGAGTAGAACAGCAACGCCATAATCTGAAGCCTGGAAAGTGCCTTATGCAAGAAGCTGCTGGACATCTCTCGAAAGATCTCAAGAAACATATCTAGAGTCCACCAAAGAAGTGCTAGCAGGGTGTTCTCTAAGAAAGGCTGCAAGTAACCATGGAGTCAATTTCATGTCGTTGCAGAGATTTTGCATAAAGCTAAAACAAATATTCTTTACTTAATGTGCTTAAAATCGTAAAAATATGAAGATAATAGTCATAATAAAAATAATTTCACTAACCTTTTTCCCTTATGCTTATAATATGCCCTTATGCTTATAACCTTATTTTATGCTTTCAGAACAAAACCAGCCAACTGTGCCTAGTGCGGGGTACAAAAAATCTGCTGGATCTTCTGACAATCAAGAATTAGAACTTCAAATATATATCGAACGTTCTTCAGAGATGTTTTTTTGGTGTTTTTCCAAAGAATTGAGAAATATTGCGTACCAATACGCCATTACGCATATTTTGACAAAGATTATATTTGAAAAAATTATGACTTGTAAGTTGCTGTAAAATGTAAATTGTAAAATGTAAGATGTGCAATGTGACTCACCCCATTAAAATAATTAAATATAGTTTCAAAACATGCCGGTGTTTTAATTTTCTATTTGCTTTATTTGTAACAAATTACCCCAGTGGATGTAACAACTTGCCCCATATATGGGGTAGGTTGATACAATTTCCTTAATTAGAAATATGATAAATAATTACCTAAATTATAGAATTTTTTTAAATATAATATCGTTTTCAACGAATGTCATAAAGCAAATTAAATTACGGCTAAATATTTGAAATAGTTTTGGAGAAAAATGATAAAATAAAAAACAGTAACAACTAGCCCCGGGCCCCCTTAGTAAACGATAATAAACCATTAAACTACAAGAAGTGCTGAGATGACGGAAGCACTCAAAATTCTTAAAATAGGCTCTCACAGAATTAAATAAAGGATGGAACAAGTAATTACTATACCAAATTATGATATATTGGAGTTAAAAGGATTATTCCGTGAACACTTACTAAGCACCAGATCTGCGCTCTGTTTATTGCAAAATACAGTTTAGAAGGGGATACAAATGAAAGTGAACAGCTATGTCGCATGTAAGGAAAGCATTATAATATTGAGCACTAGATTTTGGCAGCTATCATGCTCATGTCCGTTTATTATATCTTGCATCAGCATTATATATCCCTTTTATTTTGTGAAGTTGCAGTTGAAGAGGGTTCTCAAGATGGAGGAGAACGTGTTCAAAGTAAACCATTTCTATTGCTCTTTGTTTGTAAGATGCCTTTCCAGCATGAATCATTTCTCGTGATCGAGTTCAATTACCAGTTAGCTCATCTGATCCCACACTACTGATGTATATCTATGGGGAATGTTAAAGGAGACAGTGTTCAACGGTTCAGCAGCACCTAGAACTGTGGAGATCTTTTTTTTTTCCAGGAGTCTATAGCAACCTTCTTTTTATAGGTTATGTTTCAAAATTTGCATGAAATTTATGAAAACTACTTATGGATCCATGGCGCATATTTTGAACATTAATATTACCATCCCATTTATTAATAAGTAACAGTGCCAATCCGTATAGTGCTGCTGCAGTGTTACGTATTTTGTCGCATACTGTAGATTAATGGCATTTGTTAAGAAAATGGAATAATAAAATCATTATTAATTCACTCGATATGTCACCAAATATATTATGTTCTCATAAAAGTATGGAGGTCATTAGATTCTCTATTGTGCTCCTTTGTCCAGCATTTGGAGCTGGATTTAAAGGTAAATGGTAATTTATTTCTTTAATTTACCAAAAATTACATATTGAAAGTTTTTTGTTAATTGGAGTACCAGTTAATTTTGTACTAATGGCTTAGTACTTTACGTAATATCAATTTTAAGAGCTTAACATTAGAAAAGTGTTACTTTAAGTGCGAAATGAAGTATTCCTTCTTATGTTTTGTTGTACTTAAATTTTACGTATTCTTCTACTACTAAATGTAATAACTGTATTAAGTCTATTAACATTTATGCACTTAAAACATGTATACAGACATCGTAGTCACTGTCGCTCTTAGGAACTTAAATGTAATTAAAAATTTCATTAACCATAAGTAGCAAAATGTTTTTTTTTTTTTCATTGAAACAATTTCCCTCTCAGAGATTGTAAAAGGAGCACTTACCGTTTTATCGTGTAGCATGCCGACGCGACAGTTGAGGTGCATGGAACTGCCCAGGGGCACGGCGATAGCCAGTTGTCCACCCTCGCTCGAGTTACGACCCTCCTCTTCGAAGAAAGGGCCCCAGTGATGCTCGTGATGATGTCGAACGTAGCTGTGCTGATGACGCACTGGGATGGGCTGGTGATAATGCGGGTGATGATTGTGTGCAGGGGTAATCCATGTAACGTTGCCATCGAGACCATTTTGCATACCCGCATCTGCAAACCACAGAAAGAAAATTGCATTAACGTAATAAATTAAGAATAGAAAACGCAGTGAAATACATACGGGTATTGCTATCAAGTTATTTAAAATTCTATGCTGGAAAACATCGAAAACATAAATTCGGCACAAAGTACATTTTTGTCTCATTACATACGTACAAAATAGCTGCGTCATCTCTATCTTTCTTTCGCATTAAAGAGATGAAGATTTGGTTAACAATTTATGGATAGTTTTTATCTTAATTTCAGATACGGCATTTAATGAATGCAGTAAATGTGCTACATTCGTTAGGAGAGTAACGAACTGATTCACATTCATCTGTTACTAAAATATATGGGTGATACTTTTAATTAACGTCCTCCAAACTACTCCAAATCGGACGATGAATGGAATCGTTGAAGTGGTGCTCAGATGAGCTCAGGCATACTCGACATTTATCTTTGAGGGTAAGGCAAAACCCCGGAAAATTACTTATCCAGATAACTCACTCTGATCAGATTCGAACTCGGGATCTCTTGAATAAAGCGGACTTATGGGTGAAGCTTATTAGCTATTTATATACTGAGGTATTCTCACTCCACAGGCTACCATAATGACGTCACATCAACCAGTGAGTTACGAAAAAATGCATGCACCATTTTTTAATGTATTCGGTGTTTACTCATTGAATTTCATTGAAGTGAGTGAGTGAGTGTGTAGGGTTTTAGGGCCCGTCGACAACAAGGTCATTTGGGCCGAATTTCATTGAATTTTGCCTTTAAATATTTAAACGTTCAGTCTACGATTAGTTACAATAGGAAGATTCACCGATTTAAAAGACATTTAATTCTAATGTTAACCGAAAGACAGTTTAATTATGCGGCTCTGAGACTATCCGTAAAACTTCTGCTGACCGTGGTTGTTGCTCGGAAAGGATACATCTCCTTGAAACAGTAATGCTCGAGGCTATTCGTAAATAATGTAGGCATATTTTTTATATGTTTCATGTTGCAGCCTTTGCATAATTATCGAATATTGTGACGTCAATGGTAACCAAAGCATATTGGATAATTAGATAACCTTGGAAACAAGCTTTTCGGTTTAGAAGCACTCCTCACAGAAGAAGAATGCAAAATCTTTTAGGAATACAAGTCATGTATCTTTAAAATTAGGTGCGTGGTTTTTCCAATGTTTCTAAGAGTACAGTAGTGAGTGTTGATATGCATTTGTTGCTGCCGTTTGCAGAAAGCAAATCCGTGATAATATATCCAAAATTTAGTTTAATACAGTTTAATACGTGTGAATGAAGGCATAAGAATTCTTAAGCAGTTAACTTCAGAAAGTCGACTCTGCAAACCTACAACAAAGAACCTATAGAGCTATTGGCTTGAGTGGAGATAAAAGGCTAACGGAAACTCTTAAGCAAGAAAGCCCGAATTGAGTGCAGTCCTAAGACGCCAAAATATACGATGGTTAGGGATGGTGTGTTATTTGTGACCTGTATGTCTGAAGGCCAATGACAGTTTATCTCCATTTCCTTACACCCTGTCTTTAATATTTGCACATTCCAACGTCCCCTAAGCTCAGATATAGTATTTGTGTCGTATCTTCTATTAAGTAGACTCATTAATGTTTATCACACGTTAATGTGATAAAATAAATAACTACTGAATCATAACAGCATAAATGACATTTTAAGGAAATATACTAATTGTTAAAATGTAAAGAGTCACAGTTAAATACAGGTACATTCATATACGTTTAAGTGTGAAGCAATATTGTCATAAACGCAGCAGTATTGTAGAGACAGAAAGATGAATATCACATCAGATACCTCCAGGATTCTTCACCCATCAACCAAGCATATCAGCTAATCTTTCGTCAACAATAGAAGGATTTTGGCTTCTTGTGAGAAACAGCAATTAAACATAAAACAATTTTGTTATATCAGTCGTAGAGTACGTACAAATTACCTTGCATAAAGGACAACTATAACAGATTTTATTTTTACAACCGGAATATACCATCACGAAGACAAACGTGCACAGGTAAGCCAAAGAAAGCGTACGCACATTCAAAAGCTAACTCAGTTTAGACGAATCTAAGCTCAGTTCGATTGCTATAAACTGTAAACATTTGTGTGATCTTTCATAGTAGGAGAAATATGTAATGATTGCTTAGGAAAATGCCAAATACCAAAATACCTTCACGCGGCCTAATGCGCATCTAATAGTTACAGAAATGCAGTGGTGCCAAGAAGCAAAATTCGGCAACGTACATTGTAAAAATAAATAGTAAGGCTAAAAAACATGTAACAAATCTCATAGCCGGAATTGTCCAAATTAACCCTGAGGTACATACGGAACATGATAATTCATGTAATTATTAGAGAGGAACCACGGAAGTTCATCTCCAATTGTTCTTTCCATTCAACTTTATCACCTAATCAACGCGTCCTTAAACGTACACAAATTTATAGGTGCGCACTTTATAAAATGAAACGAAATAAATCAGAAACGGTGATAGTAATGACGATAATAATGGTTACATTGGATACATATTGGTTATTTGAGGCGTGTCCGTAAAATACGGTCTGCAATTTTATTTAATATAGAAAATATGTTTATTGTCAATGAATGCTACATTGATGGAAAGGTGGAACTTACAGCTATTTTTCAATGTAATCAGCATTGCGATCGATGCACCTTTGCATGCCCTCTGGCAGTTTTTGTATACCCTTGACATAGCACTCTCCTGCCAAGTTGAGCAGGTAGCGCTCAACCTCGTTTTTCAAATCTTCGTCGTTCCGGAAATGTATTCCACTCAGGTGTGACTTCAACTCCGGAAACAGATGATAATCATTAGGTGCTAAGTCTGGACTCTAGGAGGGATGGGTGAGGATATCCCATCCGAAATGGGCCAGATCAGCCGTTGCATGTGCAGTATGGGGACGAGCGTTGTCGTAATGAAAAATCACTCCCTTCGTCAGCATTCCCCTCCTTCTATTTTGAATGCCACATCGTTTCCTTTTTTGCAGTCTCACAGTAGCTAATGCCGTTTATTGTTGTGGCAGTAGGCATAAACTCGCACAACAATACACCCTTTCCGTCCCAGAACACACTGGCCATCACTTTGCCGGCAGAAAATGTCTGTTTGAACTTTCGCGGCTTCGGCGAATGACGCCAATGACGAGAAAGTTCTTTAGTTTCTGGTATTGTGTAGTGCACCCAGGTTTCATTGCCAGTGACAATTAAATCCAAAAGTTCCTCGCCCTGTTCTGCATAGCGCTCCAGGAATGAGTAGGCCACTTCAACACCTTGCAGTTTATGATCTTCGGTGAGCATTTTGGGGACCCACCTCGCACACACCTTGCGATAATGCAAATGTTCGGTCAAACTCTTGTTAGTCATAGTCTTACTGACTTCAGGGATAATTTCGCACAACTCGCGAACTGTCACACGCCGATCTCTAAGCATTTCGTGCTCCATTTTGCAATTGTTTCGGCTGAAACCGAAGGCCGACCAGAACGCTGATCGTCATGGACGTCTGTACGTCCGTCTTTGAGGTCTCTCACCCACTTTCGCAGATTTTTGACGTCCATACACTGTGGCCCATAGACTTCGCATAACTGACGATGAATTTCAGTGGAGGTAGTGCCCTTAGCACTCAAAAAACGGAATCACTGCACGCAACTCGCCCTTGGCGGCGGAAGTGATAGGAAGCTCCAGAGCAAACGGCTGCCCAACCAAGACTTGTGGTTGCAACGGGTTCGTTGTGGTAGGGATTTGAAGGGGTGAACCCAAGCTCCACGTCAGTGTTGCCGGATCTCGCGGCTCCAGCGCCTTGGAGATCTTATTTTACGGACACGCCTCGTATAACAAAGGGAGGAGCTCATGCAGTACAATATGACGGAGGAAGGAATAAAGTAAAGTAATCACAGGAGGCTAATGGCTGTAGGCAAACGGGTCATATAGAAGCGGGAAAAGATCTACGAGTCCAGGCTTGAAGTTATGTTCCCTTGTTGGAGTACCTAGAATGGGCAACCGAGCTTGATGACTCAGGTGGTTTCGTCTGGTGTTCTCTTTCACGGTATAACTGTCGGCGTGCGGTGCATGGCAGGATGATATACTAAAGCACTTACTTTATATGTTTTATTTAGTTAGATGAATAGTTGAAGGAATGGCAATGATTAATGAAATGGATAAAATATAAGGTAGGTTATGTATAACCATGACAACATCAAATGAGAGGAAGTTTTTAAAGATCTTCCTTATGCTGTACTGCTTAAGAACGTCGTAGGAGAAAGACGTACATTTGTGTCTCTCCGAGGTTGTGCAGAATTGTTATCAGTGTGTATATAAGATGCAGAAATTGGAGAACATGCCATTAGTTTTGGCATCATTGAAGTCTAAGGATGTGTAGGCTGTAGTTCGCAGAATCTTAATCTACAAGGATTCAGTATTGAGTACTTTATAAAACGATATAATCTACAGATCTTAACATTGTCATAGGATATAATAATGGTTTTAGTAGAGTAAATTCCAATATTTTGAAGAAGAGAAAATTTGTTAGTTTTTTCTACAAAGTAGTCTCGCTCTCAAACTACGGCCAGAGAGAGAGAGAGAGCGGGAGGGATAGAGAGAGAGAGAGAGAGAGAGAGAGAGAGAGAGAGAGAGAGAGAGAGAGAGAGAGAGAGAGAGAGAGAGAGAGAGAGAGAGAGAGAAGACTCAATGTTTCAGAGCGCCGAGGCATACTTCCTCAATATTGACACAGAATGTGAGAATAATTAACCATCTTCCATCCTTAGCGCCTTTTGCATAAATATCTAGCTTCAATGCTCTGAGTGTACCACTTCCTCCATGGGTTGCCGCTCACCGAAACGGTTACTGGGACCGCTTTCAAACCACAGTAGAGAGCGAATGTTGTCCTGGTTACGCTGTCCTGGTTTACATCTAAGTAAACTGTAAGAACCCCGCCCTCTGCACTGTCGTAGCTCCTTGGGACGGCCGACCTATGTCTCCTCTCGCCTCATCCTTCCTTCCGGGGATGCCTTACTTCGGGACTTAGGTACAATAGATCAAGACAAGTTGCAATGCAGAATTTGCTAAGTTATCCTAATCCTAATGGACAAGAAGTACCCATCAACTAAGCAGTTCCCAAGTGTCCACAATGAGTGCTCTCTGCTTTGAGCAAGCAGTACTGCCAACTGCTTGGCACCACCAGTTGTCACGAAACTCTAAATCATACTTGGAAGAAAGGAATAAAATGGAAAAATAGAAGGAAAAGCGTCATACATGATAGTAGTATACAATTGAGCGTTTCAGCACAGTGTAGATAAGATGTTGAACTCTCCTCTGTGTTAATATATGAGTGATGTAGAATGCTCATTGATTTAGAACTCTCCTATATGAAAATCGAGTTGTAAAAGAAGGGGAGTGTTGGCGTAGTGCCGTTCTCCCCTGTGCAGTGAGATGTTTTTGAGGGTTGGGATGATGATGATGATGATGATGATGATGATGATGATGATGATGATGATGATGATGATGATGATTGTGTGTGTGTGTGTGTGTGTGATGTGTAATGTGTGATGGGTGGGATGGGTAACGGGGGTTCCGGGGATGTTTGAATTAAATGTGAATTCTTTTCGATGTGTGTGTGCTTGAACTCTCATGTATGAATATCGAAGTCTAGGGAAATGTGAATTCTTTTCGATGTGTGTGTGTGCTTGAACTCTCATGTATGAATATCGAAGTCTAGGGTTCGATATTGTGATGGGGCGGGGTGGGTAACGGGGGTTCCGGGGATGTTTGAATTAAATGTATTGATAGTAATTCTTCGATGACTGTGCTTGAACTCTCATGTATGAATATCGAGTGTAGGGTTTGATATCTATTACGTTTAGTGTATGATATATGATGCAGTATCGTTATTCTTTAGATAAAAGAATATCGAGAGAAAGATTAGGTATGTTTACTGGGAGAGATTTATGAAAATAAATGTAATAAGACATTCTGGTAAGGGGTGTTCCCTATGCAGAATCTCTCCTTGAGCTATTGTATCCAAGAGCGATGTAAAGGTTAAGAAAATGTTAAATTCCATTCCCACATCGAGGTACGAGAAAATATAAATCTATTCCACATTGATGAAGTATAAGAATGGAAATGTAAATCTATGTGAGAGGGTCGCATGACAAAGAAATGTCCCCTCTAAGCATGATAAAAGTGGTACATAGCAAGTGTATATAAAATAAAAGCACTACCCATCTCTTTAAGAATGATAAAAAAAAATTGAGAGAAAAGTATAAGAATGCAAATGTAAATCTGTTTGAAAGGGTTTTCATGATAAAGGAACGGTCCCTCTAAGCACGATAACCTAAAAAGAATATTCCCTCTAAGCATGATAAAAGTGGAACATAACATCGAAAATAAAATAAAAGCACTTACCATCTATTTAAAAATGATTAAGATAACGAGAGAAAAGTATCTCATCTTCAAGTAGATATGAGTAATACAAAACTGATCAATCAATACGATAATATATATACGCAAGTAGGGGTCTATAGTGTAGATATCCTAACTATTCATGGCAAGGTATCACCCTCCATATCAAAAAATTGTCTAGAAAATCTCCCCTCAGTATTACGAATACTCCACTGAACTACACCCCCCTTGGTATGTAGGTCAGAGAAAAAAAAAAGAGTTAATCTCTCCAGACTGGTGACAGGGGTGATCAAAACATTCCTATTGCTGTAGCGAAGTCTAATTTTGTCAAATAACGTTAGGAAAAAAAAGAATATATTTTAAAATTAAACGAATGAATCTATATATTTGTATGAATGATGAAACAATACTATGAATGTGTTAGTATACCAAATGTAAAAAAAATCAAATGTTCAGAAAAATATATTTTGTACAAGTATGTATGTGTGTAAAGAAATGTGTAACTATATCTCCCTCCCCTCCAAGATGTAGGGAACGAATCACAGTTAGTGTGCGCACGCAACATGGTGTTTGGGAAGGAGAGATACGGTTGGAGGGGGTGTAAAAAATGATGAACCTATATAAAGTTTAAACTATGATAATAAAGTTACTAGTAATACCTTCGAACTTATAACGTAGTCACAACTACTTTAAACATATAGCGTAATATGTAGACAGTAACACCTCTCCCGGACGGAGGGGGGGGGGGGAGCGGAGCATCTGTTAATAAATACCGCAGTACGGATGTGTGAGGAGGCAGTCGATTCTCTGGAAATATGGATCCTACAGGTAAGATAGAAAAGTTGTATATTGTAATTCATTTTTTATCTCTGTTTACGAAGAATGTTGAAGTAATACTGATTCGTGTGTGCTTATATATATGTTTCAGATCATGAGATGCTACAGCTAAATCAACTAGCTGAAGGTGGAACACATCTTCCCACAAAGAAACTACGTGAATTAGATCAGTCCGTTCAACACATCATTCGATCCGTCAAAACCGTGAAGACCAGATATGGTGAACGGGTTGTCGTCGAAACATCAGAATTCCAAGTCGTCCTCCCGGAGAGATTCAAACACATGACCGCAGCGCAGAAAGATCTACTAAATCGTGGTGACTGCATACTCCAATACCATGGCGAGGAAACACTAGAAAGTGGTTTCAAACGACATAAATTGTCTTTTTTAAGCAGCCCGTAATGTCGTCAAAAGGTGAGTATAATTATTGAACAAAATTTCATAAAAAAGTGATAATGTAGTTACTTGCATGTAAATGTGAAATCGTACATGTTGTATTAGAACTTAAAGTGTTAATTATCGCACGTCATGTAGTATTAGTAATTGAATGTAGTTACTTGCATGTAAATGTGAAATCGTACATGTTGTATTAGAACTTAAAGTGTTAATTATCGCACGTCATGTAGTATTAGTAATTGAGAGTGAACGTTGTAGGTTTAATTTTCATGTGTAATAATTACGTACATGTGATTATCGTAGTTCAGTTACGTTATTTCACATGCATGTTAGTTACGTTTGTTTGTTACACGTAAAAGTAACGTTGTAGGTGAAAAAAGAACGTTAATTTATATGTGTAAAACGTACATGTGAATATCGTAGTTCAGTTACGGTATTTTACATGTATATGGTTTACGTTGTGTGTTTTTATCATTTATGTAAGGGAGAGAGCATTACGTAAAACAGTTACATACTATCTGAATATTGTAGTTACGTGATGATAGCAATAATTGTAAAATACATAATCATTATGTAACTATTTTCATATGTAAAAGTTACATGCATGTTACGTTCTACGTAAAGTATAGAGTTTACGTAAAATTGAGATTCATACATGTAAAAGTTATTAACATGTATGTTATTTCTGTTACCACCTTACATACATGTAAATCAATGTTCCCGTATGTAAAGTTAATCGAATGTTGTAGTTGCTTTTTTCAGAAACGACGACAAGATGCTCCGATACTGCCACTGGACAACCCTCGATTCAGCAAGATGAAACCTGTTCGAACGTGACCCAGGCTGAACGATTACGATGTATTCACAGTGAGTCTGCTTTCAAAAATCGGTTAGTAACCTACGAAATTCACAACTGTGTTAATATACTTGACCCCGTCATATTCTTAGCAGAATGCAAACCTTTAATTTTGAATGAAATTGATAAGGGCTTAAACATGTATAAATCAGGTCTTAAGATAGGATCCTGTTTATCCTGTCAATATGTCATAATATCACAAGAGAGCGATAATATTCATACATTTAACTTTAACAGTAAACTTGAGGTGATATTGCAATCTACAGATAAATCTATATGGTATGAAGAGAAGATTGTACAACCTATACTAGATCACATGGATAATTTTGAATCGCGTACCAGTTCAAAAGCTTTATACAGTATTGAGAAATTAACAATATATATGACACAATACGATTCATTGAGTGCAGGGATGTATACTGAATTACCCGACTTTATAAAATCGAAGAGAGCTGTTATTAACATTCGTAATACTGATAAATATTGCTTTGCATACTGTCTGTTAGCATCCAAATACCCGGTAGAACGTAACAAGAATCGACCCACCTCCTATAAAAGATATGATTTTCGTAACGAATTTAACTTTGAGAATATAACATTCCCCGTATCATTGAAAGATGTAGAAAAATTCGAGAGTCAAAATTCAAATATTTCAATAACGATATACGGTGTTGAAAATAAATCGATTATTCTCTTATATCAATCAAGAGAGATAAAATCACATCATGTTAATCTTTTAATGTATAAAAGACATTATTGCCTGATAACAGACTTGTCACGTTTGCTAGGAAAGCAGCTAACTAAACATAATGGGCGAAAATGGTTATGTAACAATTGTAACTTGTATTTCACATCAGAATCACGTTTAAATAGCCATAAAAAGAGGTGTATGATGAATCAAATTATCAGAATGCCCGAGGCTGGTAAAACTGATCTCGTTGAATTTAACGCATATTCGAAATGTCTAAAAGTTCCATTCGTGGTTTATGCAGACATAGAATGTATCTTACGTAAGGTAGATTCGTGTCAAGATGTATCCAGTAAAAGTTGGACACGTACCATTCATAAACATGAAGCGTATACAATTGCATTACATTTGGTCTGTAGTTATGATAAAAATTTAACACGTTTCAAATCATTTGAAGGTCCATATGCAATTGAAAATTTTCTTAAAGAATTAACGTTAATTGCAAATCAGGTCATTAATATATATGCTAATAAAATTGAAATAAGTATGAGAGATGTGGATGAGCTATAATATCAAAATGCAACACGATGTCACATATGCAAACGTGAATTTCTTAACTCGTGCATAAAGGTTCGTGATCATTGTCATTTGACTGGAAGTTACGTTGGCCCAGCTCATAAGCACTGCAATTTAAATAGGAAAATGCCAGGATTCATACCAATATTCTTTCATTGCTTGTCAAAATACGATGCTCATTTCATAGTAAAGAAACTAGGTTACGATACGGAACCTATCAACTGTATTGCACAAACCTCTGAAAATTACTTATCCTTTAGCAAAAGATATACAAATTCGAATGGAATGAGTATATATCTAAGATTTCTGGATAGCTATCGTTTTTTGGATTCAAAACTTAGTAACCTTTCGGATATGTTAGAAGCAGATGATTTTCATTACACCAATAATATGTACACGAATCCTTTGCATAGACAACTGATGAAACGCAAAGGTGTCTTCCCGTACACGTATGTGGATTCTATAGAAAAATTATACGAGAATAGACTACCATCCAAACATCAGTTTGATCATGTAAGCGATGAGGATTATAGTCATGCTAGAACGGTATGGAATGAATTCAATGTTAAAAATCTGGGTGAATATTTAAATATATATCTTAAGTGCCATACATTAATACTAACGGACGTGTTTGAACGCTTCCGTGAATTAAGTATCGGTTTGTACGGACTCGACCCGTGTCAGTATTACACACTTCCCGGGTTAGCCTATGATGCAATGTTAAGAACGACTAGTGTACAGATTTCATTATTAACAGATAAGACTATGCTAGATTTCTTCGAAAAAGGAATACGAGGTGGAATTTGCACTGTGTCCAAACGGTATGCAAAGGCGAATAACAGATACATGACTAGCTATGATAACACTCAACCAACTAATTATTTAATGTACGTTGACTGCAATTCTTTATATGGATATACAATGGAAAATAATAGTTTACCATACACTGATATAAGGTGGCTAACTGATGCTGAAATTAAATCAATGGATTTTATGTCTATTACAAGTGATTCTGGCGTGGGATATGTGTTGGAAGTAGACTTTAAATATCCACAGGAACTTCATGATATACTAAATGATTTGCCATTATGCCCTTTGAATGAAATCGCGCCAGGTGATAAGTATACAAAATTGCTAACAACATTGAATGATAAAAATAAATACGTATTACATTATCTCAATTTTCAACAATGTGTTAAACTTGGTTTGATTCCATCGCGTATACATAGAGTAAAAGGTTATAAACAATCTAACTGGATAAATCCTTACATTGAACTCAACGCTCGTAAACGTATTGAAGATAAGACGAAATTTGGTCAAAATCTATGGAAGTTAATGAATAATTGTGTTTATGGAAAATTTATAGAGAATGTAAAACGTTATAATTCATTTCATTTAGCTACCAGCTGGAAACGAGCGCGTAAATTGTTAGCTCGACAGACATGTATAAGGTACGTGATTTTTGATGAAAATTTAATAGGTATAGAATTGGTCAGAGATGAAATATTGATGAATAAGCCAATATACATAGGACAAGCAATCCTGGATCTATCCAAACATAAAATGTATGATTTTTATTATGAAATTCTGAAGAAAAAATTGAAAGATGTAACTTTAATCTATACGGACACGGATGCTTTTCTCTTTGAATCTAGCTGCGATATATATGAATTTATTAAAACCAATATACATTTATTCGATACATCTAATTATCCAATGGATAATGTGTATGGTATTCCGTTAGCAAATAAGAAAATTTCAGGATTATTCAAGGATGAGCTAGCCGGTAGAGTGATGACTGAATATGTAGGGCTGAAATCGAAATTATATAGTTATCGATATGATACTGAAGTGATTAAAAAATCAAAAGGTGTAACAAAAGATTCGATGAGATTCATAACCTTTGAACAATATCTCTCATGTATTACACATCCTGACACTATACATCGAAGCATGCAGACATGTTTCAGAAGTTATAAACATGATGTTCATACCATTGAATCTAATAAGATAGCTTTAAGTGGTATCGATACAAAACGATACATTCCCAATAATTCATTTTCAACATTAGCATGGGGACATTATGCTATAGAAAATTGTCAAGTGTAAATTTCTTTTTCTTTTCTCAATAAAGCATAGATTCAACTGAGTTAAAAGGTATTACTAGGCCACGATAATAACATATTACTGTATTTCAAAAAATAAAATAATTGAGTTTCAAGTATAATTGTAAAGTGTGTTACAACTGAGTTAAAAGGTATTACTAGGCACATGATAATAACATATTACTGTATTTCAAAAAAACGAAATAAATGAGTTTCAAGTATAATTGTAAAGTGTGTTACTAATTACATGATAATAACATATTTACTTCATTTGAAAGATAACGTGTTGCTTTTTTTATGTTTATGTTAGGGGTGAAGGAATATTTTTTCCTATTCATGTCGTTTTGAAATGTTAGATAGCAGAAATCAATGAAATGTTAATTCAACTATAATCATGTATGATTTTTTATTAAAATATATTTACTAATTATATCAAAATGTTATTATCATGTCTCCGTTAAGGGGTGAGGGGAGATTTATATATATCAATGTGAACTAGCATGTACAAAGGCTCTTATTTCAGCTATAATCATGTATGATGTTTGTTTATCGTATATTACTAATTACTTCAAATTGTAATTATATTGTTTACGTTAAGGGTAGGTGAATTTATATATATACTCAATGTGAACTAGCATGTACGTTATGTTAAAATCTCTACAATTAAATGTTAATTCAACTATAATCATGTATGATTTTTCTTTAAAAAAAGTATAAAAATGTTATTATCATGTTTAAGTTAAGGAGATGTGAACTAGCAGTTACAGAAGATGTCAGGAATCAATGTGAACAAAAAAATAAAACACAATATATCATTAAAATTATATTTCTTTATTGAGTTGTGTGTTTTTTATTTATACTATGTCCACCTCATTAATCCATTCACGGGTAGGAAATCCTAACCATTTCACCAGAATCCTATCACCACGACGTCTGATGATCCTTTCAACTAAATACGTGTCTGGATATTGAGTTTTCTGTAATTCATAACCGTAGAATGCTCCTTCAATCAGTTTACCCTACAGATCCTCGATGAGATAGGTCAATGGATGTGTCCTTTGCACTGTACGTATCCTAAAGACTTCAACACTCCAATTTGGTAGATAACCTTTCTCCATAACACCTTTATGCTTAGAAATCCTCACGTAGTCACCAACACGATGAAGCCTAGATCTTCGCTTCTCACGCAGACTTCTATCAGATTTGTAGACGCTGAGCAGGAGAGAATTATCACGAACTTCTACAGGCTTCATACGAATCGTTCGATGGTAAGTATTATTGTATGTATGAATAATTCTAGGTAGTATGTTTATCCATTGATATGAGCCTTGAACAATAAGTTCCTTATGCAAAATCAGTTTGATCGTTCTTATTAAACGTTCCACTGCTGCAGCCTTAACGTGAGTGAATGTACTGTAATGATTAATATTATTACGAGTCATTAGTTCGCGGAAATGTTTATTGTAAAACTCCCTTCCTTTATCAGATTGAACATTCTTCGGAAACGATTCCATTTCATTCAATATCTCCTCCATAGCAGTCGAAACGTTAATACCACTTTTATCACGTAATGGTCGTGCATAAGCCATCTTGGAATAAAAATTGCATGCAAGAAGAATATACTTATAATTCCTATTGTCTCTTGCATAATTAGACATGTCCATAAGATCTATTTGTACTAAATCGTTCATTCCTTTGCTTATGATCTTACGACGTAAAAATCGTCTTCTAGCTGGTGCATGTAACTCGGTTGCAATGCGACGTTTTATCATGCTATAATTTTTGATGTTTTAAGTTCTGTAATAATTTCTTCTATCTCGGGTGAGTGATTCAAATTACCTGCATCCCTCGACGCAACTAATAATCTTAATCTGTTTATTATTTCATTCGGATCGTTCCAGTAGATGTAATCTAATTTTCTCTGCGGTACATGTTCTTTCCAACGTAAACCAAATCCAGTTCGATTACTAACAAGGTCACGAATGATATGACGATACTTGAACCCTCGATTTGCTCTTAAACGTCCATCTCTTGAATAACCGTGTCTGTAAACTTGAGTATTCTGTAAGATTTGCGAATACACGTCTAAATCATCATCTGTGTACGATGTCTTGCGAGGAAAACGTTTAAATAATAATTCATATAAGCCTGCTGTGGGTTCATACGTTTCTGTTCCTATCTGAACACCATCAGATTTAAACACAACTGTCTTGTTACCCAATTTATACTCATTATCCTCGTAACGTATGCCGTAAGTATTGTCCATGTCACTCGAACTAGCAGTTCGAACCTTGTGTAGATACTTTGACACGAGATCAGATCCGTTAGCATCATCTGTAGTTTCGTCGTCGTCGTCATCGTCGTCGTCGTTGTTGTCTTGGTGTGCTTTCGCTATTACTTTCAATGGTTCGGTTACAGGTTGAAGAACTTCAGACATGACTCGTTGCGTTTCGAATTTCATTCCTTTGAGAGAACGTAACTTTTCTCTTATTGCCCTACTGTGACGGGCAATGGATTCCTTAAGTCTTATAGCTTCAACATCCATATCGAAATGAATGTATAATTAATCAGCTACTGCTAATTTATATGAAACTATCAGTTCTATACTTAATATATGACCATCTTTAGCACGTCCGACTGGCGCTGTAAACGATAGAATATCGCCAGTTTCAACTCTTACAGGATATCTTTCAACTAATCTTCCGTTTATTGCAAACAATGTATCAGTTACAGCATGCGGATGTACCGATGACACGATGGAACACGAGAGTACACTTCCATTTCCAGGAACTTTATAGTATTCGAGTCCCGATGTTAACGTATACCTTAAAGAGGGACCTCGAAACGGACGTGTTTGTAATGAAATTATGAGTTGTGCTTTCAATTGTTGTAACATAGTGTTTACAACATTTCTCATTCGTGTTTTCATAGTATGAATATCATTATTTATAGTGATTAGTTTATTATCAAGATCCGTTTGTCGTGCGGTTAGTTCTTTCACTTCTTTTTCTACAGCTGTAGTAATAGTCTCGCTAGCGGAGGTGATTGTTCTAGTTAACTGACTTTGTAATTCATTCTGTTTCCGTGTAATAGTATCGGCAATGTTTGTTATAGTCTCAGTTAAACCCGTTTGCAATTCATTATGTTTCTGTATAAAGAAATGATTAACATAACTCATGGTGACTGCATCACTACGATCTATCGGGTCGGCTAAATCCTTCAATCTCTTCATTCGAAATGATAGAGTTTCATTAGAGTCGTGAATTGGAATCCTATCATCTACATATTTTTTATTAGGAACGTCGTGTTCGTGAAGGGGGTCCAACAGCGTTTTCATTCTTATACCATCTATAATGACATTATTTTCAGAATCACGTTTAAATGCATATTTACTTAAGTACTCCATTAAATTGTTGTATTGGATGTCGAGCGATTTTTGTATGTGATCCCTAAGCATAGCTTCAAACTCGCCCATACGCTGATACGAGGTCTGCTCGGTGAAGATCTGCATTCGATTCTCGACGTCAGCCGTATGCGTATCCACATAACGTTTAGTCGATGCATCGTCACCTTCTTCAGGGTCGTGAATATTGCACAACCGCTTTCCCTTGAATCGATAGTTTCCCGATCCATCTCTAGTTATGATATATCGATTGAACACATCCCTAGAGGGTATGATTCTTCGGGATCCGAACCTGTCGATACTCATTGCTTAAGTGATGGATTATTCTATTTATTCATTCTGATAAAGCGATCAAAACCGTGACGGTAGCGTCCCTCGTTCAGTGGATATTCTGGTACTATAACAACAAAGGAACGTTCATCACTCTCCCATATATGTTTACACATATCCTTAAATTCATCATAGGACATATCGGTATTTACATAATCTTCGTATATATGTTTTAAATTGAGATTATCCTGTCTAAAGAATATAATCATATATGCATTATCTCTAATTAGATGTTTAGGTACTTTAACATATGATTGTGCTAAATATATAGCATCGACATTACGATGTCTACCCATACTGTAATATGAAGCTATCTTACCCTGTTTTTCATTTATCACATCATCAAATACGAATATCGAATTTTCTCTAGCATCCGACGTTTGAATCACTTTATCACCATCATCGAACGTAAATACACCTATATCGGGTATAGTTTTCAGTAACCTGAGTAAATATCGATATTTAGGTTGTTGCAACGATTTCGAGTATATGTAGAGGTTTTCGAATCTCAGACCATTCTCGTGAATAAGCAGGTTGAGTAAAACGTTCGTTTTTCCAGCATTTGAACTGCCCAGTATGAGCGCTCTAACGTTACTCGGAAACAACGTACCGTGTCGTCCTTTGCGAATGTCATCCTCGAAATCTAACACCTGTATGGGTAGCGTACACTTTTGCTTTACTATCTCCATATCGCGACTAATACTTATAAAGCATAAGTTTTGTCTTTTATTTCGTTCGTGATAAGGACAATCTATGTCTTTACTGGATTTAGCCAATCGTCATAGGAATCGTATACTTATAAAGCGCACGTTTTGCCTTTTTTATTTCATAGTGAGACATGCGCTCTACACGTGCACGCAAAGGTTCGGGAATTCTTAATTCCTTGATTAATTCATTACCATTTGAGGCACATTTACCGGGTTATCGTTTCTGCGGTCCCGGAACGAAACTACATAAACGCTTGCACAGAGGTGACTTACCGGTGAACGGGTTAGATTCAGCGTGTCTCGATCACGATCGGGCTTACGCAGAGAGTACTGATACAGAATCTCGTCGTCTAGCCGATAAGGTGTTGGTAGAGAAAGCTTGGAGACGTGTAAAGTCTGCCGACGCTTCTTTGGGCGAACGACTTGCAGCTCGACTTGTGACTACACTTATGAAGGGTAAATTGGCAGCAGGCGCTGGCATGCGTAAACGTCGCAACAAGAGAGGTGGTTTCTTACCTTTGCTACCGCTTTTAGCAGCTCTAGGTGCAGCAGGTGGTCTAGCTGGAGGTGCTGCTCAGATTGCTACGGCTGTCAATAAGAAACGTTCGGATGCAAAACAACTTGCGGAATTAACACGTCACAACGAGCGCATGGAATCTTTGGCTCAGGGCAAAGGTCTTCGCCGTAAGAGACGTCGTAAGGGTAGAGGATTATATCTTCGATCAAAAAACTCGGGGCGAGGCCTATATTTATCCCGGAAAAAGCCCTGAGTGCTAACGAGATCGATTCGTATGCACGACGTCTACACATTCCACATTTTAGAGGTGTCTACATGATCGATAAACTACCTCCACATCCTCGATACTATGAGAGAATAGTAGTGAATCTGGATACATCCAATAACCCTGGTACACATTGGGTTGCTGTACGTAAGGATGGTGACGTTGCCTACTACTTTGACAGTTTCGGCGATCTGAGACCTCCGGAAGAGATAGAAACGTACCTTTCGGGTGTCAAGCTCCTATATAATACGACGAGATTTCAAGAATTCGATTCTGTGATTTGCGGTCACTTGTGCCTTCAGTTTCTCCTCGATGAGTTACACGATCACCGTGAGTGGTAGTGATACCAGCTTCTCTACATTTCTAAATCCACCATTACATCTGGATCCTAACGGACATTACGAGATAGCTCTATTGAATTTTGAGACTTTTTACTCGATTCCGAATGTGGACGAGAGTAATAATCTATTCCATTACGTTCGCGATGGAAAAGTCGAACGTATAGTAACTCCACCGGGTACTTATGAAATGGATGATATCGCCAGATTGATCAAGGATACTCTCGACATCGGTGACGACTTTATTCTACGTGCTAATAATAACACCATGAAATCAGAAATTCAATCTCCCTATATTATCGACTTTAGTCGTGAGAGATCTATTGCTTCTCTTCTCGGTTTCACCTCTAAACAGAGGGTACCGGCAAACGTGCTGACCGAGTCTAATGATTTGGTTAACATATTCAAAGTCAGCATCATACGTATCGAGTGTAGTCTTGCAACGGGATCTTTCATCAATGGTAAAAGTGGTCATTCTCTGTATGAATTTTTTCCATCGGTACCTCCAGGTTATCATATTTCGCAGGAACCATCAAGTCCTACCAATCATCGATACGAATCTCATTGATCATCTCGACATTAGAGTGGTAGACCAGAACGGCGATAAGTTAGATTTCAGGAACGAAACCATCACTGTACGATTGCACATACGTCGTAATGGGTATAAGTTTTAAGAGACGATGCTATATTAAAAAACATCTCTCGAGATTGACCTCTACTCGATCATCGACCCGCAAGCTAATCACATCGTCTAATCGAAAATTTCTCGCTAACTTAGGCTTCAAGGTTCTATGATGGATGTGTTGGACGTGACCGGGATTCCGACCTTTGATGATAAGATCAGTAAGGAGGAAGAACACGTATTCCTACCGTACAATACGTCAGCTCTCGATGTGAACGATGAAATTAGAATTCCATGTCAAGCTGAAGATTTGTACACGCTTCCTAGTAGAAGTTATCTCTACATTGAGGGGACTCTCACTAAACCCGACGGCACCGTTGCCACATCGAAATTGAGTAACAATGCTATGGCATTCCTATTCGATGAGATTCGTCTGGATATGAATGGAACGACTATTGATAGAACTAGGAATCCGGGCATTTCATCAACGATGCGTAACTATGCAGCACTGAATGAACTGGAATCGAATCGTTTACTAAATGCTGGATGGATCTATCCTGGAGGTGTGGTAGACATCGTGAATACATCGAATGGTATCTTCAATGGTATCGTTCCTCTTTCGATGTTGCTGGGTTTCGCCGACGATCACAAGGAGGTCATACTTAATAGCAAGTTTGAACTTATTCTCATTAGATCTAAGTATTCTAATAATTGTATCATTGGAAACGATCCTACAACCATACAACTAACTAGACTCGAATGGAGGATGCCTGTACTTCGACTTTCAGATTCTGAACGAGTTGATAAACTTAAACTCGTCAAATCGGATAAACCTCTACACGTCGCATTTCGAACCTTGGACCTTCACACTCAACCTGCTGTACCTCAAACTAAAGCGTTCACATGGAACATTGCAACCACGACTAAACTTGAAAAACCACGTTTCGTCATAGTCGGTGCACAAGTGGATAGATTGAATCATCTCGCTAAGGATGCTTCTCTATTTGATAATTGTAATATCACCAATCTGAAACTTTATCTCAACAGTGAATCCTACCCCTATCACGATATGAATTTGGATTTCGCCAATTCGAAATTTGCATCTCTGTATGATCAATATTCCAAATTTCAATCATCCTACTATGGAAAGGAGAATTACCCTCTTTTGAAAAGGAACGACTTTCTGAAATATGCACCGCTCTTCGTCATCGATTGCTCTCATCAACCTGAGGATACTGTGACGGGGGCAGTGAATGTCAGATTGGAAGTTCAAGCATCGTCAAATTTTCCTGCACAAACTTCATTATTCTGTTTAATTATTCATGATAAATTATTCACTTATAAACCATTAACTCATGTTGTACAATCTATCATATAGGTGTAATAAATAAAACATTACAAATTCAAATTATCTTTTTATTGACTTTAACATACATCTCCAATATCCTCTTCCTTGCACTCCTGCTTTTTGCATCATATGAACATAATGATTTATGAATATCATACAACTGATATAAATTTCTTTCAATATATGGAATTAGTTTTTAAGTCCATTGAATGCAGTACTATTCAGATTTATACTGCCCACATTTAAACATGTATTCACAAACGTTATTTCTTGCATCTCATTCATGCATAACATTATATTAAATGCATATATTATATTTTCACTGTACGGTGCACATGGATGCTTACCATCTTTCAGATACGTATCCAAAACACACAAATTTGACATTATTACCTCCCAATCCTCTTTTGTAATATACACAAACGTATCGTCATGTGTGGCTTTAATGTAAAGTGATGGGAGTTCATTGTATAATCCTATGTTCACACGAAAGTCAATGCTGATGGAGATGTCGTTATCGTTCATGCACACACTATTTACCATCACTCGCAACTTCCTCCTCTACTTCTTCTGCGAAGGGTGTGAAGGGTTCGAACATCATTATGATGAAACTGTCTTGATCGAACGTCTTCTTGGCTTTGACGATTCTCGGTTTGCAGTTCGTCTTCTTCTTTTTCTTGTCTCCTTTCTTACTGGATCTGCGGACATACACGAACTATGTCTCAACATCGTGAATATTTAATACACTTGTTAACGTAAAACTCTTATTATTTTATACTGACTTTTCTATGACTTCCTCCTCGGGTTTCGATGTACCGATATCCTTAAACGGACGATCATTGTACGGACCGCACACATCTTCACCTTGATCCTGTTCGGACTGGCATGCCACATCTTCACTTTGGGCTTTACTGAAATAAACATATTTATCATTAGTTATATAACACATAACAACACTTTCACGTTAACGCACAATTATAATTCTACTTACCCGAGATACACTTTACAATTCTTTCCGCATTGAGCATAAGATGTGATCGAATCATGATGGGAAGGATTCTTGCAAATCACTTGATGCATCTTTCCATCACACGTTTCATCGTGGTGCTCAACCCAATGCTTTTGCAAATCTTCGAAATTGCGTAGATTCTCCCAGAATCTGGCATCACTTTCAATGATAGGTGTTGTTGTTCCACTCATCTTGACGTTGCGATGTGAAGTGAGAATGCATTCGTTCCCTAGTGAGCAGATGGGTGATGAAACGTGATCATACCTGTCTCCCCCCTCCCCATCCTATCGTCGATTGTACTTAACGAACGGAGGGTTTGTGTGAAGTGAGGACACGTTCGTTCCCGAGCTGGCGGGACAGGGTGAGACCTGTTAATTCGAATTTACTCACATATGCACAAATCTTGAGGAATGACAACACGTCATCACCCTTATACTTCAATGTGGAATAGATTTATATTTTCTCGTACCTCGATGTGGAAATGGAATTTAACCTTTTCTTAACCTTTACATCGCTCTTGGATACAATAGCTCAAGGAGAGATTCTGCATAGGGAACACCCCTTACCAGAATGTCTTATTACATTTATTTTCATAAATCTCTCCCAGTAAACATACCTAATCATTCTCTCGATATTCTTTTATCTAAAGATTAACGATACTGCATCATATATCATACACTAAACGTAATAGATATCAAACCCTACACTCGATATTCATACATGAGAGTTCAAGCACAGACATCGAAGCACTGAACGTAATAGATATCAAACCCTATACTCGATATTCATACATGAGAGTTCAAGCACAGTCATCGAAGAATTACTATCAATACATTTAATTCAAACATCCCCGGAACCCCCGTTACCCACCCCGTCCCATCATATATCGAACCCTAGACTTCGATATTCATACATGAGAGTTCAAGCACACACACACACATCGAAAAGAATTCACATTTAATTCAAACATCCCCGGAACCCCCCCCCCCCGTTACCCATCCCACCCATCACACATTACACATCACACACACACACACACAATCATCATCATCACCCCAACCCTCAAAAACATCTCACTGCACAGGGGAGAACGGCACTACGCCAACACTCCCCTTCTTTTACAACTCGATTTTCATATAGGAGAGTTCTAAATCAATGAGCATTCTACATCACTCATATATTGACACAGAGGAGAGTTCAACATCTTATCTACACTGTGCTGATTCTCTCAATTCTATACTACTCATGATATACTGCTCCAGCATGAGAAAGCATACGAGAAAAGCTCGAAAAGCTCAATGTCAGTTTGGGGCTCAAACAGAAATATTGTGGATCCATTTCCGTAACAACGATGATTATGGAAATTAATTGTTCTTTCACAATAGCCGTGTGGAGGACGCAGTAGGAAAGGTTAGAGCCAGAATGAATAATTCAATGCCATAGCCGGGATTTGAAACACAGATCTTCTGGTCTCCAGCCGCTTTAAACCATTGAGTCACAATGGCCAACGTGCCAACATGACATTAAATTCTCCAACTCTCTCGTATTTTTCCCGGTAAACCACTAGGAGTTCTCTTAAACACTTAAGACAACTACGCTAATGGCGACTTACTATGCTGCAAGTAGTTTAAGGCCCGGGCTTTATAGTTCGGAACACTATTAGGTACAATTAATGTAAATTAATTGTTCTTTGACACTAGCCGTGTGTAGGACGCACTATGAAAGCGTGGAGCCAGACTGAAAAATTCAATACATATCCGAGATTTAAACCACGTATCTTCTAATCTCCGTCCAGCCGCTATAAGCATTCTGTTGGAGAATTTTAAGCCATGTTGGCACGTTGGCCATAGTAGCTCAATGGTTTAAAGCGGCTGGACGGAGATCAGAAGATCCGTCGTTCAAATCCCGGCTATGGCATTGAATTTTTCAGTTTGGCTCTACCCTTTCATAATGATGATTATGATGATGAGGATAATTCAATATGTTTAGCTGCTCTAGCAAAGAGGACAAAAATTTTCTTTTGTACTGTTTCTTACAATGTAAGTTTGAGCAATCAGTTATGTAAATTTAATCATTTGTGCGTGTGTCATTTTGCCAGTTGCTGTTAATGTTTACACCCAGGTAAACCGTTGACAGTTTACCTGAAAGTCAATTTCTTTATGTTCTCAAAATAAAAGCTAATTTTAAACCTTGTATTGTGAATAACTCCTTTAAATGTATTTAATACTGAAAACTTAATAAAGTAGAAATAAATCAACAGCTTACATTTAAAGCATCATAAACGTAATTCAACGTACTGGTGAAAGAAAATAGTGAAATAATAATTTATAGATGGAGAAAAGCCCTCTGCTGGAAAGAAGTGGGTCTGTCTGGTGTAACAGGTTACCCAAATGCGAGCGGAGCAGTGCTAGCTTCCCTGAGGCCCCTTATCTTCATACAGGATAAGGATTACAAATCAATACCACACCCGTAAATCGCGCTTGGGTTCCCTTCTATTTTATACGTACCGCTGCATCAGAAAATATCTGCGGGCTTTACTCAGTGACAGATCTGATGCAGTGTGTATTATTTTACCAGTGAACAAGCAACAGATGGGAGCGTTAACAGATGATGTCACTGTTAAAATAATGCTTTCTCTGCTCCTTGCCCACAGTGTAAACACAAGGGAATACGATTGTTTTTCACGCCTCTCAGCGTAAATAAAGAAATCCCGTTGGGAAACACAAATAAAAACGTAAAGATATTTTCTAACTCAGCGAGTGCTAAAATATTTGGTTTTCCTACAGAATATTAATTACTTCAAGTTAAATGAGCACCTCATGATAAGCAAGCACTTAAAGTGTATTTAACTGTAGGTAACTGTCATTTTGGGATTGCATCCTGCACAATAATTTCTGAGTTTAATTTACTATTGATACCGAAATTAAGGGTGCAATAGGTAAAACATCGTAATGGATTTCAAAGAAACTGTGTATCTTTGTTACAATACGTGCAAGCAGGTGCATCGGGTTGAATAGGTATTCTTCGAACCCTTAATAATGACGTGAGCGAGACTAATAATCACAATGGACAAAATTGTAACAAAGGGAATCTTTGTATTAAAAGAGGGCTTCCAGAAGTGAAAGTGGCACACCCACGCGCAGTTGTACATAGTGTGAAGACATACAGTTCGTGGTTGGAGCCGATTAAGAAAGTCATCGCCTCTGTGTTGGTCGAAGGCAGACCAGAAACGATGAGAGAAGATATTTGTCGGTTCATATGTACGTGAAGAACGAATTAAGTTTTATCGATTAATAAGCATTTCACATACAGTAACTCTAAACAGTGATATTGGTACCCTTGGTCGGCAACTTCGAGTTTGATGTTGTGATAAAAAGAAGCAGTCATTAAATCAGTTTGAAACGGGCATTCTAGTGTCATTAGAATCATCCTTCCTCTTACATACTCACGCATACCTTGTGAGAAATCTCATTGCGCAAAACACTATTCGCTTCACTATACAATACGGGGTGAGTAAGAAGTATGGAACAACGCTTATAACTTTGTTCTCGTGGTGAATTCTTTTAATGGTAACAGTCTTTTTTTAAATTCTTTTGGTCCTCAGGTCTCCGAACGTACAGGACTAAATATGAACTAAATTCTTAAAACTTTTTACCTTACTTAATATTTCCAGTTTCATTATTTTTTTTTCCTCCAAATTTTGATTAACGTAGAAGAGTAATCGTTCGTTATGGATGCTTTTCATTAAACAAGACACGAACCTCTTCTTGGGTCCTCTTCCTATCGCCATATCTGATCATCATTAGTATTTTAGTTGGTTGTCTTTCTCTAAGTCGTGCCATGACTAATCACTTTCAGGAAGATTTTGCAATGAAGTAAACTTTGTTGTCCTTATTAGCTTAGCTTTTGTCTGTATTTTTACAATCCAAAGTCACATATTGAAGTAGTCTACTGTATTTCTGAACTCAAAACATACTCAATTTGAAGTGATGGTGCGTTTTCCTTTGCTAAGTACACATGCAGTAAGGTCCTAATAAATTTAAATTGAGGTGGTTTAAAAGGGCATTTGTTTGTACGTTCTGAGACTTGAGGACTGGAGAAGTGTAGAAAAAGAAATGTTGCTATTTAACCCCCCCCCCCCAAAAGAAAAAAACATCACAAAAACACAATCTTTATTTGTAATCATCTAAAAACACCAATTCATATAGTTGCAACAGCGGAGTTACAGCCACTCTTCCATACTTTTTACTTAGCCAGTATAGGGTAATATTGTATCTACCATCCCCCAGGAGGGAAGTGAAGGGTCCGAAAGACAGGCCACAGAGATGCACGAAGCTGGCTATACTCTATTCGGACTTAATTTGTGTACGGATGACAGCATTACGCCATAGTAATTACCCTAAGAGTGAGGCTAACAGTGAAGTGCGAGGGTAAATAATTCGTTACTATGTTAATATATTATCGCTTATTTGATATATTCAAGTAATGAGCGGCCCACCTCGGTAGCGTAGATGGTAGCCTGTCTACCTCACGTTCAAGAGGTCCCGAGCTCGAATCTCGATCAAGGTAAGTTACCTAGATAAGATTTCTTCAGGGATTTTCCCTTATCCTCAGAGACGAATGTTGGACCCCGGACACATTTGTGCATCATTTCACCCAATTCATTCACCGTCCGATATGACTTAACGTTGGAGGTCGTAAATTGCATAAAAAAGAGTAATGAGCGGGGTGAATAAATACATTAATTCAAATTTCAAAACTTTTAAATATGAGCTCAAACATTATAATTACAATTATTTTCACGTGATACTTGGTGCTTCCCCGATTGCGTCAATAAAGCCTGTTCCTCCATTCGTCCTATTAATATTGCGTGTTCGCGCGTGAAGTCAGATTAACGGGGTGCTTAGTTCCTCGGGGCAGTGTGCAGAAACATAAGAGTGGAAAGCCTCTAAAAGGTGGTGAAAAACTATTGCAGTATTTCCTTTCAACGTTATGACATCCTGGCTATGAAGGACTTAACTGAACTGACGTCACTACAGCTGGTGTATCTGTGAAAAGCGTTTCAAATGTGACAATCGAAGCTAAACAAACAGGAACTTTAAAACCCCTAAAAAGATAAGGGAAAGGCCATTTGTGTTTTATGGCAACTGGATTATTTTGTTGAAATTAAAATTCGCTTTTAAGTGCATACTTAACTTTTAACAATGGGCCACCTACTGTAGATATGTTCTTACTCACAAAATTATATTGCACAATTTTTCTTTAGCAGTTGATTTAGTTAATTAAGAAAATATGAGCCGAATGCTTTTCTAACCTTACATTGCTGAAGAGGAAAATAAGACTCAGACTTCTGACGGCAGTGAACTTCAACACGTGTACCCTGGCGCAGTGATACAAACAAAAATATTTATGTGCGTCCCCACTTTAAGCTTAGAGGATTATAGAGAGGACGATTAACGATCAAGGAAAGGATATAGCGATAGTGAGGAAACAGGAAAAACCACAAAAAGCTTAATATAATGGATGTTCGATTGAAATAGAAACCAGATTCTCCCAAATGGCGGACTCACATATCAATAAGCCATCCCACGTGGTTAATTTTACTGTGAGCAATGTTGTAATGAAATCCTTCCCTCCCAGTCTCTGGACTGAGAGACTAGCTACCAGGATGAGCATCTGTATTCATTTATATATATCATTCCCACTTTATCTACTACCTACTTATAGTAGGAAGTATTGTATTCCATCCAAATTTAATATCACTGTTTTACCGAAAATGAATGTTTTGGGATTTTTTGTGTAAACATTTGGAAACATGTGTGCGCGCGTGTGTATGCGTATATGACAGATATATATATATATATATTTATAGAGAGAGAGAGAGAGAGGAGAGAGAGAGAGAAGAGAGAGAGAGAGAGAGGAGAGAGAGAGAGAGAGAGAGGAGAGAGAAGAGATGAGAGAGAGGAGAGGAGAAGAGAGAAGAGAGAGAGAGAGAGAGAGAGAGAGAGAGAGAGAGAGAGAGAGAGAGAGAGAGAGAGAGAGTGAGATGAGAGAGAGAGAGAGAGAGAGAGAGAGAGAGATGAGAGAGAGAGAGAGAAGAGAGAGAGAGAGAGAGTCTGGCAGCAGAACAGGTGAAACGAATACCGATTACATACCAAGTTTGCTTTTAATTTCAGCTCATTCGAAGAACAATACACCAAGATTTTGAGAATATCTATTGTCCCAAACTACTTGTTCCAACGTTTTTTATTTATCAAAAATATTAACTCCTTTGATTGAAATGACACATGCTGAAGACACTTTTTTGACAAATGAGACGTATGTCTTGAAATTTTTAAAAATAGCCTCTTCATTCTAAATTTCTTATATATGCCTGGTATCGTAAAACGTAGACAACATCGTACTTAAAATAGGTGTACATCTCTTGAAGCATATAACTTGCCTCCTTGATTTTTCTTTCTCCTGTTTTATTTTGCTGTAGTTGGTTATTTCGGGGTACTCATTACTTTCGCACGATCTAATTCTTCAATGGTTGGAGTATGAATAAAATTACGTAATAGGAACTGTTCCCGTTTACTTCTGTGAACATAAAGTCAGACTAACTATAAAATGGACTATGCTAGAATGAGTTTCAGCTACCTCGCGTAGCCGGATACTTCTCTTTCGGAAAATGTCGCAGATTGCGCAGTTTCAAAAACATCGACACACTACATCTTCTAAACTATATGAACTTTCAAAATATATAACCATTATTTAGCGTTGTATAAAATGTTATTGTGCAGAAAATAATGTTTAATTAAGTAAGCTATATTTCTAACGCATTTAAATATATGAATACGTGAGTCCTACACAAAAATAAAAAAGTCTGAACTACACAAAATAACCGTTGCAAAGTAAACTAAGAATGGGTTAGTTGTATTCCTATGATAAACTAGTTGTGACTTCATTATATAGCCTGTCTTTGCGAGACAGTGCAGTTCCGTTGGGAGAATTAACAATGTCCAACACTGCCTTTTGTGGCAAACGTTTTAATTTGTTAAACGAACACGGAGACTGAAATTTATAGCCTTCAGCTGTCAGGCGTCGCTTCCAATTCCAAATAAACAAGAACAAATGAAAACTCCTGACTGTGCATGTAGCCTGAAATAATAGAGAAAGTCTCTCATTGTTAGCTCTATTTGTCCGGCGTCAGTTTGCCATAGGAGCTTTAATAACGAAATTCAAATTTGGGAGATGAATGGCTCTGACGTTTCCAACAACTTTTTGTGCTTGGTCATAGTATAAATAAAACTATAGGATGAGAATGGAAGATGGTAAGAACTGACCGAATGTAAGATTTTTGGCTCTAATGAAAATCACGTTTGAGCTATTTATACTCCATGTTCAGCACATACATGTTGAATTTCATATAAGACCTAAAATGAATTTAACCATACACCTTTCATTACGATAGAGATAAACATGTGAACAGGAACTGGTTTTCTCTCTTGAACTTTGATTAGAAGTTGCCTAAATATTAGCTTATGCCACAGTCATATGCTCTATCGTAAATCTGTTCTTTGTGTAATAATTTAAACGACATAAAACATTTAAGTGTATCGCAGTATAACACAAATATTATTGTATAATTTGCGCTACTATATCACTGATTCAATTTGCTATATTTAAATATCTTTCACTGTGATATATTTAATATTTAAGTTTGGTACATGTATACACAATATATAAAGATAACTGATGCAACAGGTTCGATTTTGTATATTGGTTTTGGGAACTTTGAATGGAGGTAAGCGGAGACGTGGTTTTACTAAAGTGAGCTGATTAAAATAATCGTATTAAAGCTGTAAAAGCACGTATTTACTTCATTATTAGTTCATTTCATACTAGAACAAATGATAACATGCACTTAACTGAGCAGAGGTTGACAAATGAGTAGTTGAATAGATAACACATGGTGGATGTCACATCGTTACGAGTCATTCTAGTTAACCTTCTCCTAAGGGAAATAAAATTGTGGTTCGATGTAAAAAAATGTTACTTAGCTTTTTCAGAATATGCTACTGCAATGCGCAAATCTACTAACTTGCCCTCTTAACTATTTTCCTTGTATATCAGACATGTATTTTTGATTTTTCAAATTAAAGATAATTGACATTAAAACGAATGATACAATTCCCTACAGCTTGTAATATTTATGTTTTCCTCTCCCTTTTCTTCAGATATAGTGCAAGGATATTTTTGAATGATGTGACTGCAAGAATAATTAGTATGGATTAATTTTCCAGAATAATGAATTGGAAAGGTTCACAGCCTTAATTCCTGCTGTTCCCATGGATTTAGTAAATAAATTCAATCCTGCAATAACGTTGACAGGCGCACAGCTTTTACCCAACATAGTGCTTTCGAAATGGTACTACCTTGTATGATATAAGCTGTTCCAAATGATGTTCATTCACGATTCAAGTTTTTCGCCAACTGAACACCGAGGGAACTTCTGGAGAAAAATACGAGGATCGACTGATAAGACCCGGGCCTCATTTATTTCGCAACATTATCTCCAGAATGGCTAACACATTTGTCATATCGGTGTTATAATTTAATAAAAACGTCTCTGTAGGGCAATTTACCATAGTCCTTAAAATGGCTGTTTACCGCATCACTGATTTCGTTGCTGTAAAATTTTCGTCCTCCAAGAAATATTTTGAGGTTCGGGCACAGTTGGTAATCACTGGGTGCTAGATTTGCCGAATAGGGTAGATGTTAAGGCAATTCAAACTTTAAATCGCACATTTTTCCATTACAATGACTGAACGATGGGCTGGAGAATTGTCGTGAAGGAATAAGATTGTTTTCTTAAACAAATTAGCTCTTTCTCCTTTCACCTCATCACTCAAACATTGCAGTAAGCTTGCGTATTAGTTACCAGTGATATTTGTACTCTTTCCCAAATAATCAACAAAAACAATTCCCTGTAGATCCCCTTGTTACCTAACAAAATGACTTTGCCCTTTTTGGAGTTGGATGTCCTGGCGCAATCCACTGTTTTGACTGATTTACTTTCTGGAGTGCAGTGATGTATCCAAGTTTCATCCATGGTAATAAGCCGTCTCAAAACTTCACTGGGATTTTTACGGTAGAGCTCCAAATTATTTACATAAACAGGTTTTCTTTGTGATTTTTGATCAGGTGTCCACAAACGTGGCACGCATCTTATATAGACTTTGTGAAAGCCCAAAACATTACTTAAAGTATTCCCTAAAAGTTCTTTTGCAAAGTTTAAAGCCTCTGTTATCTTAAACAACTTAAATCTGCGGTCTTCCAGTACAAAACGATGAAATTTTTCAATGATCCCTGAAGCTATGACTTCCACAGGGCGTCCACAGTGAGGCTCCTCACCAGTGCTGGTACGTCCCATTTTAAACTCCGTCTTAAACCTTTGAATCATTGTATATGAAGGGAAAGAGTGTTCTGATGTACTTTCCATTTCTTCCTTGATTTTTTTGGAAGCTAAGCCATTCAAATTGCAGTACTTAATCACTGCTCGTATTTCCAAATCTTCCATTTTCATGAAAGTTCTACACTTGTATTGCTTAAAATGCTGTCATTCAAAAACTAAAAAAGCTATTGGCCTGTAACTATGGATACAAGCTACAAGGTTAAACATATGGTGGTATCGAAAGAAATAGCCCAGTGGCGCCATCTCTATGTAAGACCCGGGACTTATCAGCCGATCCTAGTATTCACAAGCATGCTAGATACTGTCCTCTTAGCGTTCCCGAGTTATAATAGTCACAAGTCACTGGTAATTCTGTCATCGATGGGGAAATTCGGCACTGCACCCGAAGGCTTATTGTGAGTCAGACTGTAGAAGGAATGCTAAAAAATACACTTATAGGCGTCCAAAAGTAGGCACAGGCAGCAATTCAGCCGAGGTGAGTTCCTAATGGATGTTGGCAGTTTCTTCAGATCGTCAGAATTGCAGGTGGCCATAAGGAGCCCGCCACTACACAGCCAGGCGCTGATCAAACAGCCACCTCTGTATGGACAGCTGGCCAGTTATAGCACCTCAGCTTAGACATACACCATATCTTATTTATTTTATTTATAGGTTTTACCCTTTACAGCAAGTATACTTACATATGGTTCCGAAGGTTGGGCAGTAAATGGAAGAATGTAGAACAGAATATTAGCAAGAGAAACGGATGGACTTCAAAGAAATATGAGTATATCAAGCTTAGAACATGTCAGAAACATCTACATTAGACGCAAAATGGACGCACTACCAACTGTTATAGACAGAATGTCCAGTAGAGCTCTACAGTGCTATGGAGAACGGTAACCCAAACAAGTTCTAAAGTGGGAAGTACCAGGCAGAAGAAAGAGGGGAAGAGCCAGAAGAACATGGCATGAGGAAGTATATGGTCATATGAGGAAGAGGGGACTGGAAGAAGGCCAATGCAACGACAGAATCTCTGGAAAGCAGGAACAAATAGTGAACACCATATCTGCAGAGAGCTAATAGCAACACAGGGCAGTCCACCACCAATTTCGCTGAGTTTTGCTAACTAGAAGGACCGGATGGAGAGAAGAAATGACTGATATGAAAGGAAGTGTAATGGGGATGTGCATTTTGCGTCATCAGTAACATGGTCTAATATGAGGCAGCGATCTTCTTGGATTTCTTTCCATAGCAGTCATCGCGAGTCTCTCTTTTTCTGGGTTAGATCCAGTAAGTGTCTATATTCAACTCAATTCTTCTCTCATTAAATGTTTCTAGAAATCTATATATACATATATTCTTAGAAAATGTACACAAAGGAAAAATTGTGATAGTAACAATTCAGATGCGCCTTCGTTCAAGCGAAACTTAAAAAATAAACACATGTTGTTGCGCACAAAACACAGGAATAACTCAGCACAGTGGCTCAAAGAGATTCAATTAATGTTACTGCAGGTATAAATAATAACAGATAAGTGAGCGTATAGGATTTAAGGGCCCATCGACAACGAAGTCATTTGGGCTCGTAATACCAGATACTGTTAGTTGCCTCCATCAAAATAAATCCGATAACATCAAATTTACTTTTGTTGTAATACAAGTGTATCCACTAGTGAACAGACTTCCATAATTGATTTTGCGTGTATCATCTATGTGTGTATGTGGCTAACATGAACTGTGCTGCAGGTTCTTTGACTGTTTTAGTTACAATTATAATATTTACAATACAGACATTTTGGGTAAATTCCTGTTTTAATTTATATGCTATCGTCAGAATTTGTACATTCTTTGACTTGTCTTAACATTGAGTGTTCTCAGTTTTATTACCAGTGTCTGAATCTCTAGGGTACGATAACGCTGCCGGCTTGAGCTAGATTGACGGCCACAACGCGAACTGTGATTACAGGAGCTAACTGCTTCAGATGCCTACTCTCTAGGGAGGGTATGACTTAAACAAGATTCTAATTGGATGCAAAAGTCTCAGGATAACTCATTACCGGCCCCAACAATGGCTCCTCGAGGATGCCTTAATGGATGCATTAATGATTGTCCTCGCTGCATTTACTATCAAGAAACAGTAATGAGCTCTAAACAAGCCTAGTGTTAGACGAAAAGAAACAGTTGTTCCTGATTTCTAATTGGCCTGGATGGGAGGTAGCTAGGACTGATTTCATTATTTCTTGTTGTGAAGCAATTAGAGCTGAAGGCACGCTTCCATTGTTTTCTTGCCCTTTCTTAACAGAACTTGACAGTTGAACTCTGTTTCTTCTCCTTTCTTGTTTTCCTCACTTCTACACCTGTCAAACTTCTAACAAGTTGTGAACGTCCGGCTATGGAATACTGTTTCCTAAAACAAAAATGCACAATAACATGTTTGTTTTTGTGGCTTCCGGTCTTGGCTACGATTTCATTTTGTGCCAAAGTGATATCTTAAATTTTGGATCGTGCTTACCAATGAATTTAAATTTATATCGTAAATAGGGTTAAAATTTATTTAGAGAACTGAAACGTTGTGATCACATAATATTCCCACTTGTTTCAATATTTATTTTGAAAATTAATTAAACAAATAACCTCAGTTACTGATTGTTATACTTGTTATAATTACTGTTACTGTTGTTATTATCATTATCATTATCATCATCATCATCATCATCATCATCATCATCATCATCATCATCATCATCATCATCATCATCATCATCATCATCATCATCATCATCATCATCATCATCATCATCATCATCATCATCATCATCATCATCATCATCATCATCATCATCATCATCATCATCATCATCATCATCATCATCATCATCATCATCATCATCATCATCATCATCATCATCATCATCATCATCATCATCATCATCATCATCATCATCATCATCATCATCATCATCATCATCATCATCATCATCATCATCATCATCATCATCATCATCATCATCATCATCATCATCATCATCATCATCATCATCATCATCATCATCATCATCATCATCATCATTATCATTATTATTATTATTATTATTATTATTATTATTATTATTATTATTATTATTATTATTATTATTATTATTATTGTTATTATTGTTATTATTGTTATTATTATTATTATTATTATTATTATTATTATTATTATTATTATTATTATTATTATTATTATTATTATTATTATTATTATTATTATTATTATTATTATTATTATTATTATTATTATTATTATTATTATTATTATTGTTATTATTATTATTATTATTATTATTATTGTTATTATTATTATTATTATTATTATTATTATTATTATTATTATTATTATTATTATTATTATTATTATTATTATTATTATTATTATTATTATCATCATCATCATTACTATTATTACTACTATTACTATTACTAATACTATTATTTTTACTATTATTATTATAAGTAGTAGTAGTAGTAGCAGTAGTAGTAGTACTGTTATTAATGGCAAATAGGTTTCTCGCTACGTAGAACAATACAAGAACTAATATAACATTCAACTGTTTGACATTGTATTTAATAAAAACTCGGTATGTTGCAGTTGATGTTTAAAATATTTTTGCGTAAAATATAAGAAAATAATGATCGGTTATAGATTTTGAAAAATTATGCAGCCTAAAATACAACGACAAACATGACTTGAAGCTCACCTGGCAGCGATATGAAAATATTTCTCTCGGACTATCAGTCAAGTGAAGTCATAAGGAAAGCTCTTGAAAGCTCGGGAATCTTTCCTGAATTCATCTGGCTGATAGTCCGAGAGAAGATATTTATAACAACAAATATCTCTTAAACTGCTATAGCTATGGGACTTAAAAAAATTTGTCTCCTTTAACATATCTCTGTACCTTTAAAAATATATGTATCCATCATGCTATAAGAATGAACTCAGAATGAGGAATTACTACACATTATTTACAAAAAGGTACAGATATACAGTTTTTCTCCCATCAATATTTCAAACTAAAATGCTTGATTCAAAATTATTGAACTTATCTGGTCTACACAGATTAACGTGTAGGGAAAGAGCAATTTTCTGAAAACCTTTGGTTTCCTTCGAAACTTCTGAATTTAAATACCCATTTTAGGATTTTTCCAACTTATAGATCAATTATGTCACAGCGTTCGTCATTTACAATATAGTAGAATTATCTAAATTAAATGAAACCTAGATTCGATATGAAATTTTGTGTGTAGCATAGCATTTCTTCCTCCCACAATATGTAGGAGGTAGAGAGACAGAGAGAGAGTGTGTCAGGGAGAGAGAGATAGTAAAAATTTAGTTTTGAAATAATACAGCTTGAAACCTACACAAACGTTACTTCAAGAATCAACGTTAAGTTGTAGCAAAACTATAGCCACATGGCATGCTCAGGGTTTAGAAAGAATATTGGCAGCTATGAATTGTTTACATGGAGGCCAAATAAAACTTGGCTTCGTATTTTGTTACATTAATTGTTCCAAAATTCAGCGAAATCTCTTAAAGAGCACTGCAATGAAGCACGAATCTTATTTATTACAAGCGTTCCCCTTTTCTTTATGAACAAAAAAACTGCACAAATGGTAAATGAAATGCGCGAAATAATGTTCTAAGAGTGTATGCTCCACTAAGCTAGGAATTATCAGAAATCCATCTTATAAGCAGGACAGGTAGTTCCGTAGGAAACTTCTCAATGCAGTTTACCTCAACCGCGATTAGTGATGTTGAATTCTAAAGAAACCTAATGATAAAATTATGATTTACTTATGCGAAAGTTTCGCTAATTTTACTTTTCACTCTACGTCTCTCAAGTAGTCACACCTTAGTTGACTTCATAACCACTACATTCTTCACCTCCGTCCGCACAAAGTGTTATGGACAGTATGCATTGTGGCCTGCATCCGTTTTTAAGGTTGAGCTATCCTGGTCACTTACTCCCAACTTGTGAACAGATATACTCTTCCAGGTATCCACATTGAGTTCCATAGACTTTATTATGATTACTATTCCATTCAGAAACTTCAATACTTAATGCCAATTCTGCGAAAGAACAGTACTCCTTACTATGGGAAGGATTAATTCCCAGTTAGAACAGTAATTATAACCTGAAATTCGAAGTTAATATTTCGTAAGTTATATTATCCAATAAATCACACACCAATTTTGGACTGCACCCATGTGTACCATAAGTTCTACGTTTTGTTAATTCATATACTGGTTTTCAAAATAAATAAAACCTCTTATCAATGAACATTTTCACACATTAGTATTTGATTAATTATATGCAGAAAATGATGTTCTGAATATTACTTTCTAATAATTTCAGATAAAATAAAGATTAAAGCTGCACATTCCGCATTTACAAAAACATGTTTTTGAAATTTATGTCGGAGATATTTCAGTAATTAATTTGCATGAATACAATTTTACGTTGGAACAGCTCAAGTAGCTTTCAAGTTGTTCGTCATTTAATCAACTGTTTTAATAGTAATTAAAATGATCTATTGCACGAAAATATTAAATGTTACTAGTACAAATATTTATTTTTATTACCTGAAAACTTATGGAAGACCTTTAAGTACATTTTTAATGATATTTTAGTTTCCGGAACAGTATAAATGTATAAAGAACAATATTCTTCACTTAATAAAAGACGTCAGTTTTTGCAGTGTTAATAGATAAAGCATAGACATTCTCGACAGTTTTATACTTAGTCTTTTTATATTTCTGCAGCATTTGAAAATAGTCGAACTAAGCTGGTATTGCATTGAGATTTTTTAAGGCACAAAGTTCTAGTAAAATTTGAAATAGGAAACAGGTCTGAAATCCTTAAGCCTGTCCGGCATTATACACAGACATCCTTACAAATCAGTATAACATTATCTCCAACAACCAATATGTATTATGAAACTATGATTTGTTTAATAATAGATTGTAAATATAAATATGCAGTGTGTTTAACTTTCACCTTTCACAAAATTGCCTTAAGGCAATATACTGAAACTTCGCCGAAAGTGTTGAAAATCATGGAATTTTCTTTTTGGTATTTTTTGGTAGCTGAGGGTGTATAGTAAAAATGGCATGCTATTTTTAGCATTTGAACCATTTTTGGCACTCACTTGACAATTTAAAGGGACCTTCAACAATCGTTAGAAGTAACAATAATTACTTTAAAATTAATTTTCCTGAGAACAATCTTTCTAAAACTTTTCGGTATACTAAATGCCTCACGCGTCAAAGTCATTCAATTGTTGAAAACTTACAGGATAGGACCATGATATGTAAATAAGGAACTTTATATTTTCCATTTTTTCTTATTGCTCATGCTTTTAAAATTATATGTTTTCAAGGAATAAAAAGGTTAATATTGTCAAGATTTTGAGAGCAAACACATGGAAATATTTTAGAAATAATGCTACAACGGTATTCCCAAAAATAAGAACGTGGGTCTTTAAAATTTCTCTGTACTAGCTGAAAACAAATATTCCACTTAAAACTCAAATTTTTGACGCGTAGAACATTTTAAATAGTTAGTAATTTTTACCATATTTTCACAAAAATAATTAATAATTAATGAAATATTTGGTGTATCAACATGAAAATTTGCATGCAAGTTTATAATGATAATTTAATTATGTGTACAAATTATCATAATGATAGGTTTATTATTATAGAATTTGGAATTTTCTGTGTAACCTTGCCTTATGTAACAGAAAACTTTTCAAACACATAAGTATGCGGTGAATACTGCTAATGTGTCCTACAATATTCCTGTAATTATTGATATTGTTATTATAATATACCTTCTAAGTTAACTCCGTATGAGATAAAACAATTTTCAAACTTTCCCATTATTCTAACGAAAGTTAGAATTAATTGGCCACACATGAGATTCCACAGGCAAGATAAGCAATATTAGCATCTGTGCTTGTATTCGCAACAACGGAATATCCTCTCCGCTTCCCATTTAAATGATTGGACCTACCTGGGATATGCATTAGCAGACCGTTTCAGTAATTATCAAGACAATATTAGTGCGTGCTCATGGATTCTATTCCGATATTATCCAATTTATGCTGTGGAGAGCTTGTGGTGTATCTGGTTACTCTGTGGTCGTAACATTACATTCCTACATCATTAACACTGCATCCTTACGATCCCTTCTGCCAAATTGAATTGTTGAAATAGGAAAGGTAACTAAGTGGTTCACTGAATACGGCTGAAAGATTAATAAGTAGAAGCAGTGTTAAATGTCGACAGCAAATTCACTTGTTTTTAAAATAAAAACATTAGATTTCCAACTTCAGGTTTCACCACATTGGCGTTTCACCTAGTGAGCTTCTAAAGTAACATGGTATACTTTACGTCCATCTTGGATATAAAAATCAGAATACTAATTACCTAATTACGTGACATAAGCACAACAATAAACAATTATTGTTTTCACATAACCATTTCATATTTGTGTGATTAAATGAAAAATTTAGTACGCACATTTCGTCTAGTACCGTGTCATTTTCAGAGCATTAAACCAGGTTTTATACAGTGAAACAGCGCAAATTTACATATGTATACTGCAACACATGGATTATCTGCAGTATATATTTCAACTATATGTAATAAAACTACAAACAAAACCTTTTGTGGTATTTTTATTTTAACTGAGTAATTGATGCTAGCATATATATGACTTAAAAGTACGTGTTTGTGTGTGTGTGTGTGTATGTGTGTATC